>JAJMFB010000020.1:0-165878 GCA_030574495.1 Trigonopsis cantarellii
GGCTCCCTTTCTCGTCTGCTACCCTTGGTTCACCCTTGAGTAGTCTACCTTTTTCCTCTTTTTCTTTTTCCTACAAATTTGTTCATTGTTAATGTCTTCTCTATCTCTTTATTTTTTTCATTTCTCATGTTCATTTATGAAACTGTCTTTTGATCTGTGTATCTAGCTTATAATAGTATACAAGTAAATCAAAAAAAAATGGTATACAAGTAAATCAAAAAAAAAAAAGAAAACGAAAAACTAGCATCTTTTCATGAAAAAGAAATAGTAGCGATGCGTGGTTTCGATCCACGGACTTCAGGGTTATGAGCCCTGCACGCTTCCCCTGCGTCACATCGCATAAAAGAATGTGTCTCCCGGGGGTGAGTCGAACACCCGATCTCAAGATAACAGATGAACCATTACAGTCTCGCGCCTTAGCCAACTGGGCCACCGGGAGTACGAAGAAAATTAGTTTTTAGTTCTACATACAGGCTAACGTGTGGCGAAAACGCCGCACTACATGCGGCGCATTTTGGGGTTGGGACTTACTAGGATAGGTAATATCGTTAGTTTTTTGGTATTATATAAGGATATGTTGTCCAGTTATCTGGCATTCGAGCGCTTATTCGTGGGTAACAACAATAACAATAATCTTCTGAGACTTCTTCTAGATATGAGAAATCGGGAACATGTTAGATGGAGGGGGAGAGGGGGGAAAATATGAACAATCTATGATGACCCTGCATACGGCAACATTTACTTGTATTTAGGATTATATCAGGATTTACTGATTCACCCATGTATTTGGGTCTACAATTCATGTTGGGGAAAAGCAAAGTAAACACCACAAATCCTGCATAGCTCATAGATGATGGAAATAATGAGTCGGCTTAGAGCCACTTAACGAGAATCTCGATTGTCATAATGTTGTTTTTCAGGCCACGTTTAGGCCACTTTTTCTTAATGCATTCTTATGTATTGTGATTGCGTTCTTCTCAACTCGAGAGGTGTGATTGTAATAAAGCCTCGTGAACATTGACAATAGATACAAGTGTAGATACTGGGCAAAGATCTGGCACGGCGACTAACAATTAGCAGGAGAGTCATGCGGAACGCAATCCTGAATTAGTACGTTAGCTCCGTTCATACATCTGCAGATGTACATTCGACCTTAATGAAAATTATTCTTTTTATTGTTATCACTGTATATCTTCATTCATTTCATAAGAGGTCCACATGACTCAGGCGATAAGCTGAGGAAGAAGGTATCTTTTAAAAAATAAATTTCCATGATATAAAAAACTTAGACCTGAATGTATCCTAATTATCTTGCTAGCCTAAAGTGGTATCAATAGCCAGAAATGAAACTAGACTTTTGTTGAATTCTAAGGGAATGGTCATACGCAACAAGGAAAACAGCAGGTCTGCGTTACTTTTCAGGTGATCGATTTCCCGTTTGGGAACACCCTCAACAGAGAGGAAGAAGGAAAATTGATGGAAGAGGAACCACCTAAAGACAGGCAAGAGTACCGTGAAACTATTACATTACGAACATAATATGACGCATTTTATTCTTGAACCAGTTGCCAAGTAAGCGAGTGCAACTTCATACATTACTTTTAAAAGCCCGCAAAGGAGACGAACACAACTATTACTGGCGTTAAGATTGTAGATGACTGGAAGCTGATTGGGAAGAACGCTTGGGAAAAAAGGCATCAGGAGACGCAAACTAACTCAAGGCGATGACATAGATTGTTAAATAGTGAAACCTGTGAGTAAGTAGTTGTTACCAAGATATATCCTGCCTGGAGTATGTAGTCAGTTGTGATATGCTAACACAAAAATTTTTGTATCGAAGATGACTCCGCTGCCATAGCCTCCAGTAGTTTTTGAATGTGAAGCGAAGACGTAATCCCAACGCATTAAACAGACTCCGACTTGTCCAATGCCTTTGGCTTCATCTGCGGAGTTCTTGACTAGATGGGCTCATCTACAGAATATTGAGTTTCTCAATAGTTCAGTAAGGCAATCACAAGATGGTAAGGGCCTCGGGCTTTTCAGAAATGTTGAGGTGGAAAAAGAGCGAGAGTACATCGATGACGCAGCCAACGGGGCCAAACTTGAAGTCCTTTTGCGAATACCAACCGGTCTTGTGGTGACGGCTACGGCTATTCGAAAATGGTCAGCATCTAATCCACGATTGCACAAGTTTTTCGATGGATTGGATCCGCTTTATCGCCCGCAAGTTAGTAGAACCCAACAAGAAGAACAATTAGACGAAGTTCAAGAGGGAGAACCGACCGTCGTAACTGAAAAGCTTTTTGATCCCACTGATGCCGATACGTGGCCTTTGCGGCCAAGGGAGACTATTCATTATTTTCTAGTTTATCTGCTTGAAGGCATCAAAAATGGCTACGTCGACCATTTGGCACCCTGGATCGAGGTCCTTCCACTAAATGATCTCACGCCAGTTAGTTGGAAAGAGAAAGAAATAGAGCTACTTTACGGAACGAGCATTTACAGCGCTGTCAAATCCAAACGACAGAAACTTGAGGACACCTATGCGAACTATCTCATTAGCAGGGAGACGTCTAACATTGAGCAACTGACCTTCGAAGACGATAGACGATCAGGGAAAATAGACCCAACCTCTTTGAATTTAACTGCTAGTCTTGACGAATGGATAGTTGCGGATCAGTGGATCAGTTCCAGATCTCTAGAACTTCCAGGAGGGGAACTTGCAATGATTCCAGTTTTGGATCTGGCCAATCACTCTGCCCGGGCAAATGCTTTCTATGAAGTGGACCAAGCATCTAGCCAAGTCCTTCTCCTTTCACGGCCTATTAATGATGATAGACATTCAGATACTGATGATGATACTGAAATCACAATAAGCTATGGTTCCGATAAGGGTATGGGAGAAATGGTGTTCAACTACGGTTTCGTTGACAAAGATTTGGATGATGCTAGATCTCTTTCCTTGCAAATACCCGTGGATCTGATTGCTCACGTCCAGGGTGATGATTTTAATGAAGCTACTTTCATGATGAAAATGATGACCTACACAATGTTTGGTGGTATACCACTACTCAAGTTTGAGCGAGATGCACAATCATCAAATGTTATTGCACATGACGACTTAGTATGGTAAGACAGATTTTAGAAGTGCTCATTTCTTTTTTTTTTATGTTAACGAAATGAACTTATTACAGGTTTCTCGTCGCTAATGAGAACGACGGGTTGCAGTTGGCAATGGAGCAAGTATATGACGACGAAGGAAATCTGGAAGAAAAAGAAGCCTTCTATTACGAAGGAAGGCGTTTAGAAGCTGTGGGCGACTCACTGATCCATCTAATTCGCGAAAAACTCAAAGCAGACACAGCAGTGAAAGCGAAAGCTGTTTTTGTCGAGCAGCAAATAGCTGACCATTACATCATCGACCTTACAGAGTCCAAGGATAGGATATTGGACCTATCGAGTTCTGATGAGGCCGAAGTTGTGCGACCTGAAATCGCTAAGACAGCTTTGGAACTTGTTTCGAAAGAACTCAATCTCCTTTCCGACTGGCGAGCCAATAATCGTACTACTGAAGAAGAAGATGTCGATCTCCGATGAAGTGGAAGCTATGTGACATAGGCTCTCAATCACTGTCTACTGAGGATAAAAGTCTAGTTTTACATTCTTCTACAAAAGTTTGCATATTTTCGGCTAGGGGCCCCCCTGCATTGGACCCAAATTTTAAACTTGTGGGACAATGGGCTGGGATTTTGCTAAATCGAGATAATGTACTTTTTATCTTTTTC
The DNA here is from genome assembly GCA_030574495.1 of Trigonopsis cantarellii. Taxonomy (NCBI): domain Eukaryota; kingdom Fungi; phylum Ascomycota; class Trigonopsidomycetes; order Trigonopsidales; family Trigonopsidaceae; genus Trigonopsis; species Trigonopsis cantarellii. The sequence goes on from JAJMFB010000020.1 coordinate 3,786, forward strand.
AAAATCAAAACATGTCAGGATAAGAAAACGACAATTTTCTGGGTCTGAGTGTTTCGCGACAGTCGAACAGACAAGGTTCAAATGTACTTGCGGTCTAACCTGAATTTGGTCTAGTTGACTCCGAGTTTTCCGGGGTAAAATAGTCACTATAAGTTAAACTTTTTGTTTTCTCCGCGTGCTCCCGAACTTTGCATTATCTGATTGGCTACTCGTAGTATCTTCCCAACAGATTGTAGCGAATCCCCCGGGTTTTGAGTTTACCAGTAACAAGGACAATCGTTTTGTGGGGTAAGTACTAAAAACTGACATGGCAACGTGACACAAGTAACAGCTCACTTACTCGATACTGCAATAGAATTTCCTAAAGGAGTATCCTCACCGAATCAAAATGACTGCTGTAACTAAGGGAAGACTTCAAAGGTTTCGACTCGAAAGTCAAATCACCCAGTAAAGATACTTGGCCAATCTCTGCCCCCCCCAAATAAATACATTCTCGCATCCCCAGATTCTTCCCTCTTCGCTTTCCCTCGAACCTCGCTATTAGTGAAGTGTCATTTGTATAATTTTGTTCCTTGATATTCTTTTCATCCGGGACAAGTCATACTTTCAATTAATTATTATAACTGAACGTAATTCACCATGCCAGACGGTTCGCAAGCTTGGTACGTTTCTACATACATTGGAGAATGACTCGGAGAAGTTCAAATTGCTGACAATTGCCCCCAGGAAAATGATTCGTCCCCCAGGGACCCACGTCGAGAGGATAGCTCAGGCTTGTGATAGGTGTAGAAGTAAAAAGGTGATTATTAGTAGCGTTAGCTATGTTCTTTTTATATCTGACGTCTTTTTTAGATAAAATGTGACGGCACCAAACCACAGGTAAGGACGGATGTTTGTTTCAATATCGATTGAAGTTACACCAACGCTAACTTCTGGCAGTGTTCACAATGCAAAAATGTCGGATTCGAATGCCGGACGTCAGACAAACTGTCCCGCAGATCTTTCCCCCGAGGATACACTGAATCTCTTGAAAATCGTGTGCGCGAACTCGAATCAATGACTAAACAGCTAAATCGAGAGATTGACCTGAAAGACGAACAATTAGAGATGCTAGCAAAAGTTGATGCTTTCTCACATCGAAGCCAATCTGAGGCCCGGCGTCGATCTTCGAGCAGTCCTACGCGAGTGTCCAACGATGACAATGATGAGGAGTATGTTGAAAAGTTCACAATCAGCGAATGCGATTTAGAAGGGGGCGAGTCTTTCAAAGGTCCTTCAAGTGGCAACTACTTTCTTTCCTTATTCCGGCAGAAGGCTGGCCGAAAACATCCTCATCTTGAAAGTCTGTTGGCCGGGTTCAGCGATTGCTTGAACAAAGAGCCACATTCTTCTGGTGCTTATAAAAATGCTTATTCTTCCCAGGCAGTTACAGCATCTCTCCCGTCTCGAATGGAAACAGATGAGCTTGTCACTGTCTTTTTCCAGTACTGGCACGCCTTCTTCCCTATTCTTCACAAACCTTCATTCCTTGAAGAGTATCGCCAAGCGTATAGCGATCCACGAAAGGCGAATTCTGAATTCCTCATCAAGCTCTATGTCATTTTGAGCATAAGTTCATTAAATCGAGCTGCCAAGTTTGGCTATGAAGCCAAGTGGAGGCGACTTCTTGATCTTAACAACCTCTCACCAAGCATCAATAATCTTCAAATTCTACTCCTTGTCCAGTTATTTTCATGTCTTGTTGGCAGGAGTTCTGACATGTACCAATATAAGTGCATGTCTGTCGGAATGGCAGTCAGGCTGGGGCTCCATAGGTGCCAAAAACACTTTAAGCTATCTGTAATGGGTAGTGAGATTCGGCGGCGATTATTTTGGGTTACCTATGTTTTGGACTGTTTCTCAAGCGCTGCTGTTGGAGCGCCGGTTCTAATGAACGAGAAGGACATTGAATGTGTCTATCCTTCAGATGTTGACGACGAATACATCACAGAAGCAGCCATCCTTTCTCCTGCTCCTGGAAAGTTTACCCATGTTTCTGCTTTTCTGGGACTCGTGAGGGGAGCTCGAGTCATGTCTAGCATTTTATCCCTTCTTTACAACAGCAAAAAGGTTCAGACGTTTAAGGTCATAATGGAGCTCGAGGATCTGCTTGAAGAATGGAGAACTGAACTACCTCACCACTTGAAATTTGAGTTTTCAGGCGGTTCGCCTCGTGGATCAGTGTCTGGTCTCCATACAAACGCGCCACTTCTTCTCGTGCTATATCATCATATGCGGTTATTGATTCATCGCCCTGCTATTGCTACTGAAGGTAGCCGTACAGCCGGCTCTGGTTCGATTACAAAGCTCATGGACAGTTCCAAGCAAATTATACAATTAGCAAATTTTCTCAAGTCGCGAAGACAGCGCTGGACGATATGCCTTTGCGAAGCACAGGTTTTGGTTATGAGTGGTATTGGTGTACTATATCTAGCTATGGACTATCCCCGTACCGGCCTTCTTTTCAAAGAGTGTTCTAAATCTATGGGACTTTGTTTGGATGGTATTTACGAACACCCAAGTTTTAGTGACAGTCTTTATCAACACTTTGAGAAGTTATATGATGGGATTTTTGGGATAAGTGAGTCAAGCAAAGACAAGGAATCCAAAGAGAGAAAACATCATCACAAGCCCAGCAATTCCATGGACGCTCGGCTTAAACTTCCAACCCCTCCTGGTAGTGATATGTCAATGCACGGGGGGCGAAAATTAAGCCAGTATTCTCCAGAAAGCGATAGCTCTGATTATTCGCAGCCTAATATTGGTGCCCAAGTCGCTCCAAAACCTCAAGTGAACAGTGTGAGAAATCCGGGATTTTTGCCAGAGAGCTTTATTTTTGATAAAATAAAAAGCGGGTTGCCTTCTCCTGCTGAAGAAGACGATTATGGCACAGGCATACCAGCGAATACTGAGATCTCAAAGCAAGCAAATCTTGATCTCGACAAGTATCTTCCGTTGTTCAATATAAACCAAGAAATACCGCTATCGGCTGGAGGCAACGCAAAGAAAGAGACTCATCATATTGTGGATTTCCCAGCTTTGTATGTTGCATCCGATGGTGGTGATTCTAGTTCGAATACGGAAAGTGAGCATCCCAACGAAATACAGGCTTGGCCAGCGATATCAGGAATAGATTGTGATGGATCGATTTCGATGCCGGACGATAATTACGATAATCTGTTTAACAATCTTTGGAAGAGTAATGATCATGGTACATCAATGTTCATTTGACAATAGCAGCAAATGTTGGAGGCAGGGTCCATACAACAGTTTTGCCGCAAGTTATGTGATTTAGTGGGCGCAGGTTTTAAATACTTTTGAATATTATTTTCTTTTTGGATGGTTTTTGCGCGTTTGGTTATATCATCTGATTCTGTAATCTGTGCAAGACGCAATGTGTCTGCCTATGAGAACAGTGATTCACGTTGTTTTTCTTTAAGCTTCTTTTTTTGATTGTCCACGAGATGTCTATAGGTATATATATATATGTGAATGAAAATATGAAAATGGATTTGAATCTCAAATCATTCTGGTCGCTGCCGTAATTCATAGGGGAAGATCATCTAAATAAGGGTTATTCAATTTTCCCAACTGGATGGGGATGTAAAAGAGTGTGGAGGAAAAGTGGAAAAGAGAAAAAAAAAAAAGGACCATCAAATTGAAGACGAATGCCGCTCATTATAATAACTGGCTACCCGAGCAGTGGCAAGAGTTGTCGGGCCGAGCAACTGAGAAATGAACTTGAAGCGCGTATAAAAGATGCAAAAAGTAATGACAATAGCAAACCATCGATCCCAAAGGCGGTACATGTAATCAATGATGAGAATCTAAATTTATCGAAACGGGACTACTATGGTAATTTAAGTTGGTCATCAATAACTAATAGTAATCCTTGTCTAACTGTGATGGTTGATAGATTCTAGAACGGAGAAGATTGTTCGAGGCGAGCAGATGTCTGCTGTAAAGAAGCTTCTGAGCAAATCAGATATTGTAATACTCGACGGTCTGAACTACATTAAGGGATTTCGATACCAGCTATTTTGTGAGGCGAAAGCGGTGGAGACAAATTGTTGTGTGGTATGTATTATTATCCTGCCTGATTTTATGATGATAAAAACTAACCATCGATAGATACATGTGGGTGCACCGCCGGGTATGGCAAAGGAATGGAATAATCAACGGGAGCCAGAGAATACTCGGTGGCCTCAAGACTTATTTGATGCCTTAGTATTCCGGTATGAGGAGCCTAATCCAGCCACCCGATGGGATTCTCCTCTTTTCACAGTCATGTATGATGACAAGGATTTGCCCATGGACGATATCTGGCAAGTCATAGCTCTAAATCAGCCCAAGCCTCCTAATCTAGCCACTCTTGTCAAGCCAGCAAATCAGTCAAACTATCTTTCCCAACTCGAACGTCAAACTCAGACTATCGTCACTCAGGTTCTTGACGCTCAAAAGATTAATCCAGGTGGACTCATCAGACTTGGGTTCGACGACGACAAGCACGACTTCCAATTACCCCCAAGTCCCATCCTTATTGGACCTTTGCAGAGAATAAGAAGGAACTTTATCAATCTTAATAAAGTTCGAGCTTTAGACTCAAACCGGATCCCTGCACTATTCATCGAGTTTTTGAACAAGAACCTTGTATGAATCGGTAATCTTCAAATACATGATGGTGTTATTGTGATTACGCAGATCTATCATTATCAAACCCAACTTAATGTTGCTTCAACTTATCTGTGTGTCTTGTATATATACTGTACATGGAGCTGCTCGATCATTAGAGTTTACATGATTGTGCAGCATGCCTTAACTAGCTTTTGGATAGCCATTGTGCCCAACTTGTTCAAATTATCATTACCACCACTTCCGGAATATTGCTGATGGTAAGGCTGTGACTGTTGAGGCATGTAATACTGTTGAGCTTGTTGCTGAGGATACTGCTGTTGCTGCTGCTGCTGCTGCTGCTGCGGATAGTTGTAGTTGAACTCTGGCCGAGGCTTGGCAGCAATTTCATTGAAACCGACTTGCCCTCCGGGTCTTGTAAAATCAATAACAATGACTCCAGTATTATTTTGTTCCACCGCATAACGGAAGCTATGTTTTCTACACATATCTTCAACCATTGGTCTTAATTTGGCAATTCCATTCTCTGAATGAAGTCCTTTGCCTACAATTACCTCGAGATGTTTATCCCCTCTTTGGATTGCTGCATTGATTCGCTGACTCAGATATTCTTGAGCTTCCTTTACATACAACCCATGAAGATCGATTTCGTCATAATCCGAGTCTGCGTTGTTGGCCCTGAATACAAACATTGCTGCTTGCTGATTATATTGGTCCATTTTCCTTTCATGCTCATGGGAGATATTAGAAAGCCGGCTGGCTTCTGCTTTATCACCTCGTTTGTATGCAGCCTGAGACTCTTGACTGTATCTTTGTTTTGTTTTGTATTCTTGTTCCGCAAGACCTCGAAGTCTTCGATACTGCCCAATATCGATTAGCCTTTCTCTTCACCATCGTAGATGTTTCAAAAATTTTAGCCGATTCCATAAGTACACACCTCGTTATCGTCTGCATGATTGTAATCCCGAGTCGGATTGAATGCTGGAAATAGGGAGAAAAATCAGTCAGGTCGGGTTCATGTCTCTTTGTCTTTATCGCTCGCCGAAAATCCAAGTCCAAATCCAAAATTCAAATACCTCTATCGATGCTCTCTAGCGTAAGAACATCATCGCCCATTCTACTTCTTCTTCACGATTGAAAATTGGTTCTAGCCTGCTGTGCCACTTTTCGTATGACTCTGGTCTTGGCCAATTCAACATTGTAGAGCCACGGTTGGGCCGTGCGGCTCTGTCCGCCACACGTGATCAGCTAGCTTCTTTTTCGCCTAGAGTTTTTGGGAAAAAAAAAAAGCCGCATGCACGGCCAAACACAGCCATGTGAAAAAGAAGTCGTGCAATCTACATAAATCGTGGGATCCGAGAGCTTATGATGGCAATCAGTACCGCAAGGAGAATAAATAGAAATGATATAATGTAAAATTTCCAGGTGATTGCGGTTGACGATCTGTACTTGTCGAGTCGGCTGCCGGTCTTTGTCATCTTTTCCGAGCTCTTGTCCAAAGACCTTGCTGTCGAATCCACAGCTTCGTTATCTAATTGCATCTTATCATGAAAGTGGTGAGCTTGCATCTTAAGAGCTTCACTCATCTTGACTAAGTCTTCAGAGATATCTTCCTGCAACTCTCGCTGTCGATGTAAGGCTCTGTCATCAGGAGGAGGAGTCCCCTCATCGCGTTGTGAAGCGAAGAGCCGCTTTCTGGTCGTACTTTCGTCGTCAGATTGCTTTTTCAGCTCCGTCTCCTTTTGCTGACGTTGTAGTTGAGCATGCTCAATGCGGCTTATAGCCTTGTGTAGTTTTTCTTCCTGCTGTAACCAACCATCAAGTTAGAGAAAAGTCGCTTAAAATGGGGTTCCAGATGTCAGTCAACTCACCAAGTCTTCGGATTCATGAAGGAGAGCTTCAACACTTTGTAATTTGGTCTCAAGCTGTTGAGTTTGAGACTTCAGTCTGGTCTGTTCGAAAAGCGAAAGCCCCGAGTTGGAGGAGTCCAGCCTCACCACTAGTGATGCTATCTGTAATCGGGCATAATCCAGATTCTGGTAGCAAGAATTATAGTTAGATGTGAGATGGATCAACGTAGATTGTATAGATTTTACCTGAGTGATCTTATTCCGTTCTACAGTCGCAACCCACGGTGTTTCTAAGGATGAAACTTTCAATCCTCGAGCACCCTCATTTTGACGATCAATGAGATATTCAAGACGATTCAGATCATGTTCCATTTGCATAGGTTGTGGAGGGGCAACTTTGGCCATCTTTTCTAAGGTCACTTGAAACTTCAACGAGTTACTGGAGAGACTAAACTCAGTTTGGTCGCAAGTCCCAAGACACCTCTCTGTCTCTCTGAGCAACCAAAAGGGACTGCTTCCCCGACAAATAAACAAAGGTCATCAGGGCAGCACTTTTTTCAAAGCCAGGAGTTTCCTCGGACAAAAAAGAGAAAAAGATATTTTACGCGTACTCATACGCGTTGTAATCGAAAAGAGTAGGGTGCCGGTCAGTCTAGTCGAAGTCATTCAGTCGTGGAAATATAGCAGCGAACTGGGCCCAAGTCCCAGGGTGACTACCGTCAAATCTGCACAGTAAAGCAAAGAAGGACTTGATGCCTCGGTGAGTTATCCCGTATTAAAGTAGATAGCTGTATGTGGGCATTTACTGACTTGCTTTTTTTACAGAGAGATTATAACTTTACAGACGGGTAGGGGTCGATATCGCGAAAAAAAAAAAAAAAAAAAAGAAGATTACAATAATACGCGTTTTTTGTTTTGTCACAAAAGTTACCAGTTTCTAACTGAAAACAATTTCAATTCTTTCAAGGACAATGTGGGAATCAAATAGGTTCCAAGTTTTGGGAGACGCTATGCCAGGAACATGGAATCAATCAAGACGGTAAACTTGAGGAATTTGCTTCCGCAGGATCGAATATTGGAGATCGTAAAGACGTGTTCTTCTACCAGGTACAGTTGTGGATTCATATTTTGATTCTTCTATACCTGTTGACTACTAACACTAGTCTGAAATCATTTAGTCTGACGATGCTCGCTACGTGCCAAGGGCCATTCTGGTGGATCTGGAGCCTAGAGTAAGAGCATTATCTATCTATCTATATATATTGCCAAGTTACTGACATTTTTCCTACACCAGGTAATCAATCAAATTGTGACTGGGCCTTACTCAAAGCTATTTAATCCGGAAAATATATATATGTCACCATCCGGTAGCGGAGCTGGAAATAACTGGGGCACGGGGTACAGTGCTGGTGAGAAGATTTCCGATGAATTACTGGACATGATTGATCGGGAAGCAGAAGGAAGTGACTCTTTAGAGGCATTTATGCTTTTACATTCGATAGCAGGTGGAACAGGGTCGGGTCTAGGGTCATACATGCTCGAAAGACTAAACGATCGATACCCAAAGAAATTAATTCAGACATACTCAGTATTCCCAGCTAGTCAACAGACATCGGACGTTGTTGTTCAGCCCTACAACAGTGTACTGGCTCTGAAAAGGCTGACTCAGCAGGCAGATTCGGTAGTAATCCTTGATAATTCTGCCCTCACCAGGCTTGCCGCCGACCGACTTCACTTGGAGAACCCGACTTTTGCACAGACAAACCAAGTTGTAGCAACAATAATGTCAGCTAGTACGACGACATTGCGATATCCAGGATATATGCATAATGATCTAGCAAGTATAATTGCATCGCTGGTTCCAATGCCTCAATGCCATTATTTAATGACATCCTATACCCCATTTTCTGCAACCAATAGCGGTATGGGAGAAGTAAGGAAGACAACCGTTCTTGACGTGATGCGGCGTCTCCTACAACCAAAGAATCGAATGATTACGATTGGGGGAAATAACAAGGTCCAATCAGACCCAGGTAATAACAACAACAACTCATCATGTTTCATATCTATACTCAACATCATACAGGGTGAAGTGGATCCGAGTGATGTTCATAAATCGTTATTGAGAATTCGAGAGCGGCAACAAACCAACTTTATCCCCTGGGGTCCAGCATCGATGCAGGTGGCATTGACAAGAAAGTCTCCATACGTCTCGACCCCACACCGAGTAAGTGGCCTGATGCTGGCAAATCATACATCGGTGGCGAGCTTATTTAGGAGGACTGTGGCTCAATACGATCGGTTCCGAAAGCGAGAAGCATTCATGGAACAATACAAACGGACCCCCATGTTTGAACACGGTCTGGAAGAGTTTGATGAATCCCGACAAGTGGTTGAAGATCTCATCAATGAATATCAGGCCGCAGAGAGGCCAGACTATATATATGGTGATCAAGAGATATATAATACATAGAACATGATGGGGTGGTGGAGTGGTTATGTACAAAATGCAATCTATAGAAAAAGACATAGTTTTCTAGTCGGTGTCCTCCTCCTTGTATGATATTTTTTTGGCAGTAGTAGAGGATCGTGTTGTTCGGTGCCGTTTGAAAACGGGAGTTGGTGCTACTACTCCTTCTTCGACCTTGATTTGTTGTCTCTTTTTACGAAAATGGGGAGACTCGACAATCTCCTCCATGTCTTCAGTCGGTGGAGACTTGGGGGGTAGTCGTGGTGGTGGTAATGGATCTTGCTTATGATAAGAATTATACTTTTTCATGTCCACAGCAGGACAAAGGCGATCAGGAGCCAAAAGACATACTTGACACTGTTTGCCTCCAGGACCGGGTCTACATACAGTTTGGCCAAATCCAACCAAAAGAACATTGATGGGACGCCAGTACTGTTTTGGAAGCCAAGCTTCCAACTGTTTTCTACACTCTTCAGGGGTCTTTGCAGTTACTGGGTCGACCCAATGCCACAACTTGCTAAGTCGAAAGACATGGACATCGACGCCAATTCCAAGAGTCTTATTCCAACCAGACTGAACCAGTAGGTGAGCCATTTTGGGCCCAATCCCTGGAAGAGCAAGGATATCAGGCATCTCTCGGGGGATATCATCCTGGAACTTTTCGTGGAGGATTTTGGCACACGAGTACAAATAATTTGCTTTGCGGTTATGGAACCCAACTTTACATATAAGATTGTCGAGGGTTTGGGGATTTGAATTGAGGACACTGTGTATAGTTAATCCACCCTCAAGGTGGGTTTGGAGATTTTCCACTGCAGCGAATGTGACTGCATCTTTAGTCTGGGCCGAAAGTAGAAGGGATACAAACAGTCTGAATCTCTGTTGTGGAGTTTGAATCGGCTCAACCTGTGTTGGTGGAGGGGGGGCCTCATCTTTGGTCTCGAGCCGTACAGGGATACGTTCACATCCGAAATAATCAACGGGAGCTGGTGGGTTTTGCAACCGCATTTTTTCAACTCGGGTATAAATCTCTTTCCATCGCGGGGGTTCACCCGTGTTGCTCTTGCGTGTGGTCATGAGGGTTTTTGAGTAATCCCGAGGGCAGTATCCCAGTTTACCTTTAGTTGTTATTATTATTACATGCCTGTGACATGATGTTAGCATAAGGAGGTCCACCACAGAACTAATTTGGGTGTCGTCGAGTAAAAGGAAACAAATACGGCTCCAACGATTTGTTACCGGATGCAGATAAAATTCACCTCATAAGGATAGCTACGGAGAGGAGGAGATGAGACTAACTTAAAAGAGGTAGCGTAGCGCACGTCAAAAACTAGCAAAATAGCCCTCAATCATCAAAATAGTTGTCTACATGACGTATCCATGGGGTGGGTCCAGTTACATTAATGAGATATAACGAGATTAACTTTATTAAAAAGAGCCGGCCGGCAGGGGATATGCAGTTGTATATGTTTTCACACAACCCCTATAATATACATTTCCTGCAGCAAGGGCCCCTCGACTATTTCTCAAAATTTTTGCAATAGTTTACGTATATCGCGCATCTGTCAATAATAGGATTAAAATCTCCAAAAGAGAAAATCAACATAACAGTTTCTTTGTTTGGGCTGTGCCCCTCCCCTCTCCTTTGCTTGCTTGCTTTTGTTTATCGGCACTTGTTCTTCACCCACACAAAAAACCAGATTGTAGTTAACCTGCTAGCACCAGTCCATTTCCGGTAATGTGGGATTTCGGTTTTGTTTTTGTTCTTGTTTTTCTTCCTTGCAGAGTGTCCAAAACGCCCCTGATTTTCCAGCCCAAAACTCGGATTTGCCTTTATCGGCCCAACAAGCTAATTTAAAAATAAGAGTGCTGACACATATAACGCCCATTGGACAAACATAAACATACGCCATCTTTTTTAGCCTCCCACAAAGTAACCTACTACGTATCAACAAGGTAACCCCCAACTACATGCAATCGGGTTTAAATCTTAGCACAGTCATAAACCCTCCAAGTGACTTTAAATATAAGTGAGCCTTGTATTATATGTATGATACAACGGCGAAAGTCCAAAAGTAAAAGAAAAAAAGGAAAAGTAACTCATGAAATCTATAGAGCTAACTGATGCAAACTCCCGCTCGTAAAAATTAAGGAAAAAAAAAAGGGAAACTATTACTTGAATAAAATAATGGAAGAGAGAAAAGATATCCCACATGATCGTTGCAAACTCGTTTTTCGTAATTTATTATTAGACCTTTTGGGCCACAGTCTGTTCTTGTTGAAGCTTAAGAGCGTTCCGGTCATGCATTTGTTGTTTGCAGTCCTGGAGACCCTTGCACTTGTGGTCTTCTAATAACCGATGTTTGCCACAGAATTTGCCGTCGCAAAATGAACAATCACCAACGATTCTTAACGGAGCAGAGTTGCAAGATTGAAATGAGCATTTCTTTTTGGAACCAGCTCCGCCTCCTCGGAGTCGAAGTACTAAATGTAAAGTTGATTCCTTTTGGATATTGTAGTCGGACAAGGTCCTTCCATCTTCCAGTTGTTTCCCAGCAAAAATTAGTCGCTGCTGGTCTGGGGGGATTCCTTCTTTGTCTTGAATTTTGGATTTGACATTATCGATAGTGTCTGATGATTCAACCTCAAGGGTAATGGTCTTTCCAGTAAGGGTCTTGACAAAGATCTGCATCCTGCCGTGCTATATATGTATATGCAAAGAGATATAAATTGTGATGAGGGTTGGGCGAGCCTTTTAAAAAAAGGGGTCGTCGAGTTTGCTTATAAATGAAACCTGGTGGCAGGAGTAAAATGAAGGTGATTGAAAGAAGGCGGTTTGGAAAGGAATCTGTGCTCTATTTAAATAACTTGCCTGATGATCACTAACTGACTAATCGGGAGATGACGGCGGCGACGGCGGCAGCAACCGAGCTCACAACACACAGACAGCGTTTATTTTTCTTGTTTTTGTCTTTTCCATATTCTTCTTTGACTGAGTTTTTCCTTTTAGCTTTGAAACTCCCAATCTAGCTTGCTTTCTTTTTCCTTTCTTTTTTCCCTCCCTTCCCCTGTTTACACTCGCCACCATATTTTTTTATTTTTCTTTTTAAAGTACACGTAACGTTTTTTTTTTTTTTTTTCCATTTATCAAAAAGCCCTCTTTTTTTTTTTTGATGCAACGGGTTAGTCCACGACATGCGCGCTGACTAACAAACAACAAGACGAAAAGAAAAATAAATTGAACTAGAAACTTCTATAACAGTTTATTCATACGCCAAGATTAATCTCCCCCATTCAATACTATTACATGTGTAGAATGATTGCATAATGTTGTATTACGCCTTGCTAATTATTTTTTTTCGGCTATCGTGAACCTTCTTTTCTGCCTTACTATCTTAATTAGACATGAGTAGATACAAACTTAAAAAACAGACTTGGCCCGCGGTAGATAAGTGTCATGGCAACGCAAACCTTTTTTTCATTAATTTTCAGCAATTTAGCCTTATCGGTTAATCGGTTACCCCTCCAATTCAGTTCCAGGTAAATGGAAAAAACGAAAAACACAAGCAAAACTTTGACAAGTGGCGTTCCTTATCATTTTTTTGATTTTGGGCGGAAAAAAGCCATTAAGGGAAAATAAAGAAAAACCTTCTTGATTAGGGGAGGTCCGGCACGGCAATCGGGAAAATAGTGGTTCCTAACACCACCACCACCGATCAATTATATGAATCTTAAATTGCTCTCGATAGTCTTGGTCTAAACAAAAAATCAAAAATCCCAGCCGCGGGGCGTATATATCCTTGGTCCAGTTGTTGGTTGTCGTTGTATTGTGTCACAATCGTATTATCGTCTTTGGAAAAATAAAAATTTCCCTCTGATTGGATGTTGACTGCATATGAAAACTGAATCAAGCCAAACAATTAATTTGTGATAATGTACTAGGCATGTTAGTCAGTCAGTCATTGTCTGCCAACAATGGTAGCGAGATTATCCGTAAGACAAACTATAAAGTGCAAACTACGTGGGGGTTGGATAAAGTTTGATTTTGATCCACAAAGACTACTACTCTGTATGCAATTTACGTATGCAATTTACAAAACTGTCTTCCCTGCGCGCTATAATGCAATCGTCGGAAATTAAACATCCCAAGAAATTTGGAGATTTTGCTCGTCGCACACAACAACATTTGCTCGCTGTCAGCGTAATGGGAGAGAGAGAGAGGAGTGGGGTTTACATTCCCGAGTGGGATAAACTATCCCGTGCGTCACTCCGGTTTAGAAATCAACAACACTACAAGAACTCTCCGTATCCCCGTCTCACTTATTAGCCATCCATCTATCAGACACTCAAAACTAATCGACAATGTCTACTGCTGGAAAGGTATGATAATAAAACGTATCAAATCATATATGTTCTTTTCCGCCTAACTTTTTTTCTCTTAAAGCCTATCATCTGTAAAGCTGCCATTGCTTGGGGTCCTGGTATGAGAAAGCAATCTTTTCTTTTCTTCAAAGTCTTTTCAAGGTTATATTCTCTAACCTATTTCGTGTAGGGGAGAAACTGAGTGTGGAGGACGTTGAAGTCGCCGCCCCGAAAGCCCATGAAGTTCGAATCAAGATCGAACACACCGGTGTCTGCCATACTGATGCGTATACATTGAGTGGTAAAGATCCCGAGGGTGCTTTCCCTATTATTCTGGGTCATGAAGGTGCTGGCATCGTTGAGTCTGTGGGTCCTGACGTCACCAGTGTCAAAGTAGGGGATTCAGTTATCGCTCTCTATACACCAGAATGTCGCGAATGCAAGTTTTGCAAATCAGGCAAAACTAATCTATGCGGCAAGATTAGAGCTACTCAGGGTAAGGGGTTGATGCCTGATGGTACAAGTCGATTCCGGGCCCGTGGTAAGGATATTCTCCACTTTATGGGTTGTTCCACATTCTCCCAATATACTGTTGTGGCAGATATTTCGGTTGTGGCTGTGGACCCCAAGGCCGACAAGGAAAAGACCTGTTTGTTGGGATGCGGAATCACCACTGGATATGGTGCTGCAACCATAACTGCAGACATCCAACCGGGCGACAATGTTGCCGTTTTTGGAGCTGGCTGTGTTGGTCTTAGTGTTGTTCAGGGAGCAGCAAAGAAGAAGGCGGGCAAAATTATTGTTGTGGACATCAACAATGACAAAAAGGTATGGACCGATAAATTCGGTGCTACCCATTTTGTCAATCCAAAGGATATCAAACGACCAATTCAAGAGGAGTTGATTGAAATGACTGATGGAGGTCTTGATTGGACATTCGACTGTACTGGTAATGTACATGTAATGAGAGCTGCTCTTGAAGCGTGCCACAAGGGATGGGGTCAAAGTATCATTATTGGGGTTGCTGCTGCAGGTGAAGAGATTTCTACTCGACCATTCCAGCTGGTCACTGGACGAGTTTGGAGGGGATGTGCCTTTGGTGGAGTCAAGGGCCGGACCCAGCTTCCCCTTCTCGTAGAGGACTACATGAAGGGTGATCTTAAAGTTGCCGAGTTTATCACCGATAGATTTTCTCTTGGAGATATAAACAAGGCGTTTGATGCCATGCACTCGGGTGATTGTATCAGAGCTGTACTTGATTCATCTGATGCTTGACTAGGACGACGCTCGAAATTGTAAGCTGTATCCTGTATATATTCAAAAAAAAAAAAGAAAAATAAAAGCTATCAACAGCAGTATAATGACATAAAATAAGTATTTACATGCAATTGCAATGCAACCAGCAAGGTAAGGTGGAACCTAGAAGGTTGTGTTGTGTTGTGTTGTCTAGACAATGACGATGCGGGGTGACTTGTCCAGAGAGCAATAGTCAACGACAAAGACGAACCGGTGGTGGGTAAAGAGGAGGCGTTTTTCAATTGTATGAGCGGAATCGAGGCTTGACACAAGCACCTCATCATTTGTAGGTAACAAGGCTTGAACTGCACCCTCAGTCATAGCCGGTCGTAGTATGCAACCAGTTTCATCAATAATTTGACCAACAATACCCCTCGGTTGAGAATTGTGATCCTTGTAGCAGTATTGGCATTTGCATCTCTGTCGAGTGTTTGTGAATTGCTCTGTAGAGCAACTTTTGTTCAGACCGTCAGCAAACCCCCCCGCTGGTACTGCCATCTCACTTCTATCTATTATTAATCTTACCATGTAAATCCAAATAGTCGATTCCGGCTAAATTTGAATACAATATCCAGTTTCAAAATCAGACAATCCACATACCCGTAGAGGATATCTTTTTTAACATTTTGTTAGTTGGTTAGTCGAGTTATATAAGACCCCAGGCCGGGGCACACACACACACACACACACACCTCCTGGATTTCTCTTTGCGTGCCGATTGATTTCCTCTATTGTGAATCGACTGGTAGCAAGAGTAGGATTGTAGACTACGAGATCGAGTGAGTGAAAGCCGTAACTCATTCTAGGTGCACACACACAAACCTCGAGTCGTCAGGTCCGAGTAGTGTTTCTTAAGGACACGAGTCTTGGATTGCAAGACATTATTCCCATCATCTCCTGGCAAAATCGGGTCGACGTAAATGCGAGTCGATGAAGTTGCTGATATGTGCAACACCCCATTCTGGCCAATATGTTTTAAAGTGAAATCAGAAATCATCAGCCATGTCTTGGAGGGGATCCAAAAATTGGCAGACTTGGTCATGTGAGGGCCCCATAATGTTAGTCTTGCACGAGTACAAGGAGAATCGGCAATATCAATCAATCTCTTTTCCACTTTTCTCGGACTTTCACCCGAGATAGTAATTATCTCAGTTGGTCCACATGAGATTACTAGCACCAGAATTCGACGATGCAGTAGCTGCTGCCCCGAGCTAGACCCATTCTTATCTGGTATAGACAGGGTATTAAGTGGAACAATAGACCTCAGATGTATATCGTCTTTCAATTCAAAGGGAATTCGATTGCGTACCACGTCGTCAAATGACTTGTAGACCCAAGAATGGTTACTAGAATCAGACATGGTCACAAAATATCCTACCTTGGACGGGGAAAGACGGCGCTGGTGGGGACTTTCAGATACCACCACACATGCGTAAACTGTCAAAAGATCTCCAAGCTGGCCCCATGCCATTAGTTTTACTAGATTATAAGGAGACAGAGGGGGGTATCTCACCACAAAATCTCCATAAGGGGTCATCAAATCGTCATCACATGGAAAATTAAAATGGAGATGGATCTTGACATGTCAATTTTGGGTCAGGTAACAAAATAAAGACAACGGTATATATTGGGCGACACACATCAATAGCACTTTCGTCATCTGCAACAGTGATACAAAGGTATGCTCGAGGTCCACGCCTCGTTTGGGTAACACGGGTATCTGATATGGCCACCACGCGGCCGATGATTTGCTATTTTACAACATAAACTTTGTCAGACTCAGTAGATCTTATTTTTTCAACCGATATTTTGTGCCGTACGCATTGACATGGGCCAGGTGACAGACCTAGAATACATGTCTTTTTATACAATTCAAAAAGAGGACTTTCACCACCACCAGCTTGGCCTTCCCCAACCCTGGAGGAGCTCGGCCGGTATCCTAGAAACCCGTCACTAACAGCTGACGCCAAACTACTTGCCATGGTGGTGATTTTCTTATAACGACGATAAGACAGAAAGAAGAGATGCGATGAGCTTGGGATTTAAAAAAAAAAACCGATTTCCAAATGTGGAAATAATTTTTTCTCGATTTTTTTTCTCCCAATCTTCCTCGATTTCAAGATATATATTGTCGAGTTAAGCAGGGGAGATTGGTTAAATCTTCATATTATATACGGTTCTACCATGGCAAATCCAAGACAGCGGCGGAAAGAAAAGTCATCGACTCCAAAAGTGACCCGGCGGACAAATGACAAGATTCGTAAACATAAAATCAAGGGCAATGCTATAATAGCAGCCAACTGGAATCCAAAGGAGACGCTATCGCAAAAGTACGTATGGCTTCTTCTATATGTCGCATTATACTTGACTCCAAGCTGACATATGTATATGTAATTAGTTATAAACGACTGGGTCTAGTGTCAAGGCTGAGTAAACAGACGGGAGGAACTGAAGTCGACTTGGACAAAGAGAGTAGTAATCGTGGTTCGAAAGAAGACAACCAATCCCGGCATAGCAAGCGACTTTTAGCCGGAGAAGCTAAAATCGAAAGAGACAATCAAGGAAATGCTATCCGAGTTATCTATGGGAAGACTGAAGAGTCCAGTTCTGACAATGAAGATGAACAACAAGACCCAGAACAAGACAGCAGCAACAACCCCGTTATCAAAGCTTTAGAACAACAGGCAGCAAACGGGTATGTAAAGCCTCGAAAGCAATCAGATAGGGAGGGAGATTGGATTCAACGACTGGTGGAAAAGCACGGAGATGACTACGATGCAATGTTCTGGGATAAGAAACTCAACATCTACCAACAGTCGAAAGGTGATCTTATGCGGCGGATAAAGAAATGGAAGAAAGATACAACCGTTTGATTTAACTATATGCTACTATTAATTTTATCCCTCATGTAATAAAGTGCCGTCTAAACTTCTGTAAACGCATGATAGATTGTCATACCTTGCTTATCCTCATTTGTTATTTCCAACTTTGTATTTGCACCGGCAAAGAATACAAGTCCTGGGGCTACCTTGAGAGTATTTGCACCATCGGAGACAGAGCCTTTTCCCTTGTAGAACAGGATGATGCTAGGGCCCTTGAGAGGTTCAACAGTTTGCCTTTGGGGGATGGTGGTTGCCTCCGGGAATTTGAAAACCAGGAGATTGAACTCGCTGATGGGGGGATCGTAGAGAATGACGGTGGCATCTCCATGGGTCCGGGTAAACTTTAACCCCTGGAGAGCCTGTTGAGAAGCAGGTTTAAAATCATAAGTCAACATCTTGACCAGGGTATTAGTATCTCGGAACTTTGGAGTGAGGGCAGCTCTAACAACATTATCACTCGCAGCCATACATTCAACAATATCTCCAGAAATGTAAGCGTGGGGCTCATTGGCAGCTAAAAAGATTGCCTGTCCAGCATTCAAAACAAGATAATTGAGGAAAAAAATGCAAAAGACCCCCCTATCCCCCGGGTAATCTTTGTCCAGACTTAATACGAGATTAACAAGTTCTTGTCCGCCGTATTTTCCACCGCCGAAGGATGCCTGTTCTTTCTTGGCTCTGGCAACCAATCTCGACGCAGCATCGGCAATCTCCTCATCAGGTTTTGTCATGACTTGTTCAAAAATCTGTGACAGTACTTGCTTCTTGGATTTTAAATCACTACTACTATTGCGGACGACATTCTGAAACTCGGACGATTTCGATTCAGTCGCGAGGGTTCGTAATTCGGGAACAGCATCGAGGAAATCGGCAATTTGCTCGACAGGCCGAAATCCACAGAAGGCTTCAAAATGGCTTAAGGCAATAGCCATTTCCGGCTTATGGTTATCATCTGGATAATTCTTGGGGTCCGCCTTGTGAAGCTTTTCAGCAAGAAGTTTATCTGGATGAGCCTGTACACTGAGAGCCTTTCGAATACTCAAGACTTTGAACAAAAAGGGAATACTGGCGGTTCCAAACTTGTTGATAACATCCTGGGAAACGAGATCAGGATTACTTTTGAGTATATCTCTTAAATCTTTTCCGGTCCCGTGTTGTTTGGATGGTACGGAAGGGTGAGTTCCCATCCATAACTGTAAGTAAAAAAGGTGTCAGTGAAAATGAATTTGACAAAACAAAGCATCTATTTGCACGTACCTCTGCATACGGAGTCTTGTCATCGATAGTGATCTGATTATTACCAGCTTGGGCACATTTTGCAGCCACGCTTGCCGAGCCGAGTTTTCCTTTTCAATTGAGCCATTACATTAGTATTTTGTATAGCCCCTATGAACATAATCTCTTCACGATGTCGAGCCTTACCCCAGTCGTATTTCTGCACACCTGGAATGAATTAGCAATAGGTCTACATGAATTGGATAACAATAAAACGGGTGTCCCGGAATATACAACATACCGCAATCTAATTGAAATAGCCTAACTTGCTGTGTCATCCTTGCTTAGTCTGGTGGTGGTGGTGAAGAAGAAGAAGGAGATGAGATGAACAACCTCGGGTTTTACTTCGCGTCGCGGTTAAACCTTAAATATTCCCAAATTGGTCTTTCTCTCTCCACCACCCCTCCACGTCTTTTTTTAGCACGCGCTGCTGATCATTTCACGTAGAAATCACGAAACCGCTAATATTGTTATAAGCCTTAGTATGTTGTGTCTGTAGATGATGATTCTGTATTCTACTTGCCGTACTTGTTTTGATGATTTGTATTGTTATATCCCCTCCCCCCCCCTGAATTCCCCCACAAATTTCGTCCACCCAGAAAGAATGCCACTCTCCACAGATGGATACATTGTAACTGTACGTTTTTTTTTTTTAAAAAAATCGAGGGATTATATAACTTATGACATGCTCTAACTGTAGTAAAATAAAGGAGTCCAAAAATCGTATATCGCGCAAGGCCAAGATCCAAGGATCCAAGCACATAATTGTCGCAGGCAAGGTACAATATTATAAATAAATATATTTTAGTACCCAGTGTCTAACGACGAAAAAATATAAGACCCTTGTCCATCCTGGGTGTACCCTAAGAGGAGACTTGGTGAGACAGGACTCACAAGGACATCAACCTGTAGCTATAACTATAGGAAAGTTTTGTGTCCTCGGGTCAGACGTCACCATCGAACCCCCTAGCAGACTTGTCAAGGAGTAAGTAAATACGTGAAAATGAAATCTTTTTCTTTCCTTTGTGACTCAAGCAAGTTTATTGTTGTTGTTTTACAGCACTCAATCATATCTGCCCGTCAAAATAGGCGACCATGTGGTCATAGGCGACAAGACTCGCGTACAGGCCGCTTCGATCGGTTCATGTGTTTCTATTGGTAAAGACTGTTTGATTGTGAGTTTTTTATAATATGCCGGTTATTTTTTTTTTTTGATTTTATTTTCTAAATTTGGAAATCTTTGAATCTAGGGGAAAGCGGTTATAATAATGGACAATATAATCATTAAGGATGGGTCTACTATCCCCGACTATGCAGTTCTGAGCCCCTTTTCCGTCTTTAGTGGAAAACCGGCAATCCAGATTGCCTCATTACCAGAGACTTGCCCAGAGATTTTGCAAGCATTTTCTATTGCATCCCTGGATGGTAAGCCATTTGACACGGATTTTCTTTCAAGGTTTGGAGCCTAGTGCACATTTGAATGTACAATTTGCTGCTCCTTCATACATATATATACAAAGGTTATAAGGCGGGGTCTTTAGGAATATTTTCAGATAACCAAGTCAGCCCCTCCAAGAGGCCCTCGCCGCTTTTAGCGACGCTTGGGACAACTGACCAGGTGCGGCCTGTGAGTTTGTTGAGGTCGAGTTTCTCTGTTATGTCCTGAGGCGAGAGAGCTGACCCCAGTGGGTGTTAGTAAGAAAATATCAGACACGCAAAAAAGCATTATATCATTAGTATTTACCATTTGGAAGGTCTTGCTTGTTTGCAAACACCAACAAAACACAATCCCGCATTTCCCGATCATTCAAGATCCGATGTAGCTCATACCGGGCCTCATCTATCCGATCAATATCAGTACTATCCACCACAAAGATGAGTCCTTCTGTGCCCGTATAGTAGTGCCGCCAAAGTAGTCGAATTTTTTCTTGACCTCCCACGTCCTGATCGATGTTTTGTTAGGAGATTTTTGATGGACGGGGAAGAAAAAGAAAAACCTTACCCAGACGCTAAACTTTATGTTTTTGTATGTGACTGTCTCCACATTGAATCCGACCGTAGGAACCGTAGTATTACTAGTGGTCGTATTCGTGTGAGTCGAGGCAAAAAAAAAGAAAACTGGGCCCCTGTGTTGTCCATCTTACCTCTGCCCGATCTTGAGTTTATATAGGATCGCTATTGTACAATATTAGCAAGAGAGCAGAACTTGAATGAAACTCCCCGAAGAATCCCACTCACTTGTCTTCCCAGCAGCATCAAGCCCTAGCATTAATATTCTATACAAGTTCCAATTAGCATTCTGTCGCTTCAATGAAGTAAATTTATCATGATTCACCGTATCTCCCTGGTCCCAAACATTCTCCTCTTTTCAATCATCACATTGGATTAGCAAAACCTCTTTACTATGAAAATTAAATACATAACCCTTACCAGCATCCGTGAGCCTATAAGTTTCGATCCAAGTGAGTTCCCCATTATTGTTTGTATGTATATATCTATTGTTGAAGGAATAATCCCGACGAAAACATACACGAAAAAAAAAAATAAAATTTAAATAAAACGCGTAAATATCAACTTCCCAAGCAACGCATCATCATCTCCTAAACAAACAATAATACTATGGATGGACAGAAACTGGACCGAGTTGTAGCTGGAAAAGCTGAAATTACTCTGTTCAGTCGTCAGAATACGACATGTCATGCGAGTGGTGCTACTTATTGTATATATTTTTTAGCGTAATCTCCTCCTTATAAGAATTTCAAAACAAAAAAAACAAAGAGACTCCAGAAAAGTATGAATCATTGTCATCATCAAACATCATTTACATCTTGTAGTTTTTTTCACTTTCTCTTTTTCTTTTTTGAAGCGGCTGGACCGCGGTCTTCAGCTATTAATCGTTTGGTGTTGGGTTGCGAGCCAGTCTTGATGTCGACATCCTCAGTCTGGATTCCTCGCCTCGGGTATCTGTACTCTTGACTTGCAAATGCACTGTTTGGGGGAAAATGTTAGTAAAAAAATAAAAACAAAACAAAACAAAGTCACATACTCTTCAGTAAATCTCGGTGAATCAGAGAAATATGGATGCTTGAGTGCATCCTCTGCAGTTATTCGCTTTGTAGGGTCATACTCAAACAGTGCAGACAGAAGGTTGAGTCCCTTGGGGTTTGTCGCTCCAACCGAATAGTACCAAGATTCAAGATTACTTGGATACTGTTTAAATGTTGATAACGAAGGGTACTCAGGATATGATGGCAGATCTGGCCATTTATCCTCTAAAGACAACAATTAGTCAACCCCCCAACAATGGCAAAAAATTTTAGAAAGTCACTTACTTGACGGTGTTCCTAAAACGTCAATGATTTTCTGAATTTGATTTCTCTGAAACGGCATATTTTTCTTATTATCTAATTTTTCTTCATCTCCTTTGAATATGGGACGAAGCGCAAGCAGCTCGGCAAATATGCATCCAATTGCCCATAAGTCTGCAAAAAAAAAAAGCGTTAATAAGGGATAGGTAATATATATAAGCTTGTACTCACCTATCGCTGGGGTGTAGTGGCGAGCACCAAATAGTAATTCGGGTGCTCTGTACCATATGGTGACAACAATTTTGTCACCAACATACAAACTTTGCTGTGGTTTGTGAAAAATTCGAGCCAACCCTAAATCACCAATTTTGACCTGTCCATCGGTTGAGACCATTATATTTGCAGGTTTGAGGTCTCTATGTAGAACCCAATTTTGATGTAGATACGAAGCTCCATTCAATAATTGCCAAAGAATAGATTTCACTGTAGGCTCAGGGATTGATCTCCTATCTGGATGAGAGTGATAATGAATGATCTGCAAGAGATCATGCTCTGCATATTCAAAGATCATGAAAATACACTTGTCCTCAAGGATGATTTCAACCAGTCTAGTGACATTCTTATGATGTAGTTCACAACACAAGGCCATTTCACGACAGGCAGATTGAGATATTCCAGTATAGTGAGGTATCTCTCCGTCCTTGCTATCGACTTTAAACTTTTTTATAGCAAATTCTTTGCCCTTGGATTTTACATCTTTAGAGGTAGCCTTATACACTCGGCCGTACGTACCGGCGGCTATGTATCCAATAATATCATACTTGTCCAGTACCCGTTTTCGAGAAGCATCTTTGCGATTCTTATAATAATCAAATGGTGAGGCTGCTTGAGGCACTACACGTGGTTGATTACTACCTTTTACCACACCTGCTGCTGCACCAGGAGCCATCAATTTTGCATTCATTATTGCCTGAGGGATGCCATGGGGTTTCATCATTGTTGTTGTTCGGACCCCATTGCTAGAATTCGATCCTGGGTTATTATTATTATTGTTGCTGTTACTTGCTGGCCCTCCCACGCTACCAGCATTCAAAGTGTCGTTAGAAGCTACTGAAGAGAATCCGCTAGCAGTTTGGGAAGTGGGTTGGTAGATTGGATTCCTCTGGGCTATAAAAGGAGCACCAGCAGCCACAGCAGCTGCACTCTTGGCGCCCCTTGCATTAATGCTTCCCGAGGACGAAGTCGAAGGGTCCAAATACATGTTTGTATTACCACCACCAGTTGTAGTACCAAGTTTGAGTATGCTACTATAACCACCGTTCAACGCTCCCCTCCTGGCATTATACGCCGCTGAAGTATAATCTCCAGGCATGCGGTCAGCGTAGTGACTCACACTACTAATTGGTAGTTTCTGCTGCTGCTGCTGTGGTTGTTGTTGCTGCTGTTGCTGTTGCGGAATAGGCTCCACATCCGAGCCTATATTTAAATTCGCATTAACATACATATCATTTGTGGTACTCAAATTATTATTATTCTGAGTCTGTGCCTCTCTTAGTTATTTAAGAAATCTCCATGGCTTATACAAAACTCGGGCTCGGTTATTGCCCAATTCTTATGTGTGAGGTGCGAGTTATAAAACCCCGATTTCCGATTTCCCTTCCCCCCTCCCAACACATGAACTACAACTCTTGCTACGATTATGTCACGTAATATAATCTCTCCATCCATTAATTTACTTTGAAGAATGTTAATTCACATGCATGCAAGCTAAACATCTCTTTCTAGATAAGCTATCTTCATTGGATGGAAGCTGGGGTGACTGCTTGGTAGAAGAAGAAGAAAGAAAAAATATAATATATATATACTTATTCAATGCGTAGTCATAATACACGATATCATACAAGTTAACAAGATACTCCTTCCCTTTTCTTTAAAATTGGGCGTAATTGGTTGGGAAGCTGCCACGTGCTCCGTTCAGTTCACCTATTAATCATTGAGTTAGAATGAGATCCCAGAGTTTGATAATCTTTTGCATATGTGTCAAGGTATATATCCCCTCACCTTCGGTCCATCCGTCTCCAGTATCTTCGCCTACCACCGTGATTTTGTCACCTTCATGAATAGTTAACTCTGCTGGGCTCCTAGCTGCGTAATCATATAACGCTGTCTACAACCACCCCATATTGTCAGCAAAATATATATATATATATATATATATATAAGCAAACTGCCAGTTTAATGTAAGGAAACCACTTACCGCGTATGTAACCTTTTTCGACTGGCCTCGTCGTCGGGGAGCAACCGCTGGACCTTTCCTTTTAGTTATGCCACCCGGATTCCCGCCTCCACCATTTGTTGATCCAGACACGGTGGATGACGGGGAACCCGACCGGGCTTGGAGAACAAGAACGTACGAGGTAGGCACCAGGCCTTCCTCGACACCCTTTCGAACAGTTATCCAGCCTGAACCGTCGTCTGGTGATGTGACTATCAGATCATCTCCTTCGGAAATGTCAAGCTCTCCGTCAGCTGCCGCAGTATAAGGATATAGTGCCTTGCCTCTTGTTTCTATAGAGAGGGAGGATCCATTCATCTGAGCTGGTCCAGCACCCATTAGAGAAGATGCTGAAGATGCAGTTTCCGTACGAGTGATTGTTGAAATACCGCTGGGTAAACTTCCCAGGAAGCCGCCTTTCCTTCGTTCAGCTTTTGGCACAGTTTCGCCAGGACAAGCACCAACAGTAAGTAATTCGCACTTGGCATGACAATTGTAACCGCAATCCCGACAGTGCTTGCCTTGACGATGAAGACCCCATATAAGTTCTCCGCAAGTGTCGCAAGCGGTAGGTATTTTGAACGAATGGGATTTCCAATTGTGAGATTTGTCTCCAGTTGAAAGATCTCCTGCAGTATGATCAATAGTACCAATCTCTACTTCCAGAGCAACCCTTTTGCTCTCGCTGCTACACAACCGGGTTCGTTCCTTTATTAGTTTTGTGAGGATTTCTTCATAGTTGCCTGATTTAGGATCCTGAAGAGCCAACTCCTTGTCGCTATATAGATTTTCAATAGTTTTACGATAATCATTCACTTCCTGGCGTAGTTGTTCCAGCTGTCTAGTAGTCTTTGCTACTTTATTTCGCAGATAGCCGACTGCTTGAGTGTCAGTTACCATTTCTTCATCTTCATGCCATATTGGACTGGGTATATATATGAAATCTTCGGGATCATTCCAGGGCCCTTGATTATGCTTAGAAAACATCATTGAATCCAGCTTTGGCTTGTTCAAGTCAACCATGTCCTTTTCTTTTAATAAATGATCCTTGCATCGATCAAGGCAAGAATCCTCAAGATTTATTGCCTGAATCCAGACAGTATTGAGTCGGCGGACACGAGATTCATTCATGTCCTGAAGGTCCTGTTTTTTTGATTATTTTTGGTGAGTAGAGAGTAAATTTTTTTTTTTTTTTTGAATTTGAAACTTACATTGAGTAACTCTGGAATATCTTCGTGGTAATATTTGTCTTTAATTCGGTTTGCAACGTTTATTGATATAAGATACATATTCTAGCAGCAACCAAAAAAATGAAGAGTTAGTGACTAGTATGCATCAAAATCAATGGATTCCGAGGTTATACCTTTGCATTGTTCATCTCTACCAGGGCTTTTTCGTAGTGGCGGGCATTTTTTGACTGTAAGAGGTGTGAGCAAACAAGATAAAAATATGTAGGAGGAAAAAAAACAAGAATTGTAAATATACCTTTGAAGCATCCTTTTGTGATTTGAGCCGGGCAGTTTCCATAGTCTGACAAGCAGCATCATAATGTTGCTTAGCATGTTTGCAGTCGGAATAAAACCCGTCACGGTCCTCAACGAGTCGATCGGAGAAAGATTGATATAATCTTCTAAAGTCCTCCAATCTGGAAGCCATGCCTTTAGTGTAATCAGCGACTTGAAGTGAAAACTCATTTGCCAATCGATCCCTCTCTTTAGCAATCTTATCTGTTCTGGTGAGGATCTCTGTCCAAGTGACTAATGTCGCCGACTCAAGAGAACCAGGAGTCATTTTAGGACTATCTCCCACACTCAAAGAGGTGGACTTTTTGACCTTGCGTTCCGTAAACCGCTTTGAAAGAGCAGCCAGTTTTTGACTATACTCCTTTTCGATCACGGACCGTTCTCGATAGAAGGTCTGAATATCATCGAGGAAATTAATTCCGTTGCCGACCTAAAAGCCAAAGGAACATTCCCAGTCAGTATATTGTGGGTGGGAAACATCTGGTAAAGAATGGGGCATACCCATGCATCGACGGGTTTAAATGCGTCCTAAATAAGAGCACCGGAAAAGTTAGTTTTGGATAATATTACTTGAATATAAACAAACATACGGGGAGTTCGGCACCAAAGCTGACGCTGTCGTCTGCTTGATCGAAGTCAGTCATGGCACATGTGGTAATGATTGTGTATGGGCTGATGTGTTTTATACGTTGTTTGTGTGTGGGGGGGAGGGATGGATATATTGATGTTTACTCTGTGTTATATCTGAAGGAGCAGAACCGCACCAAAACAAAAAGCCACAAACGCAAATGCTGCTAAGAACGATCTGTCAATCTTGTTGACCTGTCGGATAGACAGTCATTTGCCTTTTTTTAATTACAAGTATGGTGAGAAAAAAGAAAACATCACATATGAGAAACCTCTTTCTACTGGCATTGACTGTGTGGCTTATGTAGTTACAATAGAGCATACTACCTTCAGGTAGCATAATAAAGAAGTGAATTATCATCTGCCCTGATTCAACGCGTACAATGTTTGTATAATATTCACAATGCCTTTTATTTTGACCGGTTTCATTAAATAATCTTGATGATCTAAGCATAACCTTACTTAGTGACTAAGCTGGGAGGAATGGAAGAAAACAAAAACACCAATTTCTCACTCTTAGAGTAGGGAATCTGTATATCAAATCACCTGGTTCTCTGTTTTACCAAAGTCCTTGGATATCCAATAGAGAAAGGCGTTTTTAATTTGTTCAAGTGCTGTTTGGGAATTTCCGATTCAATCATTTGGAAAGAAATCACGCTCCAATGTCTTTCTCAACATGGAAAGATCTCGAAATCAATTCTTTGAGTATTTCTGATGATAAAGCTCCAGTCTCAGAAAAAGACAATGAAAGCACAGCCGATCAGAAACCTGACGCTGAAAAGAAAGAGGAACAATCGCCTTTAAAGAAAGAGGAGACCGCGAGTGATAGTAAGCCTAAGAAGGAAGAGAATGACGGCACTTCAACTACATCTCAAGTAGTCCCGGCAGTCGACCATCCGAGCGAAACCAAACCTGAACCTGCAGCAACTGAAAAACCATCAGAAGATGCTGCTCCTTCAGCAGCCGAATCTGACGAAGAGAAAGAAGGAATAATTCGCAATAGACACCTTGTTCAAGTCAAATTGGCTGATCTTCAAGCAGATCCCAACTCACCACTTTACTCCATAAAGAAGTTTGAAGATTTGGGACTGTAAGCACTTTTTTTTTTTTATTTTCTTCTTCATTTATTGACTATTACTATCTGTTTTCTAACCACTTCATCTCCATGATGCAGATCGGAAGCTCTTCTCAAGGGTATCTATTCAATGGGATTTCAGAAACCTTCCAAAATTCAAGAGCGTGCTCTACCTCTGCTTTTGAACAATCCCCCAAAGAATATGATCGGACAAAGTCAGTCTGGAACTGGAAAAACCGCCGCGTTTGTCTTAAATATCCTATCTCGGGTCGACCCCAGTGTGAATGAAGTGCAAGCTTTATGTCTAGCGCCCGCAAGAGAGCTGGCTCGACAAATCATGAATGTGGTCCAGGCTATGGGCGCCTATTCTGATATACGGACAGCTTTTGCTATTCCCCAGACCTATGAAAGAGGGGCCAAGGTAGATGCTCAAGTCGTTGTTGGCACTCCAGGAACAGTTTTGGACCTTATTCGACGTCGACAGCTTAATCCCCGAACGATTAAAGTGTTTGTACTTGATGAAGCGGACAACATGATTGACCAACAAGGCCTGGGTGAGCAATGTATCCGAGTACGTAACATGCTTCCTAAAGATTGCCAACTTGTGTTATTCAGTGCTACATTCCCTGATGAAGTCCGAGAGTATGCAGAGTATATTGTGCCTAATGCAAACCAAATCTCTCTCAAAGTGGAAGAACTCAATGTCGATGCCATTCGACAGCTCTACATGGACTGTGATGGCGAAGAAGCAAAGTATGAAGCACTCATCAATCTTTACGGACTTCTTACCATTGGTTCGTCTATCATTTTTGTGAATAGCCGAAATACGGCTGATCGCATTTACGATAGGATGACCAAGGAAGGTCACGTTGTGTCTGCTCTACACGGTGCTAAAGATAGCAAAGAGCGCGATCGATTAATTGATGATTTCCGAGCTGGACGGAGTAAAGTACTCATTGCAACCAATGTTTTGGCTCGAGGAATTGATATTGCTAGCGTCTCGATGGTTATCAACTACGACGTTCCGGTTACTGTTAACGGCCAGCCCGATTTCCAGACCTATCTTCATCGAATTGGACGGACAGGTCGATTTGGTCGTGTCGGTGTTGCTATCACCTTTGTGTCTGACCGAAAATCTTGGGAACAAATGATGGCCATTCAAAACTATTTCCATATAGAAATGGCTCGCCTTCCCTCAGATGACTGGGAAGAGGTTGAAAAAACTTTGAAGATTGGTGAGTCTTTCCATCTGCGTTTTTCTTGATTTGTGTGAAAAGATTCTTTTTAAACTAACTCTCACATGTGCATTATTAAGCTCTCAAATGATTGCACAATTAGAATTTGAAAATCCTCGGGTTTGGAAGAAAATTGTGGAAAAGTTGTTGATGTTGTTCTTATCCAAGTTACGTTTAAACTGTATGAATATAAAAAAATATGGTTTTTTGATTTGTCTGGTCTATTACAACTGTAGTTTGAACTCACAACTTGGTAGCGCTGTCGGTCAGTATCTTGACTTGGCTCAAACCAGTAAAATAAAGTAAAATACAGAGATCAATTCCAGAAAACAATAGTATCACAATTCAAGCTAAGTCAAAGATTATAAAATAAGACATAAAAGGTTTATGCAGCTAGATCCGAGCTCTTCGTATGTTAAGGTTTAGTAGTACTCTTTAGTGGTTAAAGCACATAATTGGAGCATGTTCATACTTCCCAATCGGGTGTAGCCTCCCGGGTTGTCATCATTAAGATAAGGTTTAACAACCATTTTGCTACTTCCCGTACTTGACTCGAGTCAAAACAGAGAGAGCAGAGAGGAGTTTGTTGTTGGTAAACTTGGTGAACTGTATTAGAATAAGAAGCTTTATAAGCTTGTGTGTAATTCCAATTTCCTGGCTCTTTTTTTTCTTGAAAAAGCTGGAATCCACATTACCGGATACCGGTTACAAGGCCTCATCCTAGCCCATCTCGAGTGTATTCCCCTACCACGTCAAACGTGGGTATTGCAGGATGTCTCTGCTCTCCATATCCAATGCGGAGCTTAGACTCCGACTAAGGTGGAGACTAGGCCTTGTGTTACTGGCGTTTGTTGTTGTGCTATGGGTTCTCTCATCCTTTCTAGTGGATGTAAGTAAAAAAGGATGGCTCTGTGTGTGGAGTATATGAGCAGACTGACTAATTTTTTTTTCGAATAGGCTCTATACGACAAGCATGGGTATCTCAAACCATATCTCATAACATATCTAAATACTTCAACCTTTACTTTCTATCTTGTACCATCCATCATCCGAGCATTCAGAAATAAACAAATGTACAGGGGGAATCCCTATCTTTCAGACTCTTTTGCCCCAAATAAAGATACCTCACAAGAAGATGGTTACAATTCTGCTGATGGTGAAGATATGAGTGACTCATCTATGATGATTGAACCGTTTATATCTGAGCAACAACTTGCTCCCCAAAAGATATCCACAAAGGAAACGGCTAAATTGAGCGTACAATTTTGTATACTCTGGTTTGTAGCTAACTGGTTTGCCAACGGGTGCCTGGCTTTTACCAGCGTCGGTAGTGCAACTGTCCTCACCTGTACGTCAGGTCTTTTCACTCTTTTATTGGGTAGTCTTTGCGGGGTGGAAAAGTATACCAATGCAAAGCTTCTAGCTGCATTAGTGAGCATACTTGGCATTATTCTTGTCTCTGGCAATGATACAGCTGCTGGGAAAACTGATGGACGACAAGGCGATTCGGTCGGAGCCATGTCCTCTTCATCAAGAGCATTACTTGGGGATGCAATGGCTTTGGCCAGCGCCTTCTGCTACGGATTGTACACCACTCTACTTAAATACAAGGTACGGGATGAATCTCGTATGGATATGCAAAAGTTCTTTGGGCTTGTGGGGTTCTTCAATGTTATCTTACTATGGCCTTTTCTTTTAATATTGAATGCCACGGGGGCTGAAAAGCTCCAATTACCCGATGATAGTGGCGCATGGACTCTCTTGTTATTAAATGCTGCCTCTACATTCATCGCAGACTTTATGTGGGTTATTGCAATGCTTTTGACGTCTCCACTCGTTGTGACTATTGGATTGGGAGCTACAATCCCTCTAGCAATGGCTGCAGACTTTTACTTAAAAGGGAGTCATGTGTCATTCCTATATTATCTTGGGGCTATTTTTGTTGGCGGGTCATTTGTGGTTGTCAGCTATGCGGAGGAAAGTGAGGCTGAAAACGCTGTTGAAGAGCCCCACTTTACTGATTCCACCACATCCGCCACAACTCCCTTTACCGAATCTGGCCATTTAAGGAGAAGGTCAGGATCGGATCAACAACCGGTTTAAAGTTTTTTTGAATGTTTTTCTACCTCATTTGCTTCTTTTCTGCATTTTCTAATAACTTTCTTTTGGTTTTTTCTTCCGCTTTTTGGTCCATGTATTGTTATATGTCTTACATAGATGTTATTCGTTCTGTTTCTTTTTTTTTTTCCTTTTTTTTGGTTCGTTTGCAACATACCCATATGGGTGAAACCAAGGCACTTTTGGGTTTTTTTTGCTTCTTTTTTTGGGGTTCTTGACACGTTGTGTACTAAACTTGTGTCTATTGATGTAAACTAGATCTATCAGTTTGAGTTAAAAAAATAGACATTAATGCAGGTAAAAATGAAAGAGAAAAACAATGCAACTATTAATGCCCCGATAAATACAAATTATATTCATGACTTGTCTCTTTTTGACCAGATCAACTAGGTCAAATCGACAGCTTGTCTATTTGGTAACGGTTGATTGTTGTTTATTGAAGAGGATGAATCCAAAAGACGTCTTCCAGCAGATATAGAATTTAAGGCGGTTTGAAGATGGTTGAGACGCCGCCTATGCATTTGTTCCCTGGTGAGTGCTTCCTTCAATTGCTCCTCGACGCTGAACCGGATCCGCCTTTCGGTGGCAACTTTTTCGTTGGCCTCTTGAAACAGCTCCTGGGTTAACCCTTCAAGTTCCTGCTTACACTGTTCAAGTTCCTCTTCGGCTTTTCGTCGTAAGGATTTTTCCTCCGTCAGCTGATGCCGATAAAGGGTAAACTTTTTCCGTAGGTCTCGTAATTCTTCTGCTAATAGCGCTTTGCTATTGCTATCATCTGTAACAACATGATGTGATGAGGACACACAGCTGTTAGTAAAAGGTGTAGATGACGGTGGAGTACATGAACCTCGAAGATCGTAATGACTGTTGGATGGGCTAACAACTTCAGATTGGATGGAAGAGAAAGTCGATCCAGAATCATCCGTCGACGACCATCCGGAACCTGTGCTTGTTGACCGGGATATCGGGGTTGGATTAGTCGAGTATTTGACTGGTAGGCTGGTAAGAAAGCTAATCATGCCTGATCCAGATGACGACAAGTGATTTCTATGGAAAGTATTGGCTGATGGTGGTGGTGATGATGACGATGAGGGCAAATGAAGAGGCCGTTTTTCAAATGGGCTTGATACGCCTGTCATGGCCCGATAGTATTTAACTTCCTGCTCCAGCTCATTGAGCCTATCAAGTGCACATGAAGCCTCCATGGAGATCTTCTGGATTGATTCCTGAAAATCCTGTGACCTTTCCTGCTCTCCTCTGCTTCCGGGAAGGCATGAGTTTGGTGTTTTAGGTGATAGCCGGTCGACTCGCGACATATCCCACTTTTTCTATCGACCGACGGACAAACATTCTTGTTAGTAATTGATTGTGAGAATAACCGAGAAAAAGAAAGCAATAAGAGCATACAACTGTAATCTCCAGAGCTGGCTTATTTTTCCTATTCACCGTAGCGTTACTACCCGAAGACAAGGTTGAAGCTGGTGAGCCAGAAAGTGATATCGATGGAGTCAATTTTGATTCTTGATCATTATTAGTACTGGTGCACAAGCCCGACTCCATTCCACTCTTGTCCATTGTGGTTTCTGATGTTTTTGGTTCCTTTTGGTCATTTTCCTGATTGTCATTTTCGCTATTAGTAGGAGTAGGTTCCTTTTTTCGTAGTGTAAATCTTCGAAACATCTTATGACTAGTCTCTTTGTTTTTTCGTTTTCTATTTCTTCTTTGTGTAGAGAACAAGGGAATGAAGATCAATCAAACATACAACAGAGAGTGAAAAGTGGGATACCCTTTTCCATTAAGGGAGATCCCCGAGGTCTTCGAGGGGGAACCTCAAATCCCCAGGTCTGCCATCATAAAGGGGGTGAGCATCATTCATCGCGCTCTTCCGGGGTTAGTTTAGTCAAAAAGGATAAAAAATGAGCCGCATACTTATCCAATTTAGTAATGGCATCGAAGAGTCAGATGCATGGGCGCGACATTTCCCTTGGGAAGACACGTCAATTTTTTAAATTAAGCTTACTCGAGAAAAAGACTGTTTTTGAAACATCTTTTTTTGTTCGACGCGTGATAATTGAATAATCCAGTAAGATAATTAAATCAACTCTTCAAAATTAGACAAATATGACGTGTAAACTATCGTGTACAACATAGCTATCTGTCCGAGTCTCCTCTAGATTCATTATAACCGTTTTCAAGTTCCCTGGTCTTTTGATTGCGGGATCAGAACGCGTCGTCCTACTCCTACTTTACAAGTTCCATAACTAGAAACCAATTGCATTAGAAGAGGAGAGATAAAATAACTTCCAATAGGGGTGGAAATTACACACTTCAACTTTTGGCATGGCAAGCATTCAAGGCTGGATGCACCCTTTTTTTAAAAAAATAAATTCTTACATGCCGGACTCCCATTTTCGTCGACAAATATGTTTGTGTGCTGCTTTGGCCTCAAAAAATGAAGGACAATGAATTTACTGTCTTTACATATTTGTTTCTTTTTCTATTTTGTCTTCACTATTGTGTGGCACATCCTGGTTCTTGGTCACCGTACCATTCATCTTCCCCATCTTCTTGCCGTTCATCGTCGCTCTCATCCTCATGCAGGGTTGTACCATACTATCAGAAAGTTTTTCGCTAGTTAGTCACATGTTCAGATAGAGGAGAAAAAAAAATAAAGCGAATAAATGACTTACATCGTCCAAGGACCCAGGCTTTAGATCGAGCTCATCCGTTTCTCTTGACGGGGCTGGGGTTGTCCGATTCAATAGCGGCGGTAATATACTTTCCAGGTTCTTCATATCAGATTGCTCTCTAGTCCAGTTGTCTGGAGGGAAGACAACATTGATTACAAGAAATAGATCCCCTTTATCATCGGTACCTTTCTTAAACATGCCTTCTCCAGCAACCCGTAGACATTGCCCAGGCCGAAGCACTTGTCCCTTCCGGGTCGAGATATGCAATCCTCGGCCATCCAAATGCACAAATGCCAAACGGCAATACCCGCACAAGGCCTCCGGTATTGAAACGTCTAAGATAGCTTTAAGATCGTTGCCTTTACGTTCAAACGTAGGATGCGGTTTCTGTTTGACAACAATTATAATATCTCCAGTCTTCTTATTCGGTTCCTGGTCAGCTTCCTCGGATAATAATATTTTATCTCCATCTTTACTACCTCGCGGTATATATATCTCGAGTATTTTCGACTGCTCAACGACTTTCTGACCTTTACACTTGCGACAGCGGTCTCTGTCCCGCAGAAAACTGCCCATGCCATTGCACACTTCACACTTCTTTATAGATGAAGTATAGATGCCATTGCCCACAGCGTGTACGCCCTTGAGGTGGCCCTGACCATTACAGTTGCCACATTTTTTCTTTTGAGCTGACGGTCTCCCTCCGGTTCTGCGATTGATTGACAAATTAGTATCAAGAGAGATTTAAAACAGTAGAAAAAAAATTTCTATCTTACCCTTTGCAAGAAGGACATAGAACATTTCGTGTGCTAGCCATTTTTTCCGTCTTTCCTCTATATAGTTCTTCGAGAGAACATTGTAATTCAATGATTGCATCCTCTGTTCTACCAGCTCTTCTCTGTGCTCCATAATTTCCATTCATACTGCTAAAGAATTGGGCAAAGAACTCTTCTTCGGTCTCACCGTTCATTCCTGGCCCAGCCCCAGGACCACGCCGTCCACCATTAACACCATCTATTCCAAACTCATCGTAGTCTCTCCTTTTATCCTCTATTGACTATGAGTTTAGAAAAATACATCACCCACAGCTCCTCTAGTAAGGTCCACTCACCATCTGATAATATCTCATAAGCCTGGCTTACTCTTTTAAACCGAATTTCTGCTTCCTCCCTGAAGTCTTCTGGTACCTTGTCTGGGTGGCTTGATAATGCCGCCTTGTGGTATGCCTTCTTGATCTCAGCTTGTGTGGCACTTCGAGACACTCCGAGGAGCTCGTAGAACTCAAATACTTCTTCCTCCGCAGAGGACACTGTAATGAGAAATAAAAAATGATTAATTAATTACCACGCCAGGAAACAATTCAAACACAAATTCCTCTCACTTCTCAGTAATTACAACGCAAGACTACCCGCTTATGAAGCAATAAAAAACCACGGGCCAGTCTCTATATATCTGGGGGTTTGGTCTGTCAAAGATCCTTTCTTTTTGCGGTCAAAGTAATATTTTTTTTTAAGTTTGGGACCGCACGAGATGAGAGCGGCGCTGATTGCTCCCAACCCATAAATGGATCTGCAATTTAAATTGATGGGATATTCTTGATTGACTTATATCATCTCAGGGAGTCTCTGGTAAGGGCACGTTAATGCCCCGGCTCATTTCATGCTGCTATGGGATATTGACCCAGCATCTTGCTCCAGCCCAGTTGGAAACATGCTCTTGTAGGAGGAGTCTTGTGACTTTGTCGAGAAAAAAATCTCCCCAAGCTAAACTTTCCAAGATCCATCCCCAGAAGCCAGCCCGGACGAGATTCGCTCCTTCACCTACGGGGTTTTTACATCTTGGAGGGTTGAGGACTGCTTTGTACAACTATCTTTTGGCTAAGAGCACAGGTGGCCAGTTTCTTCTTCGTATTGAAGATACCGATCCGGTATAGAAAACCACCTGTAAATGAAAATCATTTATGTTTGTGCTAACCATTGACACAGACAAGATCTTTTTCAGAAGCAAAGAAGGATATTCTTAACAGCCTTCGCTGGGCAGGTCTTCAATGGGATGAAGGACCAGAAGTTGGCGGGCCATATGGGCCTTATATACAGTCTGAACGGCTCGATCTTTATAAGGAATATGCTAATAAGCTTTTGAAAGTGGGTCACACATCTCGTTATAGATATATATATATATATGTAACCTGTCCGATTCTAACCGGATATTCTGGTTGATCTAGGCAGGGCATGCTTATAGGTGTTTTTGTTCATCTGAGCGGCTCGATGCTCTACGCGCATCCGCTCATCTTTTGGTACCACCTTCTTTAGCTACATATGATCGACATTGTAGCCATCTTACTCCTCACGAGTCAGATCAAAAGGCTGCAAACGGCGAGCAGTTTACTATACGGTTTAAGGTAAGATAGTTTACTCGCAATGTTAATGACTCGACTGCTCACCGCTCCCATTATATATAGGCTCCTGAAAAATACGACAAGGTACACGATCTACTTCACGGAATGGTCGACCTTCAAACTCAGATCAACTATCATGACAGGCGATATGATGATGCCATATTACTCAAGTCTGATAATTATCCGACTTATCATCTTGCCAATGTGGTAGACGACCATCTAATGGACATCACCCATGTTGTCAGAGGCGAAGAATGGCTAACATCAACCCCAAAACATATCGCTCTTTACAAGGCGTTCGACTGGACCCCCCCTGAATTTGTACATATTCCTCTAATGTTTGGGGCATCCGGCAAGAAGCTGAGCAAGCGTACTGGCGATATTGGGGTCAAGGACTATATTAGGGAAGGGATATTACCTGAAGCACTGTTGAACTATGTTGTCCTGTTTGGATGGGCTCCGAAGTCGCAACTGCAGCAACAAGAGAAGCAGGCATCTCCTTTTATTCCTGATCCTAAACCCCATCCTTTTGCAGATGCAGTTAGTCAATCTGAGATATTTGATTTACCATCTATGATTAAAGCGGTAAGCCTACTAATGTTCCCAAAGCTCTATGTTTTTTGAAAGCTCACATTGATGATCTAGTTCTCCCTTGAGGGTCTGAGCAAAAGCAATTCCAAAGTGACCGAAAATAAGCTCAATTTTTTCAATAAATACTATTTACAAAGAAGGCTTCAAAACCGCGAGCAAAGGCATGAACTCGTCAAGCAGTGCCAAGATCTTGCGAAAAAGGAATTTTTCGAACTCGCATCGAATGATCCTCGATTCGAGCCCCACTACATTGGCAGGCTCCTCGATATGTGTGGGAATGGTCTAACATCGGTCTATGCATTTCCTGAAATGGTTGAATATTTCTACCGACGTCCGAAATATGATGGCTTAGTGGCTAAGGGATATCGGAATCGGACACAGCCTTTGGATGCTGTGTATTTCTTATCTTTGCTTGTGAAGCCGAATATTGACCAATTCAAGCAGCAAGAAGATAGTGGGATTGAAGATAGTGGGATTGATAGCACAGCAACCTTAGTCAAAGAAAATCTTC
Source organism: Trigonopsis cantarellii (assembly GCA_030574495.1). Lineage (NCBI taxonomy): Eukaryota > Fungi > Ascomycota > Trigonopsidomycetes > Trigonopsidales > Trigonopsidaceae > Trigonopsis > Trigonopsis cantarellii. The sequence continues at coordinate 40,943 of JAJMFB010000020.1, forward strand.
CACAGCGATGGAGCATAGTTGAAGGACCAGAAAGTGACTGGACATCAGATAATATATCCAAAGCTATCAGCCAATCGATAAAAATGCTGGCAAGAGGAAATATTCCATTTTACCAAGCTCTTCGGTTCGCAATTTTTGGTTCTGTTCCCGGGGCAAAGTTACCTATCGCAATGGAACTGCTAGGAAGGCAAGAATGCTTAGGCCGCGTGGAAATGGCCATCAATTGTCTCTTACATGATGCACAAAACTTGATTCGCCGCAAGCAAGAGCTCGGCCCCATGGCTGAGACAGATCGCCCTGTGTCACTCAATAGGTAACCTCCAGCTACATCTACACAAATTAGTGCTTGACAAGCAGTAGCAAGCTAAAAGAATAGAAGAAAAATAACAATGTTTCATTCCGTGCAAAGTACAATACTGCTATGAATTAGTTGTAATATTTGATACACATACAAGAGGACATGCTAATATTTATTGAGAGTCTTAACTTATTGCTTTACTGGATGGAGACGGTAAGTTAAAGAGTTTGTTCTTAACTGACTGGGACAAGAGGGCGTGAATATCTTCACTTGCTATGCTAGATGCGTCTCTACTCAGCCGATCAAATTCTGATCCCTGTTTGGAGATGGCTTGTGAGTCGCTCGATGAAGAAGGTCCATCATTCCCACTGCCCAGTACAGAGCTTGCTCCGCCTAGGCTAATAGAACTTACTCGCCGTGGTGCAGGGGGAAGAGAAGAAGGGCCGTCTAGAAGCAGGCCTTGTTTTGCTAAAGATAGCTTGCGACTCAAATCTAGAATTCGATTATTTGAGTAGTCCATATTCTTTGAGGGGAAAAAAAGCCATAAATTAGTCACACCAGAAGAAGGAAAAACACTAAGAACATGCCTAAGCTTACCAAGAGATAGGGAGAACTTGATAGAGTTGAGACCCAGTATTTGTTCCACAATAGTTCTAGAAGCTTGGTATCTAAAGAGGACTTGAAATGGCTGACATCGAGCGCGTAATACCTGTACATAAAAATAAGTAAAGCGATTAATACATATATGGCTAAAAGACTCACGTATTTGCATGAGCACCAAAATCCTCCATTTTTGAAAGTGGTATTGTCTGATATTGACTATCAGCGTCTTGTGGAGGTTTATAATTCGGAGGATATGTTCGGAACGCGCCGATTTCAACTTTTCCAGCCGATATAGTCCGATTCGGGTCAATCTGGTTTGAAAGCTGTTGTAAGCAAATAGAGTGGAAAAGACAAGATGGACACAACGTACAACTACTGCAAGGAAAGGATCTTGAAACTCTTGATTCTGACTTTGAGTACTAACATCAATCCCTGATAACCAGCACCCGTAACCAGGATGAGAATGGTACCAGCCAACAATATTTTCATTGTGTCCCACAGACTTGAGATTATCCAAGTACGAGACCATGTATTCGTAAGCTTCCGCTTGAGGGTTGACTCTGGTTTCCGTACCTTCAACCGGTAATGGGAACGCGTCCATAACAATAATCGAATCGTCTTGTATTTTTCCTGTCATCATGCCCATTACTTCTATGGCACCCCCCGATCTAGCGTGGATAGTCTATACATCGGTCATGTTAGCCATACCGGACACAAAACTCCACCAACCACCAAGTCCTATACCATTTTTACTAAAGCCAACGCTGAGATCTTTGCCTTTGTAAAGTAATTCGGACTTTGAGAAAGAGTCAGTGTTCAGCTCACCACTGTAGAAAGAGAGATCAAGACCTACTTTGCTGTCCATGGCCGCTCAGCCAGGACTCGCTTCTGCTCCTCATCATCATGCTTGTATATTTTATCCTGAGCAGAGATGGTCCGAACGTTGTTTTCAATTTCAAATGTCGTCAAAGAGTCCATTCTCAGCTGGATCTTATCTGATCACTTATATTATATGTACCAAAGTCGATATGTCCCACCTTGTCTACTACACCACCCCACCACGGTGGATTCGATACATCTAGCATCTGCAACGGCACGGGTCAAAATGAGAAGCCTGTAAGAATGCCGAAAAGGGTGACCCACAAAAATGGTAGAGGTGCTCAAAAGGTACTGACGGTTAAAGGTGCCAAACCAAGAGCTTTTGTATCTTCAGCAAGGCATCATTCTGGTAAATCTACTGGATTATTCCGACAACGATCGGAGGAACATAGGTTGAAAACGCGGGATTCAGACAGCTCATCAAGCGATTATACTCATTCAATCCAGATCCCGGCTTTTTATGCAGATGCTAAAAAGTCGCGTCAAATCGGCCAACAACTCTCCACCGTTGAGAATCAACTCTCTAGATTAACTTTACCAGAGCCCATGGCGCCTGATACAGACGTGTCTTGTCCCGGTATCCGACACAATATTCTGGAAAGACTACAAGCTCAGCTGGATTATCTCAAGGCTGAAAATCAGCGTGAGCATCAAGTTCAACAGGATCTTTTAACAAAACTGACAGATTTGAATCTGAATAATGTACATTATCATGATATAGACAAAACATAGAAACTTTTTTAGAAAAACACAGTTGAGCTCGTCCATATTTATAATGATACAAGCTTACTCGCCGTCAGAAGACAATTCATCATCTTCGTCCTCTACTTCAGCTTCATCTTCATCCTCATCTTCGCTAGACTCGCTCTCTTCAATTTGGACTTGACTTTCGGGTTTTCGACTGCTGACATAGTTGATGGCAGTCTGCTTGACTTGCTGTGCCTTGTCATTGTCTCCCAAAGTCTCTTCATATTTTAGCCATTTTTCAAAGAAATGTTTGGCTTGCTTCATGGTCAACTTGGCCTTGACGACTCGGTTAAATAGTTGCTCGATAATCTGACGGTCACCATTCTTGATTTCGTAATCCAGAATCACATTCCAAGCGTCAATGCGCTTAGGATAGCCACTCAAAATACCTTCGTAAAGCGTCCGGCCACGTTCTACTTCACCATCTGTGAATTCAAGCTTGACAAACTTGAGAATTAATTCAACATGGTCTTTCTTTGGTAAAGCCTGTAAGGCTCTGCTTAGCAGATTTCGAAACTCATCCCGTTTACCATTCTTTGATAGAAAAGATGCAAACATAGACCAAGCTCTCACGTCCTGTGAGAACTTCTTGACGAATATCTTAAACAGTTCATCAGCCCTGTCTATCTTTGAACTTTGCATATAAATATTGATCAAGGCTCGATAGACGCTTCCTTGATCCATGTATTGGCAAGCAGAGCGAAACGTTTCTTCGACCGACTCATCGTTGCCAAAACTGTTCTCCAAGTTGAGAAGAGCAATCCACACGTTGAGCTTTTCTTTCTCCTCTCTAAAATTAATTGCCTTGAGAGCACGCTGACCAATTTTTCTAGCCCCGTCGATTTCACTTAATTGAAGTTGGAAGGCCATATAGTTGATCCATACAACAGATGAGTTTGGCTTACTGACCAAAAGGCGTTCAAAATCAGAAACAGATTGAGGTGCTCGACTGGAGATTTCCGCCGTTTTATCCTCTTGGTATTTCAACTGCTTGCGTCTTTTCCTTGAGACAATTCCACTATCTTTATCTTGGTCTTCGATTGTGCCCTCATCTCCATCAGACAATCCTTCGTCCAATACCTTGGCAGTCCAATCGAAGCCTCCGGTTTCTAGTTCTTCTGTCGCAGCACCGTTCTCATCTTCAACCTCCTCCTCTTCCTCGGAATTGGATGAGTTCCCATCACCATCCAGATCCATAACGACATCTTCCTCGTCGGAAGATTCCCCTGTTTGATCGTCAGACGACTCGTCAGACTTTACCTCATCATGTTCCTCACTGAGTTTCTCTGTATCTGCATTTCCGAAGTTCCCTTCTCCCGGCTCTCCAAAGTACGAGGCCTTGAGTCCAAGAGATACCTTCTTTTTATCAAGATCGATGTTCAAGACCTTAACCTTGACATGATCACCTTTCTTGAAGAATTTTCGAACATCTGGTATGTCTCCATCTGACAACTCTGTTCTGTGACATAATCCACTGATATTTTCAGAGCCATCCAGAAGGACAAAAACGCCAAAATCCTCTACACCTCTGACAACACCAGGCATGATTGCACCTTCTTCAATTTGAGAAAGTTGAAGGCGACCCGCTGACTTGGACTCAATATCCCCCTGCTTAAGTGAGAGCTCTATTCGCCGTTTTTGAGGATCTTTAGACATCACTTTCCCCCTAATCTCCTGTCTAGGCTTGAAGTGCTCCTTCCAGTCCTTTAAGAATGAGTCGGAAAGATCTTTGATTTTGACGAGGGCAATCGTTTTTGGTCCAAGGACCACAAAAAGCCCACAATCTGCAATATTCTTTATGTATCCGTTAACAATATCGCCAACTTTCAAGTCATCGAAACTCTTATTGAGCTTCTCTCTGCCTGTCAATGTTCTCGCCGGTTGTCTGACCATTTGTTTGGGTTTTTCAAACGAGAGTTGAAATCTTTCTTGTGAAACATCTATTTCTGTTACATAGACGGTGCAAAATCCATTATTGACATGCGTAGAATAATCTTCGGGCATTGCTTTGCGTGGAATAAGCCCAGTCAATCGACCAGCAAAACATACAAAACCGCCAACCTGAGATACGCTTTTCAACCGGCCGTACAATTCTTTGCCAATCGTAATGTCCGAGAACTTGTCTGGAAACTTCTTTTCCTTGACAGCATTGATTAAGGTGTCAGACAAGCTCAAATTTAGAGTTTTTCGAAAGTTATTTTTTTCCAAAATGACCATTTCCTTGAGTTGGCTGCCAACTAGGAGCTTCTTCAATACAGCTTTGCATTTTGCCGGGCCCCCATCGCTCAGGTTGTTCAAGCTGATGATACCTTTTATCTTGGAGATGTCCAGTTCGACAATAATATTGTCGTTTGATTTCTGAATCACAGAGCCAGAGACAATGGAACCAGGTTCCAATGATTCGAAATCATGCTCTTCTTTAACCTTGTCATCGACGCTATGTATCCGACAAGTCACTTTCATCGACTTGGTCTCAGGATCTACCGAAAAGACTCGCACAGTGACAGACTGCCCGAGAGTAAAATGGCTCTTTGGATCTTCAACAAAAGCCTCACTTATTTCAGAAACAGGGAGAAAAGCTCTTACATGGTTGAAGAACTCGACGATTGCACCGTTCTCCTTCAAAGAGATGATTGTACCTGGACTCTTCATTCCCACTGGAACGTTGTACGTTGTAATAATATCGTCATCAGAGTTGACAATACTCTTTTTGAGTGTCAATGTCAGGCCTTTTCTTGCCTTGTCGTTAGACAGAACTCGCGCTCGTACCTTCACCCCAGTTCTATATTTGCGTTCAGGATGCAGTAGCTTGGCATCGCTTATATGTGCCTCCGGAACAAATCCTGTGATATCTGGCTCGACAGATAACACAATACCCCCAGAAGGTATGAGTTTATCGATGGTGCATTGAAGCACTTCACCAACAGGAATATCCTGGATTCTTAGAAACTTGCGCTCTAATAATTTTTTCTCCATCGATAATACAATGAGATTATCAGCGGTGTCATAACCAATTACCCTTGCTCGATGAGTCGTTCCGATCTTGTAAGGGCCTGAATTTGGCGATATTTTATCGACGGCTGAGCCTGTTATTCTTGAGATGTGAACGTAACCATAAAACTGTGCTCCAAAATCCAAAAATAAAGCTGCTGGGGTGAGTTGTTTGACAACTGCAGTATCAAAGTAATAGCCGATAGGATAAGCAGCCATCATATCTGTGGATGAACTAGAGAGGGACAAAACATTAGGTAATAATGAGACCATAATCTTTCGGTCTTCAGAAGGGTCGAATAATGCAATGATTCTACCTCTTATAGTCTGGCCTTTTTCATATTCTTTTTCTAGTGAGGAAGATTCCAAACGGCCAGACTGAAGGAATTCGACCGTCGTGTTAATTAGACCAAGGGCCTTGCCAACAAGGCCATTGGCCCGTACTTCCGTAATGCCTACCTCAATAAGAGCACCCGGCAAAAGAGCATCAACCAGTCCAATCTTGTTGATGACTTTTTCGGTAGAGGGAAGTTCCAAGTCAATCACTCGTTTGCTTGAGGATATTGATTTCACAGACAGTAAGAAGACCTGATTTTCGTGAAACTTAATTGAATCCTCTGCCTTGCGTACAAAACCAGATAAACCGTCAATCGAGACGTCAGCAATATAGCCATGGTCTTCTTCACTTCGGATCTGCACTTGGACAATTGTTCCAGGCCGAAGATCCTCGAATGTGAGACCGTGATTGACTATCTCGGGATCAATAGTAAGTTCAATTCTCTTTTTCTTCTTGCCGTTGCGAGAAGATTCTGAGACTGTACTTACAACTTTGGCTCGAAGCCACTGCCCCACAGAGAAAATTTCAGCCAGGTGAGGAAGACTATTTGCTGCTTCTGCCTTTGACGAATCTGAGTCACTTTCTTCCTCTTCTTCCTTAATCTTCTCCAGTAAAGCGCTTATTTTACTAGACATGCTTGTTATAGGTATGTAACCACTTAAGTTGTCAGACAAAGATAAGGTCAGATCCATGCTTCCAATCTCGGAAATTTGGCCAAGTAGTATAGTACCCGGTACAATATTTTTGAACGTAAGCCCTTCAATAGGTGTCTTCACAACCTCTTGTCTTGACTTGCTTACAGTATCGTTTTTGGATACCTTGCGCCGTTTTCCCTTTGATCTGTTTTCCTTGTTCCTCGTGCCAGTGCTGTTTTGATCCTAGAGTAATTCAAAGAAGTCAGTATAGATCATTCGTAAAAGACACGATTCTAATTCTAATCAAGCACCTCAAACAATGCATCTTTTGCCGCTTCATTAGCCGCCTCCTTGTACTCTAATGGAGTCAGTACATGGCTTCCACCTCGGGGAAAAGCAGTATCGTCTATTGAACTGAGGACGGACTTTGAGGAATTTTCAGCAGGTGTCTCAGCTTTCTCAGCTACAGAGTCCGTCCTTTTCCGCTTTGATGTTTTGTCTTTTGAAGCTGACGGCATCCTGAGTGAAGTCAGCAATACAGAATTATGATCTCGAAGGTGTATGGATATTTTTGTTCTTTTTTTTTTTTTTTTTTTTTTTGGGTTTGGGAGAACTTTTTTTCTTGAATTGGGAGTTTTGGAGATGGGCCTTCCTCGAACAGGTCTTAGTGATCGAAAGGAGGACAATGGAGAAATCGCCGAATAGCCAAGAAAAGGAGTCTCCAAATGGTCAGAATGAGGAGAACGAGGATGAGGAGTTTGTGGTAAGTGAGCAGAGCACACTGATGCGTTTTGTTTTGATAGGTTAATTAACTCAAAGTATTTAAACTTTAGACGTGCTACGTCCCACTAGACACAAGCCGATATAACTTTCGCAATAGTACAGCCGAACAGGCTAATTCAGATGAGAATGGAACCTCTGATGATATGCAAATCATTGGATTAGAGGAGGACTCTATAATTGTAAGGCTTGGAAGTTCTTTTTATGAGGGTCGATGGAATGATCTCGTCGGCACAGACGTGTACTTTGATGATGGTAATTGATATGGTTTTTTTTTTTATTATGAGACAATGGCGAAATTAGCGGCTCTGACAGCTCATCAACGCACCGCTTTAGATGGTGAAGTTTTAGGTACTTCACGAACACGGATATTTCTTACCCCGATTAAACTCGTACCCAAGACAGCCGAGGAGTCTGACGCTAAATATGACATTGCTAAGCCTTTGTGGCGATATGTCAAAGAGATTGATGAAGAAAGAGCAGGCAGCAAATCAAATGATGAGTCACCTACAGAAGAAATTGATGACACGGAAACAAAGTGATTTTAATCTATGCAAATAAGATTTACTCTATATATCTGATGCTCATAATGTACATTGATCATTCGTTGATCGATATCATCTCAAACTGCTGCTCGGTTCAGGATGTGGTATCTTCTTCTTTGGACGATGCATTTGGCCCTGACTTGAGATAATTCTCAAGCTTTGGGGTCCAGGACTCAGGCTCTTCTTCCATTATCTGTTGATACTCGATGACGTTCTGCCCCAGTTTCCAATCACCTTGTCGAATACGTTCCAGCTTGACCATATAAGCCGAAGTACCCAAAGCAACTCCTAAGTCATGCACTAGACTCCTTATGTATGTCCCACCGCTGACTGTTGCCCTGCATGTCAAGATTGGCCCTACATTGGCGCTATCCGCAGATGAAGATTCGGAAGTCTCCTTACCTTCATTAACTTTCAGTCTCTTAGCCTGACTTTCAATTTCTTCGGGTGGCTCTCGTTTCCCAGAAATCTTGTCCGCATCTCCGGCCTGTGCTAAAGGCTCTTGATTAATACCTTGTTTTTCTTTTATTTCTTGCAAAGTCTGAGCTGTTAGCTTTTCCTCGGCAGACGCGTCTTGTTGAGGATATTGAAAACTATGATCCCATACTAAGCCGTCGCCGACAATCTCGAGCTTATTGATTGTGATGGATCTCGGAGCAATCTTTCTAGGAAGAGGCTCTCCGGACCTAGCGTATTCGTATAAAGGTTTACCGTCCATCTTAATGGCGGAATATAATGGAGGTGTCTGGGTAGTTGTGCCCTGAAATTTCTTCAAGGCTTCGATAACCAAGTCATTCGTTAGATGTTTAATGGGGCCTCGCTCAAGGACTTTCCCCTCTGAATCATAAGTTGTGGTTGATGCTCCAAAAAATGCAGTGAATTCATACTCCTTAGTACACTCTAGAAATCGAGAAAGCTCTTTGGTACCTTCACCAACTCCAATGACTAGAAAGTGCAGACCCAACAAGAAAACGTTAGATCCATGTAAAAACAAAAAAAAAAAAAAAAGTAACAAAAATCTTTATCAACAAGGTTACATACCAAGTACACCCGAAGCCAAAGGATCCAAAGTACCGCCATGCCCAGTTTTGATTTTTTGAAGTCTCTTGAACAGGAATGGTTTCAGTTTCTTCTTTCGATTATTCTTCGCCTGCTCAATTTGGGCTGCAATTTCAGCCTGAAATATGGGGGCATCACTTAGCCTTTTTTTGACATTCTCCACTACATCAGAAGACGTTAGTCCCAGTGGCTTGGTAATGGCGAAAATACCCCCCATTCTCTTATTGTTTTCAAGTGCGCTCTTTACAACCCGGGTTGCAAGTGTCATTTCCGAGGAATTTCCCACAATCGTTACCGTTTTAAGGAAAACAAAATCTTCCAAAATGGGTTTAGTTGTTCCCAACCCCAGTTTGAACATTGGCATCGGACTGAAATGAACGCTGGCCAACGCGCACACCCTATACCAGGAGATTATCAGATGATCTAGATAAATTAATTTAAGATCTCCCACCCAGATTATCTCTCATACAGAAACCGATCCCTTACTTTCTTTTCCAAGTACTTTATCCATTCTTTCGTTTGCAAAACTTTTTTTTTGGAATTCCTTATATCATATTTTAAACATTATGTCCCTTACTCAGGATGATGTCATTCCGCTTAAGACCGATGTCGCAGCTCTTGGGAACCGCATCAATAAAGCTTCACATACAGCTCATAACAAAATCAATAAACTCATCAGCATGAAGATAGTTTTTGCTTTAAGAGATCCCCGCGTTTACCGTCAAGGCATCCAGGTATGTTTATGTGCTCCTCGCGATAGAGTTGCTTATACTAACTAGTCATTCTATTTTTCTCGGGCGAAAGGCATTCTATCATGTGTTCAAGACATTTGAATCTCAGTGGCAGGAGGAAATGAAGAAAGACACACCAGTAGGAGCTATTTTAAAGGAGGTATGGCTTCCATCACTTGCCAGAACAGGACCCTTGGAAGAAGATCTCCTGTTCTATTATAAGGATGAGTCGAAATTCAAAGACCCAGTCATGCCTGAGCAGATAGCCTTTGTGGAACATATCATAAAAGTTACCAATGAGAAGCCTCATCTATTACTAGCATATGGCCATGTTATGTACTTGGCACTGTTTGCAGGTGGACGCATACTCAAATCCAATATCTCCAAGTCTGCAGGCCTTTTCCCTCAGGTTAAAGGATTGTCCACTGAGGAGGTATCTAGGCGCGGTACCAACTTTTTTAGGTTCGACATTGACGACGATGAGGTAATTCGCGTCACTTTTAAAAGGCAGTTCGAGCTTGCCACGCGTGATGGTCTAAATGAGAATCAGAAGCGCGAAATCATTGATGAAGCTCTTGAGATTTTTGACCGCAATATCACTATGATATCTGAACTTGAGAAAAAGAATCGTGATAATCTTGCTTCCAAATTAGGATTCAAGATTTATCGGTATTCCAAAGTCACGATCGCTGCAGTTTTGGCTATTTTCCTCGCTTACTTTGTATTTTTCCACATTTTCGGTTATCTTTTTCTTTAAGTATTGGAAGCCCTTTTGGGATAAACACCGTACCCGTTTGCTCGAGTTATAAAATGCGTCGCATCCGATAATTCTTGGTCAGTTAGTCAAATTCCGATGTTGTCAAGTAGTAGTATCGTTTTCTCGAAATATACGTTAACAGAAGCTTCTAACTAGGTTATCTGTGTTATTTTAATAGTACGGGAGGAACAAGCTTAATAAGATGTCCCTGACAAGCAAATGTATGAGTCAATTAATTAATACTGGCTGGTTGTTCAGCAATGAGATTTCCGTGAGAACGTCAAAAACGTCAAAAGGAAAGGGAGAAAAAGGTGGCAGAACTCCCAACGAAATGAGCATAAATTCGTTACTGCAGCAACCAATTTGTTTGTTGTTTACATTTCCTGATTTTCTCGATGAGATGGTGGCATTGAAAGCGATATTTTAGTGGAACCGACAAGTCTGCGGAATGATATAAATTTATATTCACAAAATAATTTAACCCCCTTGAAACCCTATCAAATATACAAAGCAAGCCAATATTTATGTGGCATCGATGGGTCAAAAGTCAGCACTGATCGCTGCCCTTGACGAGGGTTCAATTGGAACTATTAGCAAACGTGAAGGAGGAGGACGACGCAGCTCGTATATTGAGGACCAGTTACTTACCATTAATTCACGGCTACAACGGCTTTATGATGAGCTCGGTATAATAGGGACCGAGCGGTCGACACGAGAGCGGGAGCTTTATAGCTCCATCTCGCAAGCTTTGGACAACTACGTCAATAAGGTCCAGGAGGAAAGAGACGGGGTAGTAGAGAGATGTACGCATTCAAGGCTCCAACTCTCTCGGACACTGAATATCCTAAAAGATATCGAGTTTGAGCCGTCAGACCCGCTGGCTGCCTTGCCTGTTCAACCACCTCTACTACCCGTCTGCAAACAACTGGAAATTCTAAGTGAACAGGTACTAGAGATTTTTCATAATAGACTTGACAAGTCAAGAGCTTTAAGGAACATGCTGCTCTCGCATCTGGAGAAAATGGATGGTATAGATGTTGATTGCAGGGACTCATTAGCGCTTCCTGTAGATGACATACTGACCTCCGACGTTGAATGCGACTTATCAAACGAGGCTTTAGTCGCCATCGAGTCCGACGTACAACTGTGCGTCGACGAGTACAGTAAACGAGTCAGCTTTGTACAAGCAACTGCTGGGCAAATTGTCGACCTTTACGCCGAGCTTGGCACGGGGCAAGATGAGATCGATCGGTCCATAGTTTTGGCCTCAAAAGACAATGCTGAAACAGTCGGGTTGAATCTGGATGATATGCAAAGACTGAAGCACGTTAGCGCAACCCTTCTATCTGAGAAGCAGTCTCGACATGAACAGTGTGACAAGTTATTATCGGAAATCAAATCTCTTTGGGATAAACTTTCAGAGGACAAGAGTGAGACCAATGCATTTGAAAGGAGTAATCGCGGAATAAGCACCAAAGTGATAGAGGCATATGAAAATGAACTAGCTAGGCTCCATGAGAAGAAAAGAGACCATATGCAAATCTTTATAGAAGATGCTCGACAAGCTCTTCAAAAGCTTTGGGATCGTTTATACTTGTCAGAAGATGAGATGCTCGATTTTACACCAGCATGGACCGATATATATACTGACGCATCATTGGCATCGCATGAGAACGAAATTGCCAGACTTGAAAAGCTCGTTGCTGAACGCAGTCCCGTTTTGAACCTCATAGATGCCTATATGCAACTTATGAATGACAAGAAGGAGCTTGAAGAGTCTCAACATGATTCTTCCCGCCTCATGGCCAGAGGAGGAAAACGGCATGATCCCACCAGACTACTTCGTGAAGAACAAATGCGAAAGCGCTTGACGAAGCGTAAGCCTAAAGTGGTCTCAGAGCTCAAGCAAATCCTTGAGCAATGGTTTAAAGACCATGAGAGCCAATTTCTTGTCAATGGGACCCCCTTCATAGATACTTTGCTAGAAATGGAAGCACCATCTAAAGGTTCATATGGCCAGCATCAAATGAATTCAAGGTCACAACCACCCCGTCAACCATCCAAGGTCTTACAAAGCAAGTCTAACGATACGGTGCGATCAAACAGTGGTTTAAATGGATCCAATAGCAAGAATGCCAAATCATGCCAGTCTGTTAGCTCTAATGGCTCCAGGACAAGGCTTGTTGGCTGTCCCAGTGTTTCGTCATTATCTTCTGACCAATCGAGTACAACCAGGCGGCTTGCAGCTCCAATAAAAGTGCCGACTGTTATAAATACCAAGGAGACTCCACTGAGACAAATATCAGGCAGTCATTCTCGGCAAATTAGCTCAATATCTTCCGGAGGATCGTCACTCGATTTGACCAGCAAACTGTCGCATCTCAATTTGTCACATAATAATAAGAGATGGGAAGCTCAGTCGACTACAAACGATGACGGCAGCTCGATATCTCAACCAAGTATGTTTAGAATTGCATCTACTGACAGAACCCATGCAAAAAATCTGGATAAAAACTTTGAAATTTTTGAAGATAACATGATGCAAGTTAAGCAAGGAGTAGACAGAATGGATGACTCTTTCGATGATCCAGATTATACTGCTTGGCGGGAAGAAGCCGTCAAACGGGCTGCGAGCTCTCCTCGAAAGACTTCATTTATGCCTAATTGCTGACCAAAGGGAGTCTTTTAAGAATTTCCTTGTAATTGGAGTTTTATAACGACGTTATTTTATGCTTTTTTTTTTCCTTCTTCATTCCAGTATCTTTAACGATTATTTCCCATGTTTTAGTTATTTCATTCTTGACCGATTCCTGTTCTTTTTAATAGGCTTTTATTTTTTCACGTAATCTCAAAGATTGCAATGTTTATAACACAGCGAATTGCTTTTCGTCAACTTTATGCTGTTCTTTCCAGCACGCTTCTACCCATTCTGACGAGACAAGCATAGGTGGCTCAGCAGTATGGCGCATTGCCTCGATGGTTACTCGAAGTTTCTCGTTGTCATTAGCATTTAGTGGCAAAAGACTTTTTGCTACAATAATGTGAGTGATACTAGCCAGGTGGATTGAATCTGCTATGCGACAACCACAGAATTCGCTAAGGTGCTTCGCTCTAGAAATCTCCAGGCCTTGTTGAATGATTGTTTTCGTCGCCGAGATATGAAACTCATCATGTTTGCTCTCTTGATGAGCCTGGTTGAAAAATTTCACATCTGCAAAGAACATGCACTTATCTATCATCATCCATCCGGGCAACTCCGCCAATGATGCATCATCTTTAGCTATTGTCTTAATGTAAGTATCGAACGGTCGCAAATTGTCCTCGACCACTTTAATCTTATTAAACGAGTTTGTCAAAGACTCTATTGAGGCAGGCCGCGTATAGCTATCTCCATACTTATCAACCCTAAACAGGGCTGCTAGTTTCAATCGCTCAGAGCCGCTGAATATATTCTCAGGCTCTATGGGTAATATAGTCTGTGCGTCTATGCATTGTAGAATCCAATTGGGTCGGATGATGTCAACGTCTCCCCTATTGACCAGTGCAGTGACCTTTACCAAAGGTTTGTCAGCTATGACAATGATTTGATCCCTATTATTCCCAAAATAATGCGTTAGGTGACCACCGTTCTCTTTGACCATCACTTCGAGTTGTGTTCTGGCCATCTTTTTAGGACTATTCATGTCTGACATGATGTAAAAGGTCTGCCCCACAAACAGCTGAGATGTTGGCTTTGCATATTTGATTTCACCGTCATCATTTAGGATCTTGACACTCTTCTTCAACCTAGGAGCCTTCTGCCTCCTCTTTTCGATCTCGGCTGTTTTCTGTGCCACTTCACGATCGGTTTCGCTTTTCATGGAGAGAAACTCACTGTAAGAAAGGGCTGATTCCCAGTTCTTATCTTCACGAATCCGTCTGAACCTTGGATGTCTGAGCGTAAATGGGATTGCAAATGTACTTGATTGAATGATCTGTGATCCCATTACTTCTACTACAAGAGACTTGTCTGGCTTTATCCACACATCTGGGGCTTCTTTCCTCTGGCCTGCTCCTGTGTTTATCAGATCAGGAGAGGGCTTTTCATCTGACCATCTTTTCCAATGGTCGCTCAAAGTATCCTTAATAAATGCGTATTCCGATGCATTAAATCCATTACCGACCCTGCAAAACGTGTAGAACTTCATTGGCTTTGAAGAATCATCGTCTGCCCTTAAACCGCAAAGGTAGGACGATAAAATATTCCCTCTTTTGCCTGAACCATAATACGCACCAAGTATAAGCACATCAAGTGGCTCGGCATACTCAGAAGTATACTCGGGCTTGACCTTGATCCAGTCTTCTGTTCGAAGGTTCACATGGTAAATACTATCAGGATTTTTAATAACCAATCCTTCAGATTGATCAGAGACCGCCTGGGCAAGTCTCGAGCTAATTTCATCTTTTGACGAAGCCAATGAATAAGGTAGTAGCTCAAAATAGCCTTCTCGAGAATGAATGATAGCATTCAGTAGTCTTTTCCTCTCTATAAGAGGATAGTTTACGATACTTTTGCCATTGAGATATGTGATGTCGAATACAGTAAACATGGGGTGAGTTAGTCCTCTATCTTTGGATTCATTATTAGCCGCCGTTTTCAACGACCCAAATGGTACAATTTTCTCTTGATAAGGATCCCAAGCTGTCATCTCGCCATCCAGTATACAGCTGGAAACGCGGTCTGATATACAGTCATCAATGTTTTTCGTCAAGCTTCCCGTCATGTCATCTTTGGAAGTACCATAAAGATAAGTATAATCTTTTCCGCTCCGGCTGAAGAACATGAACTTTGCTCCATGATGCGCCATGTGGAGTTGAATGCGTTCTCCATCGACCTTCTCTTCAATGATAAATTTTTCAGGCATTTTGCGTAAAACGGCCTCGTAATTGGCCTTTGGAAAAGCAGCCAAGTGAGGCTGAAAGCATGAGAAAAGAGTAATGTCTTGCTCCTCCGTAGGTAATCTAAAATTCCGATCGTGAAGTTGCCAACAAACTCGTTTCAAATCGCTTGTAACATTGTAAAGGTTAACAGCATCTGGATGGTAAGCATTGAGGATAGTACGCATAGTAGCTCCGATATGCATTTGGCGCAACATTATTCGGACTGCCCATTTAAGTTCAGTGGGATTCATATGATCATAGAAAGTCTGGAGGATTTTCAGCTGTTCCGCCATGCCTTCCGATGCTGCAAGCTTGTCGAGCAGATCATTCACATTTTCGACGGTGAGGTCTCCATAATCTACCATTGTTGACCGTTTGAGCGCTACTTCGTACACTCGGCCAGCAAAGTCGCCAGCGGATTTTGTAGATTGACCAGGCACTTTCCAGTTGGTCAACAACTTTCCATCAGCAGAATCAGGGGATATTTTAAACACCTAACCTCTGTAGTTAGCCATCAGCTTCAGAATAGGTAGTTTCCTCGATCTTACTTTGCAGAAGAGCTTTGATAGATTCTTCATTTTCAGGCCATACCTAAGGATAGACAATGGTTGTCAGATAATAGCAACTAAAGTTTCAAATAAGTCTTCCCCACATTGGTCGCTCCTTGTCCAACTATATTGTTTAGAGAAACGTTAAAAGAAGAGATCAGTACCCAAAATCTCAAATCGAACACACCTCGGGCAATACTGACAAATTGAGTTAGCGTCACATAAACCCCCGGTATTCATCCTTTCATACTCACTAAGGCGAAATGCAGGATAGATATCATCTCCTATATTCTTCTTCCAGTTATTGATGAATGCATTGACAATGAGCCTCCTGGCCTCTCTCGTGCTAGTGTGGTGCTGCTGATCTCGATTGGAACTGCGTGACACTTCGCGAATGAGTCGCTCAAAAAAGTTCTCGACCAATACATGAAACCCAGGAGAAGGCCCATGGTTGTGAGGCTGCTCAATAGACTCGAAAGTCTCGACTCCTCCTTCCTCATCGCTCTCCACGTCCGACATCTTTGGGTGCGATGAGATAGATTTCCGAAAACGACATAGCCGATCCTTGTCGTCCCAACTGCCCGGAACTCCCAGCAAGATCCTCCTGCTACGCAATTCTGAATCCATCTCCTTTTCTTCAATCTTGTTCCCTCATTGTCTGTGAATAGAGGATTTTCTTTTGTTGGTTGATTCAGTGTTTTTTTGGTGAATTTTTCTAAGGATTCACGCAGTCTGGTGTGCGCTTCTCTGCGAAGTGTTTAACAAACCATCTCCGTTAATAATAACAACACAAAAAACTGCCAACGTATAGCAGAAAACACCTATTCTCTTTTCTGCCCTTCACTTTGTTTTAATTTAACTGTCTGCCTCTTGTTACCGAGGCGTCTTTTTTTTTTCTCTGTTTCAACTATTGAGTTGGAGACACCACGGCCTCTTTCGACAATTTGCTTGTTCGCAGTTATCTCTACAAAAGCCGAGCTGGTCGAGGTAGAAAGTTTGTTCGAGGATGCCGCAAGGCAATCCCGAAATTGGTTTACAAAATGGAGCTCACCCGAGCCCTGCCTCTAGAGGCTCGATGGCTGCTGCTGCTGCCGCTGCCACTTCGATTTCCAGAACTCCATCCATGACCCGGCATTCGAACGACATTTCTAAACCTTTGAGCTCGAGTCCATCTAAAACTGTGCCTTCGCACGATAGCACGCCATCATTCGCTGCTAAAGCTGCAGCTGCAGGAATGCAACTCAAACGCTCTGCGACAACAACATCACTCCCTCCACAGCATATAGAAACGAGGCGACAACCGTCCACTATAGATAAGACTCCTCAGCAACCACAGAAACCTAACGGACTATTGATCTCATCTCTTCGCTCTCAAGGTGCCCCTGGTGGGTCTACCATAATTCGGCCCGAACATCCAACCCGAGGCAGAGTTCACCCTAATGATGCTGGTCCTGAATCAGGTGTCATTGATAATACTCCCTCGCTTGCGGCTTCTGCTGCACACAGAAGTCTTCTTCAGGCAAGACTATCAAGCCCTCCGTCGGTTCCTGGATCTACTCCAGCAAGTCCCCCCTCTGACATGGGTAAATTTAGAACTGCAGGTAGCTTTATTTCAAGTGCGGCAGGAGCAGCCACATCCTCGGTTAGTCTTCCAATCTTGATGTCAGACGACGAAAGTGTCCGTGACATCAACTCTCACCCTCAAGATCCAATGCAGTTTCATACAGATAAACATGTTCTGCATCCTAGTTCAGCGAATGCTGCTGCTGCTGCTTCCAAAACCTTGAGCAAAGATCCTCGTTTACAGTCTCCTTCACCTGCACGTGAGCGCTTTGGTAATCCAGGGGCGAAAGCTGCAGCAGCTGCTGCCAACAAGCTTCAAGAGTCTATGAAGGCTCAACGAGATTATAGAGATGCAGTTTACCACGAAGAAATGAAGGCGAAGCAAATGGATGCCTTGTTGAAAACAAATGGGGTTCCAGTTGGTCATGGTGTTGACCACCATCAGCCAGAGCCTATATTTGCATCTTCTCTACGTCCAAAAACGCGCTCCCCAGCCTCATCAATACATTCTTGTGACGAGCTTTCGTTAGGAGAGAAGTCGAGCTCATCTCAAGAAAGTCAGCCTGAGGTTCTTCATACCGTGTCTGCACCTCCACCTCAGGTGATATTACCTGGACCACGGGCGTTGCAACATCACTCTCTGAGAACACCGTCTGTGAAGCGCAATGTTGTGCAAAATGTTCTGAGAAAGTCACACGATACAGCCAACCTCGAAAAGGAAAGAATCCGGACCATCAATCAGGTTGAAGATAGAGAAGCGGCTCATTCACCGCTTTTCGCCCCCTTACCACGGAGAGAAGTAACAAAAGACGAACTGTTGGCCATGGGAATGCCTTCTAAAAGAGACTCGAGTGAAATTGTTTCTGGGGTCCCTAACGAACAATCTTCGTCAGTATCTGCTGCCCAGAGATCGTGGCAAGCTATTCATAATAATCCTTTTGAATCTGACAAACTCGATGACCCTTCATTGCCGATACCAAGGACGATCACAGGCAACACGGGAAGACTATTTGCTCTTGTGGGCAAATCTCGAGTGAGGAACCCGCAACCTTACCATCATGCCAATCGACATCGTGCCTCTGATGATGAGGAAGAGGCTAAAAAGCGACGTCATATTCACCTATTGCCCAGGCGCAGACGCAGAAGTAGCCTTGCAAGCAAAGGATCTCGGAATATGAGGCTGATACTTTCGCTTGGCGACGATACAGAGGCAGTCGATGGGGATGCAAGCTCCGATGAATACGCAGAAAGTCCTGTGAGACCTGTATTCAAGGCCACTAGGCACACTACGGATCGGCCCCCAGTCTTTAAGACTACAATGAGGAAGCAGGAGAAAAAGACCTTCAATGCTGATAAACCTTGGAAACACCATGCCATTGGTCCAGGTGTCACTGATGAGGAAAGAAAACGTTATGAAGGTATATGGGCGGCTAATCGCGGGCTCTATTTTGACCTTGATCCACAGTTCAATTCAGTGCTTCGAAAGGAAGTAGCCATACAAGAGAAAAAGCATGATGATCATGATGATGATAAAAAGCAAGATGAAAATGGAACAGATCAGTCTAAACCCAATTCCAGCCCAATAAAGACGTCCATGGACGGATCGACGATATCGGAACCTTTATATGACGATGGCTTTGAGGAAGACTCTTCCGATACATCTTCAATAGTTTCTTCTGATACAAACTCTGATTTGGGTTCAGAAAAGGATTATCCAGAGAATGAGCCTCGGCATGAGAGTGATGTTTTATCTGACGGCAGTAGCCGAAAGCAAGCTCATTTCGATGAAGGCAATCATTTATTTCTTGACCTTGAGAAACACCAAGATAAATCTGCTCCACTTAGACACGTCAAAGTATCTGATCCAGTCCAGTCAGCTAGCGCAGTATCTCTGGCTCCGCCAGACAGCCACAATTCGCTTGAGAATGATGTCAACAAGAAGAACTGGGCTTCAGAAACGAATATACCAGCATTAAAATCGACGGAGGCCGCTCCTGGTGAGGGCCGAAACTTGGCGAACCGGGCAAAAGAGATTAGCGAAGCAGCATACGAAGCCGGAAGGGAACAAGTGTCAGAGATGAAAGGGGAGCCGGTCCCGTTCCCTGGGCCTGGTAAAGAGTCTCTTGAAGGGATTCAGAAATATAGTGAATGTGTTCATCCCTTGGTAGTCAGATCAATTTGGCGACGAAGCCGATTGGGTGATGGAGTTCTCCGACGGATCTGGTATGTTTTACTGACAAGTTTGAAGTTTTCGATTTTACCATCACTAACTGATTGCTGTTAGGGACCTCGTTGACCGGAAACATAAGGGCTATCTAACTAGGGAAGAATTCATTTTAGGGATGTGGTTTGTTGATCAATGTCTCTATGGGCGCAAACTGCCGTCGAGGGTAGATGCTCGAGCATGGTCCAGCGTGGGACGGCTTGCCGGAGTCAAGATCAAGGATCTCAATGAACTTCGCAAGAAAAATCAAACCAAGAAGGCGTTACGCAAAGCGGAGATTCGCCAGATTAAAGATCTCAAGAAAAAGAATAAAAGTAAGAAGACGGTTCACGAAGCAGCAGCATCTGAAGCATGAGGTCGAGAAAAAAGTTAGCTCCACAGCTACATTCTATTTTAGCGCGATACCTCGGTTGATTAGAGGATGCGGTTATTATTCCAATAGACTAATTTCCTGACGGACATTAAAGCTTGCTCTACATACTTGTCCTATACAAAGACCCACTGGAGGAAATTAATTGATGATATTTCGACGACTTTCGGTTATATTATATTTACTTTGCTCATGATATAAGAAATCTGCCTTTTTTCTTTCCTTCTATTTTTTAGACCTTTTGCATTATGACACGGTTGTCTATTCCTAATACCTTTTCTCTCCTTTCTCCCTTTCGTTTTTTATACTCTATACTCTCTTATCACGAAAACTTCTTATCAGAATTTTTTCATGTTGATTTCTTATATGTATAATTCTACATTTCGGTGTTTTGTGGGATTTCGGTAGAGGTTGTTTATTTTTTCTACGTCCGTGATTATAATAGAATTACTATCTATATTCCTCATATAAATCGATATAAATTGAAAGCAAGCCAAATCTTGCAAAATATCTTGTGAACACGAGAAAATGAATTTACTCTAGATTACCAGCCACAGTGCATACGGTTTCTCACTCGTGCAGTTTGAAGGAGTCGGGGAACTGTCCGAAGAGTTGTTTGACAAATCTCAGGAAATAGATTACTAATCGGGGATTATTAGTAATTCTTGGTAATTGCCATTACCATTACTTACATACTCACAACCAAGCAGGTCCCGACTATATTATGTCAATCATGTAACAGAAAGGTGTCACTAGCAACTTTATACAACCAAGCGTTACTTGAAAATCAATCAATCGTTCTTCTTTGAGAGTAATACTCTATCTAAACAAATGTCAGAATCTACAAAGCGAGCTCTTATTCTTGTCGACATTCAAAATGACTATTTCCCCAATGGTAAATGGCCATTGGTTGGAATAACCGATGCAGCAACTAATAGTAAAAAACTGTTGGAAGCATTTCGAAAATCCGGGGAGACAGTCATACATGTGCGCCATGAGTTTCCCACCCAAGATGCCCCGTTTTTTGTCGCAAATTCCGACGGAGCTCAGACAAACAATATAGTCTCTCCTCAAGGCGATGAGCCAGTCATTACAAAGAACTATCCGAATTCTTTTCGAGAGACAAATCTCAAGCAATTTTTAGATTCAAAAAATATTAAGGATCTAGTCATTGTCGGAGCAATGAGTCATGTGTGCATCGATGCCACCACTAGAGCTGCCTCAGATTATGGATTCAATGTCACTGTTGCTCATGATGCGGTAGCGACCAGAGATTTAGAGTTCAATGGGGTCAAAGTGGAAGCAGCCAAGGTTCACGCCGCTTATATGGCAGCTCTGGCCTTTGCTTACGCTACCGTCAAATCTACAAATGAGTTACTGGCATAGTTGTTTTAAGTTACTTTTTGTTCCATATTCTGTTATCTTATCGGTTATCTTATCTACATTAGTTATGCCAAACATCAACAAGAATTCACTGGACTATTAGCCACGGGTTCACATCAGAAGCAGTTTCTTTATCATTTACTCCATGTGAATCTTAATCTTGTTAGATATGCGTCTTCTCCAACATCTTCGTAGAGCCAGATTTTCACCGAGGCCCCTAATGTCGAGTAACCTCGAGCCGACTTCAGTCCGCGCTGCAAATCTAAGTGAAAATTTTATACATTGGATTTATTTTCCCCCTTTCAATCCAATCAGTCCATCTGTTGTGTAATTTATTGGCATTTTTTGGCAATCTAAGGTGATGTTGGCAACCAAACTAAAAAAGTATGTAGAAAATCACGCAAATTAAAGACGGTATTATGAAAGATAGCAAGGAGCGAAAAGTTGAATGTCAACAAAGACAGAAACAATAAGCTCAAAAGGCTACGTTGATCAAGAGATATATGAAGTATATATATACATATATATATATGAAGAAAAAAGGAACTCCTAAATATCATCGAAAAATACATTAGACAACGCCAAAATGATGACAGCAACACAAAAAAACCCCCAAAAGCAAAGCAAAGCAAAGCAAAGCTAATCAAATTCATAAGAATCATAACTAGATTAAGCAAAATGACCATCCCACTTTAAGAGCTATGAGCATGGTGTAAAGGAGAAGGCCGATACGTAACGGTAAGATCACCTTGGCGTGGAGGAATAGCCATCCTCGCTTTACCAGGAATCACATCCGATAATTTCCCCACCTTCCTCATACACGTCTCGATAGCCAAAAGACGAAGAAAATCAGAGTTCATCCGAACGTCTCTATATCTGAGTGGTTTCTTGAATATGTGATCAAGCTTGTAGGTCTTGAGTTCCACAGAATGGAGTTGCTCATCCATTTCATTAGAGACATGCTCTTCATCATTGAACGAGGGAGTGGCCAGAGAAGAGCCAGCCATCCGAACAAGAGATCGTCGTGGATTTACAACCTTCTGAGATGCTGGCTGCTGCTCTTTAGTAGTCAAATCCAGAGAGTGAGGTACATACCCACCTTGTGGACGTCGCTCGTCTGTTAACCTAGGCGATAGTCCAACATATAAAGAATTATTACAAGTGCCAGTGAGCATTTTATTCTGGGAAGCAATAGAACTGACAGCTGCTCGAGAGAAAGATCTCAAAGACCTGGTCAGATTAGAAACTAAAGAAGATCTTCTTCTGACCCCTTGAGACACCTTCTTCTGAGGAATTTGAAATTCGTTTGCAGTGTCACTTGCATCACTATCGTCAAGAGGATGACTGCCAGCTGGTTCAGCTCGGACAAGACTTTTCTTAGTCCGGTCTGTTGGAGAGGATAAGCTTGACGAAGAAGATGATTTTCTCGCAACAGAGGGTCGAAGACGGGGGACATGCAGGTCTTGAGAGAAAGTCATTGACTTTTCCGACCCGTCGGTCCAAGAAGAATCAATGCGAGGATGGATATAATCGATGTGGCTAGGACCACTTTTTCGATCATCGGTATCTATAGGGCTATGAACTGACAATGGCGAAAGAGTATCCGAAGAAAACTCCGAACCAGGAATCTCATCATCGACGACAGCCTCGGGAGAAGAAAGCAAAAGGTCAAAATAGCTTCGATTTTTGGGGTCGCACTTTCCGTCATCGCCAAAGCAGTCATCAAAAAGTAGATTACCGAGTGATTGATCCTCAGATTGGGGGAAATGATATATTTCATTTGAAGATGTTTTGGTACATTTTGTTAAGCTCGACCCATTCTTTCGTTGAGTGTTTCGTCTTCGCTGGTGTCGCAATGTTGGTATCTCGGTAATTTGTAACAACAAGCTAACGGCTGGTGAAATTGTACGCCTTGACGCTGGCTCTTTATCGCATTGAAAGCGACGTGGATGAAATTTCTGAGATGAGGAACTGGTGCGCCGTCGATGACTCAATATATCGCCAGGTGAAGATGACATGTTGTGTACCTTTAGAAAGTCCTGATGGTGAAGAGGAGCTGTAAGAGCCATGATTATGTATGACTACTATTCAGATATAACCCTCGTTTCTGCTGGGGTACGAGATGTTGATTACTTTTAATAATGTCGATATTAAACGCCACGTTAAATATTATTACAACTGGTAATCCCAACTCATGGGCACGATAAGTGTCAAAATTATCTCTCTGGTTGGTTGAATGGAAATTCCCTGACTTATTAATCCCAAACACCGCACGCGGAGCCCCAATTTTAATGCCTCTTTACTGCACTATTGGGTTTATGGGAAAGGTCGGTCTGTACTTGGTGGGCCCGATGATGAACCGTGTTTGCACTAAGTCTCCGGCGGCCAGCGAGACCCGCCGTAATCTCCTGTCTAATCGCCGCGGGGAGATGTCCCAATAGAGTTGGTTCCCGCCTTTGACCGAAAAGGCTCTCCCATTTCTTTTTCCCTCCCGCTCAATCCCAAAGGCGGCAAATATACTTCTTCTAGCGCTAGAATAGCATGTGAATAACATTACAAACCTTGTTCTCCTGACTACAAACTTCCCTACAGCCGGCACTTAAAGAAACCAGTCCATCAAGAGCGAGATATTTGGAACTTCTGAATGAGAAGGGGGCTTAATTCTACGATGAAATATTGCTTTTCGGCGCCCTTTTGAAATCCTCAGTAATATAATATTGTGTATTTCTTTTTTTTTTTTCTTGTTTGGTCAGGAGTAATGTGTGGGACCCACGATTCAAAAAAGGTTAGCCGCACAGGCCTCTCAAGTTGCAACCTCAATTCCGTCGGAATAATCTTGAGAGACGGTATTGAATCTTTGTACGCTTTTAATTGCGTAATGTCATAGTCGAACCGTATAAACTTTCACAGGCAGATGACGATGAGTTTCTACAAGAACTGCAAGAAACTCTTAGCAACCTTAGATAGTTTTTTTTCTTGTTAGACTTCAGAATTAATGATACATGATGATGAGTCATTATATGAGTTCACATATTTTTGACGATTTTTTTCTGTTTTTGTTTCTATTTCCGCATTCATGAATGCCGTGTTGGTGAGTAGCCAGTGGGCTGGTTACTTTGTAATTACTTATCGGCTTGCGGGTATACATATTGAAATGAGCCAATTAAAATCAATCATCGCCGGTTACCAAAATTGAAGATGGAATTCGGCGAAGTTTTTTTTGCCCCAAGGCGCTAAAGCAAAACCCTATAGGAAAGGGGTGAGTCATGAAGACTCACAAATTACCCTTTTGGGAATAACTCAAATACTAAGTCGCAGTCTCGAATCCTCGGCAATCGAATTGAGTGGGCGTGTTGAGTGGGCATGTTAATCGTCCCTGTGTTAATCGACTTCATCTACCTTTGGAGCCAATTAAATCGATTCCTTTGAAAGGTTCGCTAGGCTGGCCGAACCCGTTGCTCTTTGTGTGTGATCTCATTCTTTCAGTAGAGTCAGTCTCTAGTTTGTCAGATGTGCCTTTTTCGTTGCCGTTACATAACGCAATGTCCTAGCCAATGTGATAGCAACATAAGTACAAGTACAACGTTGCCTTCTAGTGGGTAAGAGGGCTATATCTTTTCTTCGTTTTGACTATCTTTGTATGTAATTTTAATATCTTATCGGAAAATGACAAATTAATGTCCGCCTTTTCGTGTCACTAAAAAGAAGACTAAGAGATATGAAATCACCGAATTAATAGCATCCTCATTAGGTATTAAAGCCATAATTTATTATTTATTAATTATCGTTTTCTAAATGACTGAAAATTAATTTCTGACCATACTAGCAGCTATACCAGCAATTTGTAGACTTCAAATCGTTGAACATTCATACACTGATACTGCATAATCTGAAGAAAACAAATCTAGTGCAACTTTTCAGAGCAAATATGCCTAATGTTCTCTAGCTGTCTTTTTTATCTACCTTGTGTGTGTCTCTTGGTTGGGTTGCTATCTATAGTTGGGAGTCTTATCGAACTCTATAACTGAGATGATCGCCTTAGGTCCAACTCCAGCTCTTTCTTTATTGATGAGACTGCGCTAGATGGATGTGTACCTATCGACCAAAAAATGGAGGGATGTCCGAGTTTGGTGGAGCTAGCTCCTGAAATACTCCTTGATATCTTTGAGCTCCTCAATCCCGAGGATTTACTATCTCTCACTGCAGTTTGTCGGAAGTTCCGTAACCTTGCATGCTGGCCTGGGATTTGGAAGCAGCATTGTGAGGAAGCTCTTGTCCAAAAGTGGGCCTCCTATCACCCTGTCAGTCGTACTGCTTCCTGTTTTCACGGGTATCCAGTCTCCAAAAGCTCAAGCAAAGAGGTTTATCTCAACAGATACACCTTGTTACGGGGAATATCCCAAGTAAACCAACTATCTTCCAACATATGCAACGATGATTGGAGTGTCGCATTGAGGCCTTTGCAGCTTGATTCCTCCTTTTATCTGATGGGACTTTCATCAAAAGGAAAGATACACCTTTGGAACCCGTTGAACGAGGATTCATATCATCAGTCTTACTCTTCCGAGTCTATATGCGACTTGACAGGCTGTGGAGGTAACACCGACTTAAAAACTTATGGATATCAACACCTCAGTGTCAATGAAGCACTTCAGAAATTCTATGTTTCCAGAGGTTCGACAGTGCAAGAATGGGTAGGTTATAATGAACAATGCACTTGTTCTTACGGACTGACTGACTTTCTTGCTTAAACAGGACTTGAACTCAATGAGGCTTATTTCTTCCAGTCAAACTCATCGAGCATTATCATCTATGACATGTGATGCAGGATCATCGAACATCATTCTCGGCGCTCGAGACGTACTGATGCAATGTGATATGCGCTCTCCTACACAAGACGCCATCACTTGCTTCTCGCAATTACCGGGCTACCCTCTCGACATTGTCTTTGATGGGTTGCATAACGGACAAATACAAGTTTGTGGACGATTCCCATCCATTCTTTCGTTTGATTCGAGAAACCCAGTCAAGCCTTTGAGCCATTTATACTCTGGTGCTCAAGTCTTGACTAGCATGCTTCCCTACGCGCACAAGTCTGACAGGTTTAGAAAAAATCTTGTTGCATGTGGAGAATACAAAGGGCGGGGAACTCTAGAAAACTACGAGGGGTCGGAACGATCCTGGGTCAATCGCTATAGTGCTTCAAAGACTCTAATAACAGGACTCGCGCGCCCACAGGATTGGTCTCAAGATTTGGTCTTTGCTGGGACTGCCGATGGATGTATTCGAGTATTTGATATCTCTTTAAATGGGGTATGGTACACGGAAAAAGAATGTACCGACGGTTTGATATCTTCCTTAGTATGTATTCCAGGGAGTAAATCGGTAGCCTTTTTATCTGAAGGGTCCATAAAAGTTCTCCATATCGGACGCAAGATAACAAGTGATGAGAGTTCTACAGAGCAAGATGAATCTCAGCAAGAGATATTGGAACAAGAGGAATTCATGAGAGATACATTTGCTCGCATCGTGGAACAGGAGAGATGGGGGTTAAATTTTCTCGGCGTCTAGACTAGAAAATATAGGGCAGCGAATCCTGTGTGTGGCGCGAAAAACGATTGACGTGCCAAGAAGCGTAGCAGTAACTCAAGTGGGTCTAAGAAAGCTTGAATTTTAAACAATCAAAACAACGTAGCAACAGTCAGTCAGTCGATTGGTCACGTGCAGAGAAAATTTCCCGAACAGGACGAGAAATCATAACAGGTCATCGCCGAATACCACCTCTCATCAGTATTCGACTCTAATTGCAATGCAAAGAAAAGGCCTATAGAAACAGTAAGCAGGCCTTTCTTTGAACGATACGACATCTATGCTCTTGCAAGTTTTTGCCCAACTTGTTATTTATAACTTATAAAAGCGATGATTGAAACACCTTTAGATTTATTTGTTATCATCAGCCTCTTGTTCTTTGGTGGAGTATGGGGATCTCTCACTAGGCTCGGTATCTACGATCTCAACGACTTTAATGGGGCCATAGTCTTCCCTCATAGTTGGTTCCAATTTTGCGGATGTGTTATTATGGGATTTGCGACTTCAAAGAAAAAGAGGTTCTCATTTACAGATACCAAAAAGTACTCACTCCTCTTTGTTGGAGTGACGAGTGGATACTGTGGAACTGTGACTAGCTTTTCTACCTGGATGCTCGACTGCTTTTATGCAATTGCAAATGTGCGACCAGAAATAATACCCCGGTCAAGGGGACATAATTTCTTGAACCTTCTTTCTCAGTTGGTGGTAACAATGGCTATGTCCTTAACTGGACTAGAGATTGGAGTTCAAATTGGTCATCTTGTTATCCCCGAGTCACTTTTTGAGAAATCTATGGCTTTTATTCTGGTCGAACACGAAAAAATCGCTGCAGTGTTTTTAGGAGGGCTTTTTGGAATAGGTGCGTGGATTGTGTCCCTTGTACTAGTTTGCACATATCCTCCGTGGCGCGGCTACATGTTTCTAGTTTTGTTTGCTCCCTTTGGTGTTATTTTAAGATGGCTCTTGTCAAGACATATGAATGGGTTGAGCTCTCGATTTCCCTGGGGCACTTACGCAGCTAATTTAATGGCGAGTATTCTTTTGGCGTTATGTGTTATTTTTCAACAACGGTCATATCCCCATAGCGGATTAATTGGGTGTCAGGTTTTGTCGGGAATTCAAAACGGGTTTTGTGGTTCTTTGAGTACAATTTCAACTTTTGTGGCTGAGCTCCGTTGGGTTTTGCCTCCACGCGATGCCTGGATTTATTTTTTTGTGACTGTGTCTACTTGTCTCTGTGTGATGATTTTAGCTCTTGGAATCGAGGTAAGGGTGGTGTTTTTTAACTTAACTGTGAAATTTGGTTATCTAACAGATTGATTTTTTACAGAACTGGGGATTCGAAAAATTCACCTCTGTCGGCGTTTGTTAGTACTGGGGGAGGAAAATAGACGATGGAAAACTAATTAGTATTAATGTCATTTTGTAATTATAGCACCTTTTTTTCCAAGTATTTCTAATGTGGACCAATTAACAGCCCTGTCCCCTTTTCTAGAATATAACATTGTGGGTTGAAGGAAATATTGCAAACAATAAATTCAAATATATTTCGGCTAAATAAAACATAAACAGCAAACTTCAAAACAAATTTTCTTTTTTGTATCTCCTTCCAGAGACAAGGGGGGGGGTCGGCTACACTAGCTTATAGTCGCGTGTAACACTTACTTTCACATACATTCATAGTAACAACAAAAGAGCTGAGCATAACTAATATCTGCTCAGCTTATACTTATATATACTATCTGAGCTTACTTTTTGGCTCTCCCGGTTTTCTTGACCACATTCCATCCATCCTCCTGCTGTTGAGGCTGCTCTGTCGGTTCCTCTGCAGTTTCAGAAGATGGTTCCGTTGGGGTGGATTCAACAGTTGGTATTTCTTTTGTAGGCTCATCGGAGATCGTACTCTCGGCAAGCTTCTCTGTTGTATCTTCCACAGTTGTGTCCTTGGTACCTGCACCCTTGGCAATTCCATTAGGTGACTGAGTGGATTTTCGCTGTTGTTGCCGTATTCCCTTGGCTGGTCTTGTTGCAGGGGATAACTTTTTGCCTCGGCTCCAAGGCAAATTAGCAGCAGCTGGAGGAGTAGTAGCAGCAGGAGATTCAGACGGAGTAGATGTCTTGCTCGTACTGCTGTTTACACTTGATCGTCTGGCCTGTCTTTCCTCT
This sequence comes from Trigonopsis cantarellii, assembly GCA_030574495.1. NCBI lineage: Eukaryota > Fungi > Ascomycota > Trigonopsidomycetes > Trigonopsidales > Trigonopsidaceae > Trigonopsis > Trigonopsis cantarellii. The sequence goes on from JAJMFB010000020.1 coordinate 70,068, forward strand.
TTTGCCGCTTCCTTGGCAGCCTTGGATGCTGCCAATCTTTCCTCATATTGCTTTAAGGTCTCGTTGCGCCGTCGCTCTGATTCTTCTTCAACTTCTGTCTCTCTCTTGCGGGTGTCCACGGGCTGGGCTGCACCAAATGGATTAGATTTTGGTTTTGAGGGCTGTGACTCCTTCTCTTCAGCAACAACAGGTTTTTCGACTTCATGTTTATGCAAGATTTCTAGTTCCTTCTTGGCACTATCGACCGGTTTAGCGGAGCCAAAGGGGCTCGAGCGAGGAGCAGATGATGGTGTAGCGGAAGGGGTCTCAGCGTCAGCATTTGACGATCGAGGTAGGAGGTCGAGCTTCTTGCGAACAGTAGGTCCAGATGATGCTGTGGATTCACTCGGAGAATCTCGAGGCCCTCGTCTAAAAGGAGGCGGGCTTCCACCACGAGCAGGTCCTTTCCTGACCCAAGATTCCGCACTCAGAGACTCGGAAACGGGAGGGGTTGTTCTCTCCCGTCGAGGAGGTCGGTCGTAAGAGTCGGATCGGGCAGGTCTCTCAGGTTCACCAGTCAAAGGTCCGCGACGCTTCCATTCCTTGGTCTCTGCACCACCAGTTCGGCTAGATTCACGGCCCTGAGCTACATTTATATGGACTACTCTGCCACCCAGAGATGAGTTATCCAACGAAAGGGCAGATTCTAGGTCTTTTCGAGATTCGAATTCAGCATATCCGTAACCCTTGGGGCGATTTTCAAGACGGTCAATTGCTAAACGGACGGATATCACCTCTAAACCATTGAAGAAATCTCGGATATCATTCTCAGTGACACTGTAGGCAAGATTTCCAAGATATGCGGTGAAGGGAGGGCTATCGGGAACGGGCAATTCTTGTCGAGGTGGACGCGAAGAGACATAACTGTCTTGACCGGATGCTATTGAGATGAGAGAGTTAGTCTTAATGGGCAAAAACCAGGGGAAAAAAAATTCAAAATTTTACATACGTCTCGAAGAGTATGAGTTTGATGAGGAAGAAGAGGCTAGTAGTATCAACTCGTCAGCATGATATTAAAACCTATAATTGACACACTACACATACGTAATGGGGGGAGGCCAGGAAGATCCGGGGTGTCATCTGCCCAACTGCCAGCTAAGAAAAAAGCCAGAATGTTAATATGTGAAAGTAATTAGGAGAAAGTAAATAAAGAACATACAAGAACCACCGAGGAATACGTCGAGGCTAACGGCAGCAGCTTTAGTCTTTTTAGGAGCTTAGAAAGATTCTTAGTTAGCATTTTGTTCCTTGGAGATGAGATGACCACCAAGAAATTAAGCATAGCATCTCTTAAAGGTAGATAAAAGGAGAAAGGGAAGACACACCCATATTGAAGGATCAGATGCAAAATTTCTTTAATTATCTTGGTTACAATTGGACAGTTTTCCGCTTCCCTGTCCGTAAATCGTAAGAAAACAGATGGTCGAGGGGGCTTTTTTGCGTTGAGAAATCAGAAATTTTTTTTTTTCCTCCTTTCTTTTCCTCCCGTCAACCTGACAGATGGGACATTCCCACAAACGTCCTGGTGATTTTCACTTGATGTCTCTCCCCTCCCCTTTTTCTTTTACTCCCAGAGCTGTCTCGGCCGAAACAAGAAAGGTATATTTCTAATATAAAAAATAGTGCAGAAAAGTACGAAGATATTTTTTTTATTAAGAGGTGGAGTAACTTTAGTACTAAGGGGGAGTGTTTTTTTTTTTTTTTTTTTGTTCTTCTTTTTGTGTACATATATAGCTTTATAAACTGCATTACTTTTTACGACAAGTTCAAGACCGAGCCTCCGAGTGCGTATCTTTCTCTTGTCTTTTTCTTATCTATCGCTAGATCCTTGTACCACAATTTTACTAGGTGAGCTTGTGTCAACTTCTCATGAACGACTTCCTCGCGACACATTAGTAATAGCTTTTAACGAAAAAGCATAACCTTGAGCATAAGGACTGTGCCGTGTGCGTTGTTATGTTATAGCACGTTCAATCAACCTCGGGGATCTTCCTGTTGGGAGCAAATCAAGCTTTTTTGTGTCTCCCGGGTGCTCATCGCGCTAATTAGGTAATTGCTTCACCCGAACCAGATAAAATACCATAAACACAGAAAAGTGAAGGGAAAGAGGTGTCCGGATCTACTCGGATTTAAGTTCACAATTCATACAAAGGCACGACGTGTCCGTATGGCATGCTAGTTCAACCAGTCATCTTTATTTTGAAACTCGGCTAATGGATTTCCTGTATCATCATGCGTCCAATTACCTAGGAAATAGCCAATTGGTCATCAATGCCGCTGTGGTCGCACGTTACTACATAGGTTACTTTATATGCTTATACCTTTTATCATTCCCGGTATTAATTTTGATTCGCATCTTGACCGGGGTCTCAATCCGTAGACTGGGCTATCTCTCTCTTGTCGGGCTGTCTCTTGAGCTGAAACCAGGTATCAAACTGTCCGCTGCAAGGATAAGCTTAACTATCAAACGCCCCACCACCGCTAGACCTACAGTCTTAGGGTTACAATTTTACAGGCTCAAGGTTGAAATTGATTCTACAAAACTCAGTAATGTCGTGCAACAATCTTCCTCCTCCCCGGTTCACGGCCCTACTAAGGAACCGATAACTATTTCTCCCCGGATTATCAACTATATTCAAACTATCGGAAAGTTCCTCCTTTCTTATTCGTTGTCATTTGCAGAACTTAGCGTCGTAATAGACAACTCTGTCAACTTCTTCCTTCAGTTGATTCAGTTTAGCGTCGACCTCCGCAGGGACTCTCCTTTTGAACTCATGAGTACCTTATCAACAGAGGCCAATATCCCAGAGCACCATAGCCCCCTATTATTGCGAGCTTTGCTCTCCAATTTAATGGTATCTGTCTCACCAGACGTCAAATCTCACCAGATTGTCGATACTTCTACTTTCTCTTTTCGAGCCCTCATCAATCGCAAAACTGGAGAGTTATCCCGAATATCTACATCACTCAGATCAGAGTTTTTGTTTCTCGATGTCAACATCCTCACTGATGTGCTGAAATCTCTGTCCCTCGGTAAGAAAAACCGTCATAAACCCAGACGTCGCAGCAGCCTCCCCGAAATCATCAGTCCTAGTACAAGTCTGACCAGTGAGGATGTCGATGAGGTTCTCATCAAAGCCAGGGACAAACTTGTATTCTTCCTTTCTAAACTTCACGAAGTAAAGTTCCATGTCAGCCTTTTTCGAGTAAAGAAGTCTGTCAATCTGCTCGATGCCAGAGATGGACAAACTCTTGCCCGATCCATCAATTTCAAGGCTGAGTCTTTGACCTTTGTTTTCGCTCGCCAAAATAAGGCAGATCCAAGTCTCGCTCTACACTTTTCACGACAAGATATCGTCTTCAAAGCAATGCTCAGCACCCTATCTAGTCGTGTATTTTTTTCAACAGCTTCAGGCAGTGATCATATTGTCGCTTCTGTGCCGAGTATGATCTTTTCGGCAAGATCCAATGTTTACTCTCAAATCAACAATCTCATCAATTTTAAGGCATTCGATCTAAATCAACACACTTCTCAAGCTAGCGCCACAATTAATATGCCTTCAATTGATATCATGGCTCAGCACCTGCCCTCAATCGTATCACTTATTTCGTCTCATTTTTCTGAGCAATCAACTCCACAACCTCACGAAAAACCCCCCACCGCTGACTTCGAGGAGTTTGAGCAAAAAGATATGGAAAGACACAAGAAGCAATTGCCTGACGATGATGATGATTCTTCTTCAAAACAGACCCTTTTGATAGCTGAAGTTTACAGACGGATAGTGCCCCGTTTAAGGCTGGCTTTGACAATCGAGGAGCCTGTGATTCGGTTTTTAGCAAACTCCAAGAAACCTCTCTCTGACCACATGTACGATTATGACAGGATAATTGTCCTCTCTTGCCATTTACTCGCATATGAAATACATGCTCTACACACCCTTGGTACCGGGGACTCGGAACAAGACCGGCAACCAGGATACAATCTCACGTCTAAATTAAGGCTCAACGGTCTTCATAGTTGGTTTCATGTTGTCGATACCCAGGATGGGGAGTCTGTCTCTTCGACCAAGTCACGGAGACGGGACCTGTTCTTCTCAGAACTGTTATACGTTCGAATAAATGCTGCAATCTTCCCCTATCTGAACGTTTCAATTCATGGCAACGTCGATACCGTTGATATGTGGCTTGTCGCTCCAGAGATGTCTCACAATCTCAAAGTTCTCGCTTCCAAGATTAAATTAGCACCTCAAAAATATCGGGAGCGTATGCCTCAAAAAGCGAAAACTTCTGCTCTCAGAAAAGTTCCTGCATGGCTTCATTCGGTCGATTTTAGCGGTTCAGAAGTCTCCTTAACATCTCGGAGCATTGATGAATCTAAATCATCTAAATTGCGTGGAGCCACTTGGCGCCATGGTAAATGGGAATTGAGGTATTCTGCCACACTTTCTGATGGTCTCAAGCATCATCATAAAGACTATCACAATATTCTACGCCGCACTGAGGCTGACTATGATGATCAAGAACTGGACCTGCGAGTGCAAAAACCCTCGGACGGTCGCATCTTTGTTGCCAAGGTTCATAGCATTTGCCTTGCAGCTGTGAATGTTGAAGATGGTCAGAAGGTGCGGGACATTCCTGTTCTCACTATACCAAAAATAAACTTCTTAATGCAGACCGGTCAAGACAATGTTGGAGCCGTTTGCAGGGTCTCCCTTATTGTTCCTTCCATTTCAATAGACTTTTCCTTTTTTGCTCTCTACGCGATTCTGCTTGCTGCTCGTGACTGTCTTCAAATTTGGCAAAAGATAAGTCGCGCCAGACAGCAAAGTCGCGACAAATCGGAAAGCGAAGTTCAAAGAGAACTTGAAGCCAAGATATTACCGCTCAAGGACGACGAATTTACTTCATTGACTTTAGTGAATGAAGAATTTTCACTCAAAACTGACAGCCTTAATCTTATGTTGGAACTGGAAGATTCTCTGTTCAGACATCACAGGGATGAATACCCCACTGCTCAGTGTCACTTGATAAATATATATGTGCGGAGCCCCGTTATCAAAAATTCTTGGAACCGCCTGCTCCTGTTGCGCAAGATTGCTATACAATTCAAAGGTAAACATCCAGAACGGTATGTGCAGCAAGATGAGATTATCGAAGAAAAGATGGAGGCATCGCTGCAGGATAAAATGGTGGTTAGCATGCATACATGGTATCTTTTTGTACCAAATCAGCTTGAATTTTACAAGGTCTTTGAAGACTTGATCAACTCATTCAAAGCATGCAAACAACTGCTCCACACTATGCTTACAGGGAAGGACAATTATATTCTTACTCCAGGAATCAAACACCCTCATGCGTTTCCTAGAATTCGCATCATAGCCTCTAAATTCTTTCTTGCTTTAGAGGATGACCCATTTGAAAGCCGTTTGGCTATTATTTTTAAAGCAGGTACTATTGAGCAGAAGGCTAGATATGCCAGAGAGCTCGCGTTTGAAGCCAAAGTAGCTACCCTGAAAGCAAAGGCTGCCGATGCCAAAAAGAACTCTGATCGCTCCAAGCAGGGCTCACACAATGGTCACGAGGAAGGACCTAATGGTCACATAAAGCCGATTAAAAAATTCATTAATCAGCCTGGTGAACATTTCCATCGCCAACGTAAGCGACGCCCCACTTTAAGGTACTCTCCGGATGAAGCACAAATGCCGTCAGATGAGGCAACAATCTCAATTGAAGAAGCTCGAAAACGATTAGACCGACTGAACTCTCATTCTTGGATCAAACGTATCCGAATGATGAGGAATGCATCGTTGGATGAACTTCACGAAAGAAGGAGAGGAGAATGGGGTGAATCGTTGGTAAACTACCAAAGACTTTCGAGATCAGAGCGCGTATTACATATCTCTCCCTACGTTAATCTATTTGAGATGAGATTCCAGAACCTGGAGCTGCTTATCGATAAACCTTCATTTCCTCTCGACAAGACAAAACAATTTTTACATACTCAGGGCAAGGGAATGCCACTGTCTCAAAACTTTACCCTCATCATCCCATGCTCGTTATCAATCGCAATGGACGAGTTGCGTATTAATTTGAGAGATTATCCATTACCTCTATTCCATATACCCCCATTGAATACTCTGGGTACGGGCATCCAGCGAACTGCCCTCGTCCAGACCGACCTGGTAATTGCTGAAGAACTGGCTGGCAACGAGGCTATTCGCCACATAAGGATCCCCATTATTCCTGAATGCATGGTCAGCGAATCTGAACTACCTTATTCGATAGTCGTACCGCGAACGTTGAATCCCATAAAGACCTACTCGGATGTTAAATTCGATATCTTCACATATCTTCCGACGCTTTTCACGTGGGGACAGTCGTTGAAGGCTGGGCTCACTTGTGTAATGAAAGCTTTCGACTCCTTCACTAAGCCCGCCATTGATCTGTCTCCGCCCTTAGGGTTCTGGGACAAGATTAGACTTGTCATGCACTCTCGTTTGACAGTCTCATGGAAGGGATCAGGCGATGTCATTCTCGTTATCAAAGGTTACTATAAATTGTTCCAGGTTTTTCTTTTTTTTTTTCGCGCGTGATCTAACAAAAGTATTGTACAGGAAGTCGAGATCCCTACGATATAGTTGGAAAGGGCAGTGGTTTGGCGTTCTGTTGGCGAAAAGACGTTAGATTGCTGGTCCATCCATCAACAGATCCTAAAGAATTTATGAAAGTGCATAGTAAAGATTTTGCATGGGCAATCCCTAAATTTTCACCTTATGTCTTCTATGAGCGGGGTTCCCTTCGTACTCATCCATCACAAATCTTTTTCGCTGCACCTGACGGACAACTTAATGACTCGCAACTTTACGAGAAGGTCTTTCTAAGATTGAGCGGTGACGTTTTGTTCCAAGTTGGCCTTTTGTTTCAAAGAGACTTGGATGGGGACGACAAACAGACTTACAAGTTTACACCTCACTACCGTGTTCGACTTCGTCATCCTTCTTACGTTCCCAAAGATGAGAGAGATACGTACGATGCTTATAAGGGATTCCGAAGTGATCATACTCATTTGGCACTTTCAGTTAAATGCCCTCAACTATTGGACTGGAGTGATCCAACAAGTAAAGTTGAGGAGCAAGCTTTCAAAAACACTGCTCACTTAACCCCCGGAGCATTTGCTCACTTTTTCTCATGGTACAAACTCTTCTCTGGAAACCAATGGCCACCAGTCCGAGCTGGCCCTCTTTTGGATTCGCGAATTATGAGGCAGGCTACTCCGAAGTTTGGGCGACATCTAGCCACTGTCAAATATCAGTTACTATTGAGTCCTCTCACCATAGCCCATATGTACTCCTTGTTATCGGAAACGTATCAAGACACAAGTGGCATAGGTTTAAAGGTAAAACTTGACAAGTTCAGTCTAGATCTACACCAGCGACGCGAAAAGACAATCACTTTCCATAAAAATGAAAAGAAGGAGACGTCACATATGCGATTTAATTTGGCTCAGATTGATTTGCATAATGCTGACCTTCGCGCAATGTCATATACTTTCCGTATACCTTCTGCGAGCCAACTGGCCACTCATATGCCTTCCACTTGGTTTGCTAACACAACCGATGAATTCCAGAACGAGCGCAATCGAGATAACGAATGGTTTGACGTGAATGATTTCACTGAGGTTGGAAAGCCCGATTATGCAATGTTTCTGCCTCCTGTTCTTGTCCAGCCACTACTTCATACTCCTCGATTCACATATTATCGGGAAGAGGAAGGTGGATCTGTTCGAAAAGATAGATCCGGCAATGATGTTGAAATTAAATGCAGTTTTGGAGACGAACCGTCTCATGATTGTGTTATTGGCCGGGACTCTACGCTTAGCGTCGAGATTGATTTAAGTCAAGAACGTCTTGCTGATCTCAGTTCTTCTCTTCAAAAGCTAGAGGAAGTCATAGAGACAACTGACTCCCTTTTGGAAAAGGAACCTAATAACGAAGACCTAAAAAAGAAGGTAGGAATTGAGAGTAACCTCTGAATGATGAGTATCAACGAGAGTACTAACTATCAATCAATTATAGAAACAAGGGTATTTCAAGTCCAAGCAGCTTCTCAAAGAGAATATAGACATCAACCAAAAGATGCTCGAAGAATTAAGACATTCAGGTCGTACTGAAACGTCGGAGAAGACTATGGATTTTGACCCATTCAACACAAAGGCCGATTTGGATGAAATCAGAAAGTTCCGCAATCGATTTGTGGTTCATCATGTCCAAGCAAGATGGAACAATGGTCTCAGAAATGTCCTACTAGAATATGCTCACCTTGTGGGCAAGACGAGAGGTCTCTCTTACTACACTTCACGAAGAGCGGTTAAGTTTGTTGAGGATCTTGTCTCAAAACAAGAGAGGCAAAGATCTCACTCACAATCAGGAAGTTCAGGGCGACAATCCACGGCAAATGAAGATTCATCGGGACAGAAGCGCCACATTGATAGCGTATCAGTTCGAAGAGGTGGTGATCAGAGTACTGCTAGTGCCTCTTTCCAGTCGCGTAAAACTACAGAGAATGACTCAGCACCCGACTCTCAAAGAAAACGGGAGTTTCAACAAGATCTGGTGGATGTGGCCGAAAATATGATTGCCGAACGTTCCTATCTTGTTCGGCTCATTTATCCACAGTTCCAACTGATAAGCGAACAGAATCCTGATTCTTCTGTTAGTATCGTCTCTGACAATCTCGTGATGAAAATAATATCTGTCAAGGACAAGGAGGAGGCAAATGACGAGGTTTCAGCTCTTTTGCAGACCCGTTATGGTGCAATATTAGACAATTGTGAAGTATATCTCCTGAATCGCGAGAACGTCATAAATAATACCAGTTTATTCCCATACGGTGTTTATGGCAGCGAACCAGACAGTAATTGGCCTTCATGGCTAATGCCAGAAGTCTTCTTGGGCAACCCTGTGACTGAACTCTCGTGCATCCTGCAAAGAATGCTTCTCTGTATGCGATACGATAAAGTGAATCGGCTCAGAATCTCGGAGGCAGGGCATTCAGGCAACAAAAACAGGAAGGGGTTAGGAAAGCAGCTCTTGACTAACTTATCGGATGACTTTGTCGTTCATGGATCCAAGGTAGTCTCGGAATGCACTTCTGAACAGTATGCGGCAGTCTACCTTATAATTACAGATTTAGTTATGTATTCGGAACCTATCCGAAAATCGACAACTGAAAGATTAGAAAAGCTAATCCTTGCGACAGATTTTAGCAATCTCTCTGGCACCCCTGTTTTAGTTAGCAGCCTTCAGACAGACTTGGCCCAAATCGAGCTTCTATTGAGCCATTTTCAATTACGAATGCTCGAATTAGATGAAAGAAGTTGGGCTGATTATCTTACTTTATCTAAGGAGAAGGTAAGCGTTCAAAGAGACCTGCTTCTTATCGTGAGCGCCATCCGGATAGGACGTCAACGATTGGAAGGTCTTGTGGGAGAAACAACCGAGATGAGGCATTGGTCAGTGACTGGGGATCAGATTATCTGGCATCTGTTACTAGAAGATGGCAAACCTTTTATCGATTTCGCATTAGCTGGTTGTGCTTTCCATAGAGCAGATTATAGTGATGGTTCGAATTCTAATCTCATTGAGATCGATATGTTGCAGGGGCTTAATCTGCTTCCGAATTCCGTCTACCCTGAGCTCATCTCACCTTTCTTTGAAGACGGAGAGTCGCCAGATGACATGAACGGAAAGCTTATTACAGTTTCTTGGACCCTTTTGGAGCCTATTGGGGGTATAAGAATAGTGGAAAGCTTTGAAGTATCGCTTCATCCAATGAAAGTACAGCTTGAATATGAAGTTACCAAGATTCTAGAATCCCTGTTACCTGGAGCACGGGAGAAATCAAAAAGATCTACCAAGAAAATCAATGGAAGCAATGATGTTAGTGACAATGATACAGATGGGTCAAGCGATGATGAATCACAGACGGCATCCCTATTTAGTGCTGATACCAACTCGCTCAGTCGGAAGAGGACCTCACAATCTGGAAGTAATATGGTGAGATCAACGAGAGTATCATTGGATTCTGGATCTCCGGGAACTCCACGTCGCAAGTTCAGTATTCTAAGGAGGCACGAAAACGGAAGTTTGAAAGATTTGGATCAAATGATGTCGCGAGCGCACAATTACATGAGTATCATATCATTTACTCTTCACGAAGTGCAGCTGTGTATCAGTTATAAGGTAAGCTCAGCACGTTTTCTTTTCTTGTCTGGATTTAGACAAAATGCTGATTTATGTTCTTATCATTTAGGGCGCTAAATCTAGGAACCTTTCAGATCTCCACGAGTTTGTCTTCACATTTCCTACCATAATCTACACTAATAAGACCTGGTCGAAGGTTGACCTTGCTATGAGGCTGAAAAAGCGTAAGTTGCTTGTTTTCTTGTTGGTTTATCTACTTTGTCGACCTTTGTCGCTGACTCTTGTGTGTGTAGAACTTGTCAAAACACTTATTCTTCATTCAGGATCTTTGATTGAGAGTAAACTTTCCAGAGGACACAGAAACCAACGGCCTACTGGTACATTCTCGTTACGCCAGATATCAAATTATGCGTCATTCACCTCACTTTCTGAACTGACTGACCAAGGGACCCCGCCGAATAATAGTGATACAGAGGATAGATCTGTGCCACAGATAAAAATAAGTGATTCAGATTCTCACTTGGAGAAATCAAATACATCGGCACTGGATCATGATAATCATGGTAATAGAACTGCAGGTGAAAGCAGTAAACATCTAGTCCAACGTGGCCACCCACAAGGTCGAACACCTGACAATTTAGGTGGGTCTCAGCTGTCATCCAAGATAAGTCCGAGAATAAGTCCCATCAAAGAATCTGATGAACCAGAGAGTCCAGTTTTAGAGAGACTCAAGCACCAGGTCCAGAATAAATTCAAACCCCGGAAATCGTCTCATTTGTCTCGACAAGTAGTGACTTTTGACCATGATGATCAACGATCGCAACACACAGATTCCTCCCCTGTGACTCCCCAGGTAACGTTACCAGAACATCATAATGGCATACCAGATAGTAATGTCAATACTGGTTCTCCTTCCTCCATGTTATTATCGAGGCCTGGCGAAAGCAACCACGATTTGAATGACGGTGATACGTCAGCAAAGATTACCGAAAATGATAACGAACAGGAAAGGGACTCGGAGCATCGAGCGTCCATAATGGAAGAAAATCATTCCGATTCAGTAACTGCAGGAACTGACTCTAGCGTTGGATCAGGCGAATCTCCTACTCGTCATACAGCAAGTGACAGTAGTCGACATTCGCATCACCTTCATATGTGGCCGTCGTCGTCTTCGGGGAAGAGCAGGGTGAGTCTCATACTAAGAAGGAAGAATAAAGAAAGAAAGACCAGCGCTAACAAGGCATCATCTCTACAGAAATTTTTCAAAAAGCTGGGCATATAACACAAGAGCTTAGTTTATGCAACCGCAATAACAAAAGAAAAATTTTATATAAGTTTAACGGATACATGGGCGCTATATATACACTCGTGATCTCCTTTTCTTTTAATTTCATCTTGTTTGTTTTTCTACTGTCACTATAATTGCTCTGCTTGTATTTCAACACCTTGTCTTATTGATTGAGAAGAGCATTTTTGTTTGTCATTATTTATTTGATATTGTACATGTACCGTTTTCTATTGTGAAATTATTTGCTATAAACTCAAGAAGCATATTACTAATTGAACCGAGAGGAAAGAGAACGCCGTTGAATAACACCCTTAAATCAAAAAACCAACCAGATCTCTTTTCTACTATTGGCAAATGTCTAGTGCCTTCTTTGCCTTTTCACAGATTCATCTTCATCCGTTGCATGCATGGAGAGATCTCCATTGGAGGCATTCTTCTTGCGTTTCTTTCTTGAGATTTTGCCGTCTGAATCAGCTCCGCCGGCATCAGATCGTCCAGTACCTCTATGGGATACATCGACAAGACCTAATACTGCTTCGTCAAACTGCTTCAAGTCAGATATAACAGATTCTTCAGAAAAATGAATACATGATAGACCTACTCCAGGTATCTGCTCCCCGCGAGTAGGCTCCAAGTCGAAAGCTTTATCCAGCAAATTCTCGTCAAGCTTTGCTAGCCGCGGCCTCTGTTCCCTTGGAGCATATACTTTTGGAAGAATGGTATGAACGGTTTGTATCTCATTGAGCCCTTAAAGAAAGCAGCATTCATTAGATCTAGACAGATAGCTTATTTTTGAGAAATTCTTGCAAACATACCTGGGAGATCGGCTATATAACCTTTATAACTTTTTCTCAGTTTCCGTTTTGCACCAGTGACAGGATCAGTACGGGCTACAGAAAGAGCTAAGCTCGTAAGATTGAAGAGCTCAGTTAGATTGTCTGATCCCGATAGAACAGGCTTGTGGTAAACCTCGCCTGAAATATTCATTAGTCCTAAGTATCTTGCTCAACATCAAGAAACCATCTTACCCGGCTGAAAATATAACGTTCCATCCGGAGGAGAAGAAGGCATACTACGGCTATAACCTGGCGATGCTACCCTCTCTTGGATATGGCCAAGGGACTGGGTTGGGAGCAATCAATTTCTGCTGGGACCACAACGTAAGTTAGGTATTGTGTAACTTGGGAAGTAACTGGGAGTTTATAGGGTAAGCTTGCGGAAAACCCAGTCACACCCGACCGACGCAAAGAAACTCCAGGACACCACTCAACTCAGACTGCTTGAAAGTGAAGGGTATCGTCAACCAACAACACAACAACACAACAAAGTGAGTTAAAAAGGAGTCCACCCGAATTCAGCCAATATTTTTATTTGCTGACTAGTTTATTCTCATCAGTCATAATGGCCGTCTACTCTAAGAAGATTGTCAAGAAGAAGACTACTCGGTTCAACCGATACCAGTCTGACCAGTTTATGAGGGTGCCAAAATCATGGCGTAAGCCTCGAGGTATCGACAGTGCCATCCGACGACGGTTCAGCGGTGCCCCTGCCATGCCAAAGATTGGTTACGGATCCAACAACAGGACAAAATTCAGAAACCCTGCCGGACTCAAGGTCTTTGTTGTCTCAAATACAAACGATCTCGACGTCTTGCTTATGCACTCCAAGACCTATGCTGCTGAGTATGTTTTTTGTGTCTTTTTTATTATTCAGCATCTTTGACTCGTACTCATCTAACACTTTCTTATTTAGAATTGCTCACAACGTCAGTTCGCTCAAGCGGGTTTCAATCATCGAGAAGGCCAAGGCGCTCGGCATCAAAGTCACCAACCCCACTGCTCGTCTCAGACTTGAGGCATAAGCAATGTGGATATGAAAAAATAAAAGAAAGTTGCAACGTGTTCCTTTGTACATTTATGGCATGGTCTTGTCTTCTAAATGAAAATCTTAACAAACTATAAATATTTTACTCGGTTTTACAAAGTTTTACTTGCAAATGAAAGCTCTTGGCCGTAATAATCTCTTATTTCAACATCTACCTCACAAACAAACAATCTCGCTTTTGCAACCCATAGTATACTTCCACCTCCCTCGCATTTAGTACCCTTTTTATTAATCCAAAGTTGAAAAAAAAAAAAAAAAATAGACCCAAATGTGCGACTACTACAGTACAGATAAAATCTTGCAAAAAAAAAAAAACCCGAATATATATATAATGTCATATCGTCATCGTAAAAGATTTTTGTTCTCCTCCTTGCTAGGAAACAATGAGAACCAGCTATTGCAAATAATCAACTTCAACCCTCCCGCCCCTCAACCTCCCTTAAAACATATTAATATTGTATTATACAAAACACTTATCAGGACCACTGGTAATTATTGTTCGCAATGTGTCAATATAGACTTGCATGACTCCCCACACAGACGCGACTTGGAGGCGACTGTAGAACCTTTTCGCCAGCCCCATTGATACGGGGAACTTTTTCATCGACTCACTGTCACCATTGGTGTCAAAAAGCCCGCCGCGATTCTTCTCCACTTCCGAAGAACCAGATGGATCCTGTAACCCTTGTTGCTGAATAGTCTTGAGAATTTCTTCCTCTTCCCTTGTCATGACTCCGTTCCCAGAGTGCATATCTCTCTCAAACTTGTAAACCCATATTATAAAATAGAGACTAAGGATGCCAGCTGCCTCCAGTAGTTCTGCGCCGCTCACCGACGGTAGAGTCGCGTCCGACATCAGAAGCCCTGCATCTCTTACAGCATCAAGACAATATCCAGCCGCTCTTGCAGAGGCTGGCGATCTAACAACATGGGTTGAGAGTTCAGTTATTGCTTCAAAGATTTCCTTGCGGTTGAAATATCGTAAAGCGGTCCCCACCCCACTGAAATTAGCCAAAAGTCTCACTTGGCATAGTCGATGCACAGCATAAGCGTTAACAATTAACAAAGGGCAGTTCTTTGACTCTTGGAGAGGACCTGATTCTAATAGATAAAGAACTGACCTCTCCCATGCTGTCAAAGCTGTATTGAGCTTTGAACACAAAAACTCTTTGGCTTGATATAAAGACCCGAAGGAAGCCTTGATTTGCCACAAATCCAGTGAAAGAGCTGCAATCATTATGCGGGAGCTAAATTCCCCAAAGTGAAGATAGTTGCCCTCATAAAGAGTGCTATAGACTTGGCTAAATCGGTATAGCTCACCCCTGTTGATATGCGGCGCATAAGCTTCAACATCTCGAATGTTAGCATTCCAGATATCCTCTTCACAAGGCAGGTAAATTTCAGACAGTTCCGATGTATCCAATGCAGGGGGCAAATTATACAAAGAACACATGACAGAGAAGGTAACATAAGCAGAATAAACAGTCCTTATTGTCTTTTCCTTTTCAATCCATTGCGTAATAGACTCTTCACTGAGATTAGTCAACTCTGGCCGGTGATTTTTCCTGGAAAGATCAAATACTGTCCCGCGTATAATATCTAAAACACGGGCACGGATATGGGAAGCAATTTCTAACCCTTCTGGAGTACCACGCAGGGTTGCAAAGCTTAGGGTTAGAGTCAATGACTGCAAAAGAGTCAAAGGACAATTCCTCGAATTGAATCCATTGGTTCGAAAATAGACATCTGTTAACTTTCCAGATATATCACACATTTCACAAGCCGCCGTCTCATCTCGATAGTAAAGAGCCCCTATGGCTGCAATAATAAAGAGAAGAAATGGCGGGCATTTGCTAGCATCAAATGTAGGCAGGTGCAATAAAGGATTGGCTGGATGATAATGCCGATGATATGCGAGAAGATAGTTGTTCAATTTCGTGATACTTGGGGGACTGAAACCCGAAAGTATATTGTTGTCTCGGTCAATCTTGGCAGCATTTTCCAGAATAGCGCGATAGATATATTCACTTGCTATCCGCGGGGGTCCACACCGAGTTAGGCGCATTGCAGGGTTATTATTGTTTGTAGCAGCGGCTATACTCGGAAGCTCATTGTCCTGGTTCCCCGTCGTGGAAGAATTTGAGCTCCGATGACTATTAAAGGCGTATCCATTATCAGAGGGACCCAAGGAGTTGAAAATACTATTGAGACCATTCATTTCAAATGGGCGATAGCCATTCAAGTGAGATCCATTTGCACTGTTGGGTTGTCCAATCTCATTCAAGAGATTAGAAAATGAGCTTCCTCTCCGTCGAGGATTCTGATTATCGAATACGCCAGCAGACTCATCAATGGATGGAATATGGAATTTGTAATTGGAGTTATTTGAAGGTCTAGAAGGGTCGTCTAGACTGTAATATCGTTGGTTCTGGTCAGATCTGGGAAGAAAGAAATGCGAATCACCATTAGTGCCATACTCATGACCATGATGATGATGCCTTTGTTCTAGATGGTGGTGGTGGTTGTGGTGGTCTGGAATTTGAGGAGGTGGTAATGAAGACTGCATATGCCCCGATGATTGATTTCGAGGGTGGAGCAATGCCGGGGTTTCTCCGTTGTGGTCGGGTTGATTGGAGGTATTGTTATTAGCATGCTGTAAGCCAGTCATCAAAACAGCCACAGTCATGTCCATATCGTCATCGCCTCCTCTACGCTCGGATGAGTAAGAAACAGCAGGACTATCACCACTTTCATTATTATGTAGAGATTCTGATCCGTTTTGTTGTTGCTGATCATCATTAGTCTTTTTGAAATTCTTTCTTGAGCTTGTACCGTCAGATCCAGCATCGCTCCCATTGGGACTCTGACCATTGTTATCCTTGCCTCTTGACTTTGCAGATGGTTTCTTGGTTGAGGCAGTTGATAGTTCTTTATTTCGTTGTTTCTTGGCGTGCACAGTTCTCTCATGCCTTAATAAAAGATCTCTTCGAACAAATGTGGATTCACATTTTGGACATTTAAAGGGTCTTTCTTTTGTGTCTGTACAATATGACGAGAATTAGCATTAGATAAAACAAATATAACAACAGTATAGACATTGAGAAGGCGCGGAGCCAGGACCCATTCGTAGAAAGGGGAAAAAAAAAGAAACACTTACGGGATCGCTCATGACGGGTTCTATGCTCACTCCTAGAGAAAGCCCTTAAACATAATGAACAACGGTATTTCTTTTCAGATGTTGTTGATAGAGGCTCTTGCTGATGCTGTTGTTGCTGCTGCTGTTGTTGATGATGATGCTGTTGCTGTTTATTTGGAGGTATTGTCGGACAAAAAGCTATGACGGACTGCATGTTTTGCATTTCTACCAGGAACACACGCAGGCAGGTACCGGGTAGATAATAAAGTGAATATTCCTAATGATATGATCAAAGGTGGTGGCGGGGGAGCATTATGAGTTGGATATTAAGGTTTTGTGGAGGGGTTGTGGGGCGGGCGTCTAATATAAACTCTGTAGACAAGAGCAAGAAAAAGGTGGGGTTCATTCAGACGGCAACGACATTTAATGGACTTTGGCAAAACAGTAACCACAACGGCTCGGTGGCCGGGGGCAACACATTTTGATATTATCATATTATACTTCTTCATTCAGTACTTTTTAAACAAAGCAAGAAAATTTACAATGTTTTCTATTATAATGACGTTTGGCGCATCCCCGAAGGAAAACAACCAAAGTTGATAGCCCCACCTTTGACAAGCAAGCAACTTTGTGTATGGCTCATCAGGGAACTAGAGTCGAGAAAACTTTAACCTTGTGAAATGCTTCCATTTCCCCACCCCGCCATGCTTCCATATTATTCCTCTTTCCATTTTTCTCCTCATTGGGCCATTCCCCACATTTGCATTCCCATCCTTTCTCTTTCCTCCCAACCCCCACACTTGCTGTCAACCCGCGCGACCCGGAGAAAAGAAAAACCTCGGTTGTTAAATAAAACAGGAGATATTAGACTCGCTATACAAACAGTTTTACCGATCGCGAAGTCTCCTGATTTATGCTCTATATCGTTAGATCCAGTCTGTCGTAAATAAAAATACCGTACTACATTTGTGGGTTAATCTAAAATATCGCTGGTATATCCATCCTGAAGCTCCATGTGATGATGGATATACTCAGGGGACGGTGTTTAAGAATTTGCGGTTCTAATGTTCACTAAACGGTTGCTTGTCACATTTAGCCATATTCGGTTTTGATTCTCATTTAGTTTTGTTGTGGGAGCCGTGAAGGGGAAACTCGATATTCAGTAAACTACTGTTTTAACTTTTCTGTCATTTCAGCGCCAGTGCCAGTACTATAAACTCGGCTAGCCATGCTAAGTGCAACCAACCAAACAGTAGTCATCCCAGGTTGGAATAGCCCTCAGAATAAATGTAAACAGATGTAAAAAAAACAATCGCATGAGATAGAGTATGAATAAACTTAATATAAATAAACAAATGAAAAGGCAGCGTGACACATTCAGATACATTTTTTGATGACTCGACCGTAAGTAATTATCACACTGATGCGTCTCTAAGATATGGCTATTAATTTTGTGTTCTCAATCAAATGGGTAACATTGATGTTGAAAATATGACATCAGTCCATTTTTGCTAATCCGAGGTACACACAGCAAAACTTTGCTGTGAGGAAATCTGAAAGTCTGCGAAAGCATTAAGCATAAAATTGACATGGCTGAGTCGAGCTTAACCTGTATATGGAAAAGTACGCAAATTCTTTGAATATGTACTCTACTTCTTCATCAGAGTCAAGAATTTTCATGATGTGATAATGGTCAAGATGTACGATATCAGATTTTCAATTTCCAGAAAAACAGATATAAATGTCATCAAGGCGTGGACCACGATGTTTAGCAACCTCAAGTGCCCTTAAATTGACTTAAAGATTCTAGTGTGTATGATGTCTCTTTTCATTTGGATTGAATTGGTAGTTGTTGCAACGTGACGCGACTCTGACGCGTCTCGGCCGAAATAGCAATTACCACAAAAAAAAAAAAAAAAGAAAAACACGCGACGCTACAAACTTAGAACCTAGAAAACTACTACTACTTTTAAGACGACAAGGAGTCCAACCCGGTCTAAAACTCCGAAGATGATTAGTCCGAGGGCTTCAAACAGAGCTCCTTTATCAAATCTTTCACTTTCCTCGCTAAACGCTCGGCAAGAGGAGGCAACTTGCCCCGCGCGCCCTGCCAAGCGGCAATGCTATCAACTTCCTTTAAAGGACCATGAATACAGTCCATATGACGATTTATCTTTGCAAGATGCACTCTTTTGTCGAGAAATGGGCTCAAGCGGACACTGGCGAGCAGGTAAATACTCTCAATAAATCCATGCTATTGTAAAAGACGATCTATGAGAATTCTCTAACTCTGAATTGCCATTTTTTAGCCGCGGCTAAACAAGAAATGTCAAAATTTCTCAATCCTCCGAAATGTTCCCTCCAAACAGAATTTTTTGGCATGCCGATATCTTTAGCTTCAGCTTGGAGTAGGTCCTATCTTCATATATGTCTTGGTTAATAAAAGTTGCTGACCCTGAATAGACAGAAATGCATTGATAGCGATTGGCAGTGAATGTGGTTCGGTCTTATTAGCAGACATTGACACTGGACGCTTAGTGTCAAACCACAAAGAGAATGAGAATGCCATTTTTGGACTCGATTTCAGTTTTGACGATAGATCATTAGCCGCATGTCACGGTGGAAGTGGCATTATATCCATATATGACACGGAAACCGTAAAGGTCAAATTCAATATGCTAGGTGGTAACATGCGAGGATCTGTGAAACAGGCTAAATATCAACCTGGCAGTTCTGGTAAGATTAAGTCAACTCAGTTCAAGCAAACAATCCAAGTATTAACACTGTCTCCAGATGTTATAGTGTCGTGTTCACGGAACGGAGATATCGTGCTCTATGATTGCCGGACAAGGGAAAGCAGCAAAGATGATGAAGACTCGCTACATATCAACCCTAGGCCCTCAGCTATTGTCAATGCACACAGGCGAAACCGCAAAGACCCAGGGATGCGATTGTCAAAAAAGGAGGTATCTATAACAAGCGTCGAGTGGCTTGGTCAGGACATGGTTGCGAGCGGTAGCGAACTGAATGAGCAAGTCAAGGTTTGGGATATCCGCAAGATTGGGAAAGTTAAATCACCATTGGTAACTGAGAGCCCAATACTAGGAGCGGGACGGTGCTGGGGTGTAACTTCACTAAAAGCATCTGGAAATCGGCTGTGGTCATTAACAAGAAAAGGTGACATCAGCGAATACCAGATATCTCGACTTGATGAAGGACCTGTTGCAGTGGTGACAAGCCCAAATCTTGTGGCGGGTTCCTTCTACTCAAAATTGGCACTATCCCCAAGCCAGGAAACTAGTTGTCTGGTAGGTGATTACCTTGCTGCAGGCAGCTCCACAGGGCAGATTGTTGTCGTTCCAATCCATCCCACAAACCCAATTGGTGGTGGACACGTTGAGATACTCGAGCCAAACACTTTGGCCGAATCCACTGGAGTAGTCTGGACCAGTTCAGGCGACCTCGTCACTGCTTCAGATGATTTCCTAGTCCGTACATGGAAATCTCTTTCCAAACAGGAGCCTCAATCGTATTCCTATACCAAAGAGTTTTTGCAATCACAAGAGATTGGTTTTGCCAGAGGCAGATTCTCCAATTTTTGATTTTTGATTTTGGTCTTGGCCTGACCCTTTCTTCATGTTATAGACTCATCTTGAAACCAATTGTATAAAGAACAGCCATTTCAAAATATATACAAAGAGTACACAGTACAGTAGCTTGTCTGGTAAAACGTTAAGTTGAGCCGCCCTGACCTGCTCTAAGGACGTTTTGAGTCTGGTTGCGAGTGCGGTGAAAATGACCATTTCCTTTTTCGGTCTAGTGCGTGAATCCTGAAGCCTAGATTCGGGACAAGACATACCTAGAGGAACCCCTGGCAAGCAGAGACAGGCCAGGATAATTAGATCCTTGCATATTCTACCGATTCTTTCAGCCCATCAGAGCCAAAAGTAAGCAAAGGATCATGGATTTTCCGAAAGTCGAGGCCCTAGTTGTTTCTCCTCCTTTGCCCGGGAAAAAAGAGTCTCTCGATGGTTCCTCTGATCAAGAAGGCTTGAATGATCTACGAGACCTAATTCTGAAAATGGATCTTGCAGAGTTGTCTGAGAATAAGCCATCTCTGGTCAAGGCGGTTCAAGACTATGAACCCTCAACCGATACAGGAATCAATCTTTTGCCATTTAGCAAAGGAGATATCATAGAGGTCTTGTACCAGCCTAGAGGCGGATGGATGCACGGACGGATAAGAAACAGACAGGGCTGGTTCCCTAGCAAGTCAGCGGCTCCATTTGTTGAAGTGAA
The DNA here is from genome assembly GCA_030574495.1 of Trigonopsis cantarellii. Lineage (NCBI taxonomy): Eukaryota > Fungi > Ascomycota > Trigonopsidomycetes > Trigonopsidales > Trigonopsidaceae > Trigonopsis > Trigonopsis cantarellii. The sequence goes on from JAJMFB010000020.1 coordinate 90,916, forward strand.
TGGTAAGCAAGACATTCTGTTGTGTGATTTATATAAAGTTCCACAAGTTGAACCATCATTTTGCCGTATCTGTTGCACATGAATGCTCGCAATCATTTTAGGCTATATGAACTGACTTAAAGTACAGATGATGAAAAACAAGAGGCGCTTACCTCCTACAACATCCCTTATATTCAAGATGAGTACGATCTCAGATATGGGGTTTTGTACATGGACCCATCCCATGAGACGGCATCCTATGTCCTGCCCTTTGAAAAAGTTTCATCGCCTCAAGAAGACTCAAAACCAAATGACGAAGCTGTGAAACAGTTTTCTCAGACACCTTCAGCTTTCACATCTCAATCTCTTCCGATAAGGTCAGATGCTCCTACTCAGGGACACTCATCGTTTGGGTCACAAGGTGATCCTGGGTCTCTCCTAGGTGATGAGCTGGAATCTCTTTTCGAGTGTCTAAGCTCCTTGGTTGTCGTTATGAAGAAGTACGATGATCTATCCAGTCTTTTGGAGAGATACCTGGAAGAAGTTGCTTATTATCTGTATCGTCTCTCTGCTTGGGGCGGATTTGACTTTTCAAATAATCCTTCAAGCCCTAGTAAAGACAAAACCTGCTTGATATATTTTCAGTCACTACAGAAAGCTTTTGACAGGCTCGAAGAAGATGTCTTTCAGTTTATACATATCCAGACAGCACTCACTGATGATACCTTTATCCATCGAGAAGAGTCCAAGGTTAATGCTACTAATGAGGCACTTGCCAATCTAATAGAGAAAGCAAGACAAGAAACTCGGCAAATCGAGTTTAATGCGGTGAAATTTGCCGAAGTTTGTTGGCTTCAAGCTCGCATGGATCTCAGAACTTCATCTTATTTTGCTTACCAATTTGAAAGTTCTAACGCTTGCCAACGAAATCTAATCTCTGCGATCAAAGATGTGCTTAACTATATTCAAGAACTGGAGCTTAGGCCATTGCATTCAGATTCTCAATTAAGTAATGCAGAGACATCCAAATTGATTCCTCTTATCGATAAAGTCCTATTGTATGGTCACGATCTAGTAGAGTTCCCACCATTTGTACGTCTTGTGGAGAGGGGGCAGAGTGTCCCCGACCGAGAGTTACGGAATCATGTTATTTCTGCTAAATCCAAAAACGAAACTCTCAAGCAAACATTGGAAAAAATATCCGAGATATCGAATTCTATTAGTCAAGCAAAACAAGCAGACGGACTGGAACGTCTCCGTGCTCATCTTTTAAATGTCAATAAAGAAGCGCAGCAATTTGTTTCAGCTCTTTTGAAGGCAGACTCCTTCGCATCTCCCCAATTCCCAGAGGCAAGTACTGACACAAACAATCATAGCTTAGGGTCTGTACTTTTGCAGGATGAGACTGTTTGGGATAGTAATGGGGAGCAAGAGTCTCAGCAGAGCCCAGTCTCTGAGAGACTGCACCCATCAAATAGCAAAGAATCGCTGGCTTCCTCTTTCAGAACCACCTCAAAGGCTCATAATCGAACAAATTCCACAAGTTCTACAATAAATGGTCCTCTGAGGGACGAGCAGTGGTTTATCGCTTCTGATCATTCAAAATCACTGATACTTGACTCTACCGGCCAGGGTGCCAAAGGAGGCACTTTTGCTGCTCTGATGGAGCGACTGGCTAGCCATGACATGTCTGATCCAACGTTCAATCGCGCTATGTTGTTAACATACCGATCGTTTACTACTCCAGCTGTCTTCTTTGAAGGACTGGAGCAGCGATTTAATATTCAACCGCCGGAAGGCCTCAGCCCGACATCCTACAAGCAATGGGTGCAAAAAAAGCAGCACCCTATTCGATCTCGGGTTTTCAACATTCTCAAGATGTGGCTCGAAAGGTATTGGTTTGAACCGTCAGATAATGAAGAAACTCGTGCCCTCTTAAAATCAATGTCTCTGTTTTTATCCCAATTGATTGCAATGAACTTCCCGAAACCAGCTCCTGGTAAGACCTCAACCCCGTCAAAGGAGCTTTTGGATGTGGTAGAGAGGAGATTAAAGGGAGAAGAGCTTGTTGGCAAACGGTCAATCAATAGTAATCGAGGTCGAAAATCATTTTGTCCTCCTCCACGACCGATTATTGATGACGAGAAACTTGTCGATATCACGCTTCTAAATATTGAGGATATTGAGCCTCTTGAACTTGCTAGGCAGTTGACTCTTAGAGATCACTCCCTATTTGTCAAGATTAGGCCACCAGAATGTCTTAACAAGGCGTGGACTGAAGTTACCAATGAAGAAGCTCCTAATGTTCGAAGCTTCATAAAATCGTCCAACAAACTATCCAACTGGGTTGCTCACGAAGTGTTATCGGCGAAAACTTCGACAAAACGTGCCGAGAGGATAAAAGCCTTCATAAAGATTGCTGAAGCGTGCTATAGAGATCTAAATAATTTCTCAGCAATGATGGCTATAAGTTCAGCACTCAATTCAGCCACAGTTTATCGGTTAAGTGAGTCTTGGGCATTAGTTCCTGAAAAGGATTTGCAACAACTCTCAACTATGAATAAGATGATGAACTCTGCCCGTAACTTTAATGTCTATCGCAAAGCGATTCGGGATGTTGCACCTCCCTGCATTCCCTTCTTTGGGGTCTTCTTGACTGACCTTACATTTACCGAAGATGGGAATTCCGATCGACTTAGAGGATACGAATCCTCAATGATCAATTTTTCCAAGCGCTTACGATCTGCAGAAGTGATTGACCAAATATTACAATATCAAACGGCGCAGTATAATCTACAAGTTATACCTGAACTTCAAACGTTTATTGATTGTGGCCTCGACAAACCCGGCGACATGGATTCCCTGTATTCTCTGTCATTGACAGTGGAACCTCCTACAAACAGCTCGTCAAATACTACTACGAAAGGCCCTGTAAGCCGAAGATGATTAATCACCACCAAACTTGTCCTACTTGCAATGTAATTTTAATACTGTTCGTTTCTTTCCCTGGGGGCTGGCTGGCCCTTGACCTCATATAACTTGGCGGGTCTCTTTCAATCTTTGTATGTAGAATTTGTTCTTTCCAAAAAAAAAAGGTCCTATATCAAAAACGGTTCCTAAACTCTTATTTATGCTATATACTCGTACCGAATAAGATGGGAAATCCTGCTCAGAGAAGACCTTTAGCTAAAGAATCTTTGCGCTCTTGCCACATTTGCTTTCCTGAGCAACTACAGACGGTTTTCTCATTTTGCCAGACTCCAGCACTTCGGGCAATGACTCCCACAATTGAATTTTCATCTAACTGACCGTCAGATCGATCACTAACAGCCATACTTCTTCCAATGAGCTCATGTATTTTGAAGGGTTGTCGAAGGTACGCCTGGCCAGTTCCATCCTTTGGAACAATTACTTCACCTAGATCACCAATTGAGCGACCAGTAGACAAGGCATGCCGGGAAAGATCGCCAGATTCTCGGAATGAAGGATAATACTTTCCCGGTGGAAGACCACTCAACGTCAAATCAACAAGAACACCATTATTGCTTGAAACGAGTCTTGCCAAACCTCGGATAGGAGATGCTATATACTGGGGATCAAAAGTCTCAAAGATGCAGACGGCTGCACTATTAGGCTCGCCAGTACCCCTAATAATTGCGTCACGACCTGTTGATTGGATCAATTTAAGCACCCGCGAAGGAGCAATATCCCCTTCAACAGAGACAGTCTGTTTCTTGAGATCAATATCGAATCGGTTGATACCTGAAACCCCTTTTAATGCTTTTGAAACTGAATCCACACACGATTGGCAATCAAGTGGGACAGCAAAGAGGGCCTTTTTCACATGTGTCGAAAATATTAAATTCCACATCCCAGTAAAAAGAAACGCAAACACAAAATGGTGAACTCACCTTGAAGGTGTCTAAAGACCCAGAATCTTCAGAGTTAGCTGTAGCCGCCGTCATAAGAAAACTTCAAAAAAGAGTGCGTCGATGTTGTTGATTATTTTGAAATTCCTTTGCCCTTCTCCAGTTTTCCGTCTCATCACTGCTTACCAATCGCTTGGGACTTTACAATAAGCGGGAGCAGCTCACATTTATTATACCATACCCCAGATAAAGGATGGGTCTTACTTCGAAGCTCCTGATTGTAGACACGTTATTGGTAATGCTTACTTCTCATTCAAGTCGGCTCTGAGTCAATAATTTCTCTCGATTGTGTCATAACCTGCGCTACTAATGATTCGGCACGTAGCCGGTTCAGACGCGTTCAGATCAACAGCGTGAGAAAAGGTCATATCCACGCTAGCAGAACAGCCTAGTCGATACGTATCTAACGAACAAGGAGATTTTTCGAGTGTTTACGACGATTAGGTTAAATTGCACTAAGTAGAGCTTGTAGCTTCAAAAAGTGGAAGTTTTATAACACAGAATAAAAGCTTCTCGAATATAAAACCAGCCCACGTTGAAAGCTTGACAAACTCTAGCGTCGCCAAACTAAGGTCAGCAAGGAAATCTAAGTTGGATAAAATGTATTGAAATCTCATTCTTCATGTACTGTAACTGCAGGATTTCGGTTACCAGGGATTGTTTTTAGATTTGTACTAATCGGGACTAATTACACGTTCCTAGATAGGCAAGAGGTAAACAAATCAAGATGACTGGGCATATTCTTTCCCATACTCTAGCAATATCGTCTTGACGTACCATCAGAAACTGATAGGAGGTGTGCCCTGATTCGAAATACATTCTTAAATGATAAGGTCTGCTTTAAAATGTTACCAGCCGAACTCAATAATTCTGCAGAGGACCGCAACAAACCAATGTCTCCAAACCTTGGTCTCTCTAGCAAAGGCAATGTAAAGGTTTTTGTGAGAGTCCGACCAGACCTAAAAAAACAGCAGTTATGTTTGTCAACTACCAAGGTTGATGTATCCTCTGATGGTAGAACCATTTCGCTTATACCTCCAAATGAGACTGACGATTACGTCTATCAGTCTCGCTATCAAAAGAGAAAGAGCTTCTACTTTGACCGATGTTTTCAAAGTGGACATACCCTCGCGGAAGGCGATAATGAGGGTCAAAAAGATATCTACGAAAACCTAGGCAAAGTCATGCTTGATCATAACATCTTAGGGTATAATTCATGCATCCTGGCCTATGTAAGTTTAAGACAAGTTGTCAACTGGATGAATGATATTAACAGCACATCAGGGTCATACTGGTACAGGAAAAACATACACAATGGTGAGTCCCCAGCATACATACATTCTGAATTAGGTTTGGCTAACGTTTGTAGATGGGCACACAAGGTTGCCCTGGCATAATTCGCAGGACCTGCGATGACTTATTCCAGCGACTCAATAGTATGGCATCAGCTAATTATGGGTACTCAGTCAGAGTATCCTATTTTGAGATATACAATGAGCAAGTCAGAGATCTATTGGCTACCACAGCACAAGAATCTCCCACATTTGTCAAAATGAAAGTTCGCGAATCTCCAACTGAAGGGCCTTACGTAAAGGATCTTATCGAGCAACCGGTTAAAAATTATGACGACGTCAAACACTATATCGAGACTGGAAGTAAGGTTCGAACAACGGCTGCCACAGCCATGAATAATTGCTCGAGTCGTTCACATGCGGTTTTTACTCTTATAGTCCGACAGAAAAAAGTCGACCCCCAAACAAAGGAATCACAAGAGAGCATATCAAAGATAAGAATGGTCGATCTCGCAGGGTCTGAAAGAATAAATAAAACAAGCTCTAATGGTGATCGGCTCAAGGAAGGGACAAACATTAATAAGTCACTTACAACTCTTGGTCGTGTTATCCATGCCCTCGCAGAAAATAAAGAAAAAGCTGGAGATAAAGGGTCTGTCAAAAAAAACATCATACCTTACAGGGACTCTGTCTTAACATGGCTACTAAAAGAAAGTCTTGGGGGCAATAGTATGACAGCAATGATTTCCTGTATATCTGCTACCGATTATAATGAAAGTTTGGCAACACTTAGGTATGCGTCAAGGGTCAAATATATCAAGAATGAAGCCGTGGTGAACCAAGAAAAACTAAGTGCGGCAGAGAGGACAAAACAAGACGTTGAAATGACTAAGGCTGTTCAGTTGCTCCAGGCTTCATTGTCAGAAGCAGCATCGCTAAAGACACAAAATGAGCGACAGTATCAGGAAATGGAGAAGTTTAGAGCGGCAGTCACGTACTTTGAAGAAAAGGCATCTATAGAAGAAACAAAAATGGATAAAATCCGGGAAGAGAATGATGCTTTAAAACGGCATAATCGGTTAATGTCTGATCATATAAAAATGCTCATGTCATCTTTAACTACTAACGGCGAGCCTACAGTCGATGAGAATCACTGTGAAGAGCCGATCAGATGCGATACTGATATACGCTCTCAACATACCAGCTTATGCAATGACTTGAAGATATTTGTTGATGACATACAGAATGATATTGAAACTATAAGAGCAAAGCGGGCAATGAGACACGAAAAAAAGTTCACAACCATAAGAGCTTTGGTATCTTAATTAACAGGAAGGGAATGGAATGCATAAACGCAGGGTCATAAATACTTATGTATTGGTTAACTAGGGTTATTAGGCGTACGTGTTAGACATATGGTCATTATTATCATTGTTATTGTTGTTACTACTATAAATTCTTTTTATAATTTTTTTTTACGTTATTCATCTAGCCATTGAGTTTCTGAAGCATGGAATCAATATCACGAACAGAAGAGCCAGCGGACGATGCCTGTTGACGAATACTTCGCAAACTAGATATATCCTTTGCTGCCAAAGCTTCTGAGCCAGCTCCATTGTAATCTTTAGCAGCAAGATACATTTGAATCTTTGCCTGAATAGATAAATGAGTGCACTTTGGAATAAATTTAGCCGCAAGCTGGAGATTTCCAGCTTGAAGGCATTGAGAATAGTACGGCTCAAATCCAATCGGCGGAGGTCTCCGGTGAGTATATTGGTTAAGAACCGCCTCTATTTCTGACCAGTCACGTCTCGATATTAGAGCCTTAAGACGGGCCCACTGAAACTGCTTGTCATTAACTTTGAATTCACTTTTTAGCTTATTTGCCTTGGCAGATTGTCCAATTCGAACTAATTTCCCTAACGTTTCGACAGTAGACAATCCCAAGAATTTTTGCTCGTAATCTCTTTCCAAAAGGCTCTGAGTACTAAGAAGCCTGCTATAATCATCCATGAACTTGGCATCTTGGGATCGATGCTTAACTTCGCCCACAAGTTTGGCTGCAACTTTAACTTTCTCAATTCGCATAGAGACGTCTTGACTTTGAAGAGCTTCTTGAAATATGACTCTCACCCCGTCATCCCTTCGATCTGCTTGATAATAGAAATCCTTTAAGAGCTCTAAATCTTCTTGTCGGGCTAGAACTTCGACCAATGCCGCAGCACGAGGTTTATCATTCACTAATTTGAAGAATTGAGCAAGAGGTAACACCTGTTTTAATTTTAGTAGAACATAATACACAAGGTCCGAGTCCCCGTATTCAATCGCTTTCGTTAGTGCTGCCTCATTTTCTTGCATTGCCAGCAAAAGTGGAACTTGGTGAGATGCGCGAGGTTCATAATTCAATAAAAGCGTTGCCAATCTCGATCGTCCTTCATCAAAGGCAGTCTGAGCAATATCTTCGTATGATATACCCTTACAAGGCGCTAACCTTTCGACAATTTCGTTACAAGTTTCCTCATCGTCTTTCTTATCAAGTTTAGCCTTTTCACAGGCCCAGTGAAGATAGACAGGTTCAACGGGAAGTTTGAGATAGTTGGATATTTTAAGAGCAGGCAAGTAGTCATGTCTTGTCAACAGCCTTTCTATTGCTCGTTCGGGAGTCAGTCTTAGGTACTGTTCATAGCTTATAGCAAATCCAAGTCTATAGTCTCGCAACGCATTAAGGACTCTAATTATTTGACCCGATTCCACAAAACTATCACTGTCGAAATGACTGAGAATGGATTTTCCTATAGAGGCCGCCTTCATCAGTCGTTTTTGCGTAGCCGTATCCCATTCATAAGTCGCTGCGATAATGCAATCCTCCACTGCTTTAGGCAGATCAGATTTTATAAGTTCAAAACTCTCATCTGCTTTGATAGAGTCAGTCTCAAGTTGGTCGACAGCATCGACCAAGACCGCTGAAGGAGCAATGGAGCCGAGCTGAAAAATTCGGACCGCTGCATCAGGAACCCTGTAGAGATAGTCACAAGTGGTTTCAGATAATATCCGGATCCCATCAATCTCGGAAATAACGGCGATCGGACTATCAAAATAGTAGTCTATCGTTTCCCCACCGAAATCGGCCACACGTATTTCATCTTTTTCAGCAAGTACAATAGCCTGGTTTCCGCACCAAGCTAGGCTTGGAGATGATTGATCAGGTCCTGAAGAGGACGCCTCAACTGAGAATTGGGCAATCTTTCTGGAGAAATCGGCAGAATATATGAACATAGAACCCGACCTGGAGAGTAAAGCTACCATATCACCATCGGGGCTTAAGCTGAGAGATCGAAAAGGAGCCCCATCGATAGGTTTCTCTTGCGAAGAAACAGAATCGATTAAGTAAACCGAATTTGGTCCAGCCGACATTATGATTTCGGCATGATATGACATAGATTGATGGGGTGGAATGACCGTCCAGGAATGGATGGTTGCACCATGTATATTGGCATCCAAGTAGCGTGGCCTAGGTTCATCGTAGCGAGAAACTACAATGAGACGACAATTTGCAAGTCTGGCGACGAATCCAGTGCCCCAAAACCTACAGTCTACTATACCTTGAGACTCTGCTTCCCTACCTAGGGAGAATTGGGTAAAGTTAACTTGGAAATCCGTGTAACGACGGACTTTACCATCTTCAGTCACAACTATAAGATGTTCCGAATTGGACCAGCCAAGCCCTTTAATTCGACCTTTGTCCCACTATTCAATGAATCGTCAAGTTTCTGCAAGAGCATCAATATAAAATATGTAATAAAACTCACTGGGAGCTGTTGTATAAGGCCACCAGCATTATTGAGTATGGCTATATTGGAACGATAATCTGGTCCGCGATATGGTTGAAGCTTTGAACTATCCGAGCAGATAGCTGTGGAGTCACAGCGTCAGTTATGGAACCAAAACATAACAGCTTCCTTCAGAATTTTTACCTAAAGCACCACCAAAAGAAGCGCCAGCGGTTATAGAATAGTCCAGTCTAATGGGAGTTTCCCATGTTGTAGAGTAGACTGGATGTTTGCGATAAAAACTTGTATCATTGAGCCTATCCCATTCTGTGAAAGTCAGAACAACTATCAATGATAACAAATTAATAAAATTACCTGATAAAGTGCTCTTTGGCATTCTCTCTCTCTATCTCTCTCTGTCGCCCAACTGTATAAATGATTTCGGTAGCTTGGAGGTTGATTTGGTTGGGAGAGATGAGTGCGGCTGCACTGTTTTCTTTTATGCCCAACCCATCTCGAACTACGTACCAAACGTGAGACCAAGATCTGTGCATGTCTGGAGCTGTATTTGCATGGAAAGCATTGAGGCAACATGGGCCAGAATCCAACGACAGTCTGGCCTAGAATTCGATATCGATTTGTTCTTGGCGTTTTATCTGTCTTTAGCATCTGGAAAACATGCCATCTTCTGTACCGATGATGCTTCAAGTCACTACGTCTCTCAGCTTCTATCGCGTGTAAGTGCTCTCTGTTTCTTTTTTTTTTCTCAGCCACGAGTTTCTAATATTCCCTTTCTAGATTGTTACAAATGTCTTCTCATTGACAGGGACTGTGCTGGATGTTGAACCACAGTCTTCGTCTGTGCATGAGATATTGAAGTCCATGTGCTCGGACGTGTCAATTCCTTCGATGCCACCAGCCTCGATGAGCGGCTCTGGCCTTGGAATCGAGTTAAATTTAGATGAGAAAGAGCATGGAGACTACTGCCTTGTCCCTCAGACGAGGTTGCTGAAAAACTGTATTATTGCTGCTAATATGCATGAATTCTCGCGCCCATTGGGTGCTCTATTTATCGAGGTAAGAAGTGGACGGTGCAAATGGTATAAATAATGGATGCTGATACGATGAATAGCTGTTTCGCGCCGGTAAGGTCAAAGTCGATAATACTATCTATATCAAACCGAAACCATTTTTAGTTATAAATCTGTTCACAAGGCCTAATCCCAAAGTCAGCATGCTTCCATCACTGGTATGAATTTATATACTGCAGAAATAAAGAATGTAGATTATTGCTAACTGTGAGTACTGCAGGTGGATTCTTTCATTCTGAGTTATGAATTTCGACCCTTTCCTGATTATTTAACGGATGTGGAGATAAAACTTATAGCAAACCAAGCACTGGAACATCTACCTCGTTCACAGCAGCAATGTCTTGTAAGTGAGGCTTTAATAACACAGCTTGCAAATCAGGCTGTGAATGTTACTATCGTCATGGAGTTGCGGCGATATATGAACGATCTTCTTGTATTTCTGCGGATGCATCGAGCAGTAAAAAGTGGGGTTAGCCCTGCGGCAGCGCGAGACTTTGAACTTTTGGTCCGATTGCTCACACCTCTACATGGTAAAAGCTTTGCGATTCCATCTATCGTTTCTACATGTTTTCTCAAAATATATACACACCGACTTGTTTTACGCCAAATCCAAGAGGATAGAACCCTGATGTACGGTGCAACCCTGCAGGATAGCAGAATGTATCTTTCCGAGATGACGACAGATAAAGTACTGAACGAAGTGCTTGAGAAAGTGGACGCCCCCTTCTAAAAGACTGTGTTTGTTTGTAATTATTGGGGCTACTTAATGTTTAAAGTTTACTGGCAAGTTTTGACGCACGATCAATAGCTATATCGCACATGGCCTTTAATAATTTTTTTCAAAATCATGTGTAAACCAAAGTTAGTCATGAGTTGTCGCAAAAACGCATAATACCGTACAATACCTGTATAGCAGCTAATCGCTCCTTGTAGGGGTCGTTCCTGTCTATTCTAGCTTTCATATCATCCATAATAACCAATCTGCTTCTTCCATTCACAAATACGACATAACGGAGGCCTGACTAGCATGTTAGCAATAGACTCTACTTGGAGAGAGATAAGTACTCGAGCATGACATACCGGGGAAAGTCTTTTCATAAAGATCGTTGAGGTACTTGAGCTTATCAGCTTCCTCTTGTGAGCCCTGTAGGCTTGCTTGTTCTGCCTTTGAGTGAGCAGAGTCGACTTTTTTGGCCCCTAGTCTCGGATGAGCAGAGAGGATAGTTTCGAGTTTCCCCTGATCGGAGGAATTCGTAGAATCTGCCAGGCTTCGAAGAGTGTGGTTGACTAAGTCTGCCAGCTCCTGATAACTCTTAACCGAAGTCTTGAGAGGAACAATCAAGTCAATAAGGACAGGACAGGGCTCAAACAAATGTGTTAAGGCTTCAGTCTGCTCTTCGGCAGAGCGAGCAGACAGAGATTCTGCAGGAGGTAGCTGATATGGCTGGCTCATGACTATAGAGTAGATGACGATGATGTGATGCAGAGTGGATTGTGAGGTACATGTCTCAAAAGTTTAGGTGCTATAAGGCAGACAATTTAGGGACGCCCTTCATGTACATTAATGTTTACTACAGATCTACAAGCGCATATCTTTGGTACCAGGGTTTAACTATCTAATAACGGCTTAATCTGCGGTGGAGTTGACTATCATCCCAGTAACGTTGGTAACCTAACCAACCCGTTTGACAAGCCCCGACGTTGAAACTATCAACCCTACTACCAGTGTAAGATCAAGATGGTAGCTGGATTTGGTCCTTCATTTGACCGTGATCAAATTAAGAATGCAATAGATAGATCAATTCCTGAACCTGCACCAGCACGGGAATCTGACGAGGAAATTTACTTTAAGCATAACCCTCCGCCAGAGTATCTTGGTCGGCTAGAAAAGAAGGCTCAAGATTTTGTCGACTTTCATAAGCACGCGAGCAGAACGCGAAGGATAGCCCTTGTGACGGTTGGTTTTTTTTTTTTCTGCTTTCTAAATCAAATGCGCTAACCTCCATGGGTGTGTCAGTCCGGGGGTACCACGGTCCCATTGGAAAATCAGACAGTTCGGTTCATAGACAATTTCTCTGCTGGTACTCGAGGTGCAGCGTCAGCAGAGTATTTCTTGGAGAATGGGTATGCGGTGATATTTCTTCATCGTCAATTTAGTCTTCTTCCCTATTCTAGACACTATTCCCATACTACAAACTGTTTCCTCGATTTTATGGACGATGTCAATGATTCTGTTGTCGGTAAGAAGCAATTAGCCATGTGTTTTGTCCTCATAGTCTGCTGACAAACCATAGTGGACTCAAAATATCAAAAGGAAATGCTTCAGGTGTTAAGACAGTACCATAAAGCCAAGAAGCAGAACCTTTTGCTGCTACTTCCATTTACAACTGTTAATCAGTATTTGTACTCGTTGCATTCTGTAAGTGTGATTTTGAGACCATTCAAGAGCAGAGCGCTCTTGTACCTGGCAGCTGCAGTTTCAGATTTTTTCATCCCCACGTCGCGACGACCTGAGCATAAAATTCAATCGGGCGCAGGGGGCGATAAACTCACTGTGAACCTTGACCCTGTTCCTAAATTCTTAAGAAGATTGGTGGAAAGGTGGGTTCCTGGAGCCATGATCATCTCATTCAAAGTAGGTGGACTTAGTATTTTACTTAACTCACTTTGGCTAATTTTCTCTCTCCTCCGCAAAAACAGCTCGAAACAGACTCTACAATTTTGCTCAAGAAAGCTCAGCAAAGTTTACAACGATATTCCCACCAACTAGTGATTGGAAATCTTCTACAGACACGTAAGCTGGAGGTTCTATTCGTGACGCCAGGCAAGCACGAATGGCTCAAGCTTACACCCGAGGAAGAGAAATCTGGCAAAGAGATTGAATCAGAGATTGTGCCAAGGGTTATTAAACTCCATGACGAATGGATAGCGTCTCACTCACCAGAGTTAGTGGCAGCGCAGTAAAAGTAATGTATACTATTATTATGTAAATAAAACGCGTAATATCATCTACCATTACCAGAATACCACGGATCAATGTAGATCCGAAACCAAGAAAAATCACTAACGTAATCCTCCTCGTTGGGATCTTGAAAACCTTAGTTAAGGGTGCGGCGCCAGACCAGCCGAAAACAGAAAGGGGGAAAAAAAAAGGAAAAGGAATGGTCTCAAAGGGTCTGAACGACACGTCAAAACATACCATACCAGCCTTTAACAAGAGTATTGGCCCACCAAATGCAATGAGCCTATGGGATACAGTGCGCAATGCTGCTGCACTGTTATGGTCCTCCTCGGCAGATGATACTTATAACCCTCGCAATTCTGAAGATGGCATCGATCCCCGCGATACGAGAGATTCGATAAGCAGTTTGTTTGGTTGGTATTACACGATCTTGCGCCCCCCCTGCTGTGTTCATAGCTAACCTGTTTCTTTCACGTCTGATCAATTTCCTTGCCTTTTTCCTTTTCTTTCTTTGCTCGAATTCTTCTCTTTTAATGAACAAAACAAAGGGGTAGAGAATTCATCAAGAGCACAAGTGGTGAAATTAAAAAGAAAAAGAAAAAGAGGAAATTGATTAAATGGTACTTCTACAAATAGATTCTGAGACACATGGTCCTCCTACTCCATCATCTGGTAATACTAGTCTCAGACAAAGCAGCTTGCCCCAACAGCAACACAGCAGGACCTGGTCCCAGTTGTCGGCAAAGGCAGCTGCAGGTCGGCTAAAAACTGCTACAAACTCTTCTCAGGGGTTGTTGTTTCCTACTGCTGTTAGGTCGGCCACCGCCCCTGGCTCTGGCCCTGATCAGGTTGCTTCATCTGTAGATCCCCTTTCTCTTGATTTAATGCGCAGATCTACCAGTGCCGAGCCTACACAGGCAGCCGCCGCTGCTCAACAACAACAACAACTTCAATATCAGCAGCATCAGAAACGGGATAGTGGACCTTACATCAGTAGTCCGATTGATGTTTCTGCCAATAGTGCTCATGGTGCTAATGTATCGATGCGGTATGGAAAACTTGTTTTCATTTGCAGGGCTTTACCAATATACTGACGCTTCTCAAGGAAAAAAACGAATAAATTTATAAATAAATTACTGCACAAGGCAAATGAGGATGATTCAGACGACGCGTACAGCTCTGCAGATGATGCCCGCGACGAAGGTGATGATACCCAGGTTTTTGTCGACAGAGGAGAACGTACAATTTTGTCTCCAGGTTCTACTCCTCGATATATAAGAGTACGATCACATGGCAAGAATACAAAGGAATTCAACCGGCTGTTTCTTGCTCAAAAACTTGGCAACGTACCCGAACCAGTGTCTCGATCAGCCTCCCAGTCACTGCTGAACCTTACTATTACATCTCAGCAGCATGCCAGCCCCAAAGCCATATGGGACATGAAGTTCAACTCAACGGGCAAGTACCTCGCAACTGCTGGTCAGGATGGTGTATTGAGGATATGGAAGGTTCTATCAAATGTTCAAGAGAGAAGTGCAAATTCTGCCTCTTCATCGAACCAGTCTTCAACTGCTAATCTCAGCCAACAGGGAGATTCAACATCTAAGCGCCACCCATTTGACGCGTCTGTGTTCCTTAATGAGCCCATAAAGGAACTAAAAGGTCATCAGGGCGAACTTTTAGAAATATCATGGAGCAAAAATGACTTTATAATATCTTCGTCCATGGACAAGACTGTCCGGTTATGGCATGTGAACCGAGACCAATGTTTGGGGATATTTCCCCATCAGGATCTTATAACCTCCATCTCGTTTCATCCTTTAGACGATCGGTTTTTCCTGTCTGGGCTTGCCAATGCTCAACTGTGCTTATGGAGTATACCTGAGCATGAGATTGTTTATGATGCTCGCTGCTCAGATATAATAACAGCCGTTGCCTTTTCCCCCCATGGTAATTCCATTGTTGCAGGGAGTCTGTACGGATTCTTGTATTTTTTTCAGACTGATAAATTGAAATCAACAGGCCAGCTCAATATATACGGATCAAAACCAAAAAATGGAGCTGCTTCCAAGATAACAGGTATTGTAATAAAATCCATGATTGGAATGGACGGAGGAAAACCAGCAAACAAAATGCTCATAACAAGTAATGATTCTCGGATCCGATTATTTGATGCAGTGACACGGAAAGAAGAATTCAAGTACAAGGGATTATCAAACTCGTCTGGTCATATCCGAGCTTCTTTTGGTGCCCACTGTCGACATATAATATGCGGTAGTGAAGATGGTCAAATCTATATTTGGAATTGCTTCCCATCTTCTCACCGAGAACTTCGACGGAAAAAGCCTGCGTATGAGCACTTTCGAGGCCATAACGCTGTTGTGACGACTGCTTGCTTTGCCCAGGATAGTGTCAAGGACCATCTGTTAAACTCGGGAGATAGTATTCTGGCTCTGTGTGCCGTGAGTAGCGGAGCTGATTTCCGCAGTTCAAGAAATCCTGAACTGTATCGGTTGAGCCAATTACGCAACGAAGAAGCATCAAGATCCAGGCAAAGTTTGAAATTAACTCCTTCAAAAGTTGGGCCCCATACTTTTTCAAGTACACAAGACCTCACACTGGTACCATCGGCAGCATCGAATGCGTCGAATGCAAGAACTTCGCCCTTTCTCACGTCGTACATAATTGTGTCTGCCGATGCGCGGGGAGCCATCAAGGTGTTTAGACAAGATTGCGAACAGCAGATCAAACAGGCAGTTCTCGGTAAAAGCAGTCTTGACTTATCGCGGAGTCATCGTGGATCTACAATAAGTCGAGTTTTTTCTGGAGCTCACCGGACTCCGAGCAGTAGCAGAAGAGTTTCACTATCACGAAATACAGCAAACAATAATACTACTAATAATTTACCAGCGTCACGGTCAGCATCGCTTCGCGGAGAAGCCAATAGTACTACCAATTCACCAAATACATCATTCCTGTCAGCTCAACGCAATAACAGCTCATCGGCTACCCCTAATTCAAGCTTTATCAATGGCAACGCTGGACTTCTGGACTTCCCTCCATTAGGAACCCCAACTTTTCGTCGGGGAGGTTCTCAAGCCAGCACGCCGGGAAGTATCAAAGGAGGTCAAAATGGATCTATTCAGCTCCCAATAAATAGTAATAATACTACAGCTCACAATCAGACACGTCGGCTTTCAGCTCCATCGACGAGTCCTCTTGTATTACCATCGTCGACAGGGAGCCATCATAATACCACTGGGAGCCAATCGGCAGCAGCTCTTGTAGATACGTCGGATGGGAAACTTAAATGTGCTACGTGTGGGGAAGATAAGTTTAACTGCTCAATTAATAACGCTGGCGATGTGATATTATATTGTGCGAACTGCTTACGACCAATCAAGCCCGCTTGACAAGTATAGTATAGGATATATTGGCGTCTTGTTTGTGATTTATCTATCTAGTATTTAATATTAGCAAAAGTTATGTGATGTGTTGTGTGTTTTTTCTAAAGTATGGTGGGATATGCGGACGGTATTTGCAATTTCATATATATAATGCTAAAGTACATAAGTTTGTCTCGTGATTGATAGTAGCTATTTACTTGATGGGGGTAGTAGTAGTTGCTGCTGTTGTACTAGGGAGCTCTGGTAGCCACATGACAAGTTCTTGATCAGCAGTTGCAAACATCATATGCCGGGGATTAAATGTGAAGACATTAGGAAGACCTTGATCGCATTCCAATGAGGCCATTGGGGCCCTATTCAAATCAGGTAGAGGTGGGGAATGTAGGTCCCATATAGCAACTCTTTTATCACCACAACCGGCAAGGACAAATCGGCCATCAGGGGTGAAACCAGCACTGCCTGAAGTAAATAGTCGTGACTTTGGTAATGGGGTTGATCCAACCAATGTGGCAAGTGTCTCCCCGCTGAAGGCGTCTAAAACAAAATGAACATCTGCCTTTGTAGCAACTAGCAATAGTTTCCCATCATTGGAAAACTCAAGTTTTGTTAGGGACAAATTTCCTCCTCGTCGATGATAGTTAGTTGATAGATGAAATGTAGCAAATGGTTCAGAATCGAAATTTCTTAAATCATATATAGCGACTTGGTTAGCAGCTTCGCAAGCAACTGCAAATACTAACCCAGATGGATCAAATGCTATGAGGGATGGAGCCAATATGGTCAAAAGTCCTTGACAATTAGAAGACCTTAAATCCCATAATCTAACCGTCTGATCCAGAGACGACGAAAGAAACTCATCTCCAACCGGAGATAGTTCTAAATCAATCACTCGCCGCTTATGGCCTCGAAAGTACCGTATATATTTATCATCGTGGAGTGATAGATATCTTATAGTATCATCCTCTTTTGTTGAAGCATATATGCAATTCACAGAATGATGAGTGAAACGGGCAAGATGGACCCCGTACTTTTTACTGCACACTGCCTTTTGATGTCTAAATCCATAACCAGTAAGCAAAAAAGTTAAGTTTATATTTCAAAGAGACACTACACTCACTTGCCAGACCGACAGTCATAAATATGGATCGTCTCATCTTCCGCAGCAGTAAGAGCATAATGACCTGAATCATCGAAATCTATAGATGTTATCGACATGCCCGACTCGCAGTATCGAAATGTTTTCGATGGCCGAAAAGAGGATATTAACTCGCGAGAAAAAGGAAGTTTCTCCAAACGAGCAGCAGCAGCAGGTCGATTCCCCGCATTACGACGAGCAAGTGGTCCCTTTGCTTCATGATCTTTATTACTTCTATCGGTCATGGCTACCCCATTCAATCAATCAAACTAGTAGTAGTGGTGGGTCCAAAGAGTAGTGAATTTTTCCTTGACGTTTTGGGAGTTTAACCTTTTAATGCGGCGGAGGCTAGATGCGGTTAGGGAGGTAAAAAGGCGATGAGCTCAACTGAAAAGGCATCAAAAAGGGGGAAAATAAAAGAGAAAGAAAAAGAAAAAACCAACCAAACGAGCAAGCGAGGAAGTGATCATTTCGGTCCATTGCCGGGATATACTGCGGTAGCGGAATCCTAAATCCTTTGACTTAAAAAGGACCACACCTGATTACTTTGAGATTGGCTGAAATGTCTAGTCCGGAAAAACATGAATTAAGCACCCTCGGGGGGTTCATGGCTGGGGCATTGGCAGCTTGCGGGGCAGTAACTATTACAAATCCTATAGAGGTAGTCAAGACCCGGTGAGAAGAAACAAAATTTTTAGCGTAAATTGAATGGTTTAAACAACTAACCACCAGTATCTTTTCTGGATAAGCAAACAACTTCAGGGAGAACTTGCGGCCAAAAATGCAGCACCCAAGATCTACCGAGGTCTCATCCAGTCATTGAAGACAATATTTAAGCATGAAGGGTTAAGAGGGTGTCAAAAAGGTCTAAGTGCAGCAGTAGGTAAAACGAATGGATCTTTTGAGAAAGACAAAAAATATATAACACTTACTGATATCGAGTATAGTACTTTTATCAAATAGGACTCAATGGATGTCGATTAGGGCTATACGATCCGATAGCAAATAGTCTTGCTGAGTATCTCCATGGGGACCGGAATCAGAAAACTACGGCTATCAATGTTACCGCTGGGGCAGTTAGTGGGATTATGGGGGGTAGGTAGGGATGAAAAAAAAAAAAAAAAATTTTAATCAAGTATTTTGAAAGATGTTGTTTCATACTAATAAACTCATACGCACTAGCTACGGTTGGATCCCCATTATTTCTTGTCAAGACTCGAATGCAAGTATATTCTCCGGCGTTTGCAGTTGGGACCCAAACTTATTACAAGAGCGTATGGGACGGGCTCTCAACTGTGTACTCGACAGAAGGGTTTAAGGGGTTATTTCGCGGGGTGAAGATGGCAGCTATTCGGACCGGGATGGGATCATCGGTCCAGTTGCCCATATATAACTATGCAAAGTCCATAATAACATCCCAAGGATGGATGGATGCAAATTACAAGTTACACCTCATTTCAAGTGCCATCAGCGGGTTTGGAGTTGCGGTGGTAATGAATCCACCAGACTTCATCATGACTCGAATGTACAATCAGCGAGGTGACCTCTACAATGGCATACTAGACTGCCTCTTCAAAACTATCAAAGTGGAAGGAGTCTTTGCTCTTTATAAAGGGTTTGGCGCTCAGGTCATGCGGATATGTCCACATACAATTCTAACTTTGACCTTCCTGGAGCAGACCCATAGTATGATGAAGTATTTTGAAGGCGTGGTCGATTGATTAGTAAATAATATGTACATAATCTAGTTAGAATTAAAGTCAAACTGCCGCCGTGGACTTTTCTTCTGGTTTCGGCCTCCACCCATAAGTTTCTTGCAATCGATTGTTGAGATGTTGGCCAGCGTTTATAGTGGTTTGACTCTTGTTTGCTCCGCAGAGTCTATCCTTAGTAAGAGGGCTGGGGACTGGGGTCAATGGACAATCATTATCTGGATGGCTGAAAAAGGCAATTGAATAACGATCCTGGGGGCTAGCTTTATTCCGGTATGTGACTCTGTGCTTGGTGGATGTAAGTAGAAACCCAGTCCAGTAACTGAGCAAATCTCCAATATTGATGACAATGGGTGGGAGGGTATCGCCATTTTGTGGACCAAGATACGGAACCGATTCCCATTTGTTGGACACAGGAGACAAGATCTCGAGCCCTTCTTGGCCTTGTCTTTGAAATAAAAGAGTTATTGAGCCCTTTTTTTTTTAAAAAAACAAAGAAAAAATGTTAGACAGAGAAAAAAGAAAAGGAGAAGCGCGTCATCACAACTCACATAATCAGTATGTGCCCCAGCTAGAACCTGTTCTTCAGGTTGGTGACGAAGTTCCTCGGGGAGAGGGGGATACTTTAACATTCGGAAAATGGAACCATTCTTTGTAGTTTCAAATCGATGCCGGTTAACAAAATAGTCGATTCCTCCATCCTGGACGGGGATCTCAAGACCCAGAGCAAGAAGCTGCAGTACCCGGTGACAAATGCTGTAGCATTTTCGAGTAAAACCAACAAGCTGTGCTTCCTTATCAGTACCTCGTAGAAAACTTGGGAGGGGTTGCTTGAAGGTGTTATCATTCTCTACAGGACCAAAGTTGAATGCCTCTTTGTTATCACCGTGCTTCTGGTGTTGTGGGTCAAGACTAGATAAAGAAAATAGAAACCTGTGGTTAGCTGATCTTATTTTTTCTTTTTTCTTGTCTATGTCCAACATTGGCTCACGTTTCCCTCTGCATGCCCGAATATCCCAGGTTGTCAGCATTGATGGGATAATGATTTTTTTCCTCGGTTGGCAAATTGAATAGACCCTTTGACTAAAAAGATTCAGGTCAGTCTTAACGGTTGCTCTTGTGAACCAGTAGTAGTATACTTACAATGTCAAAGATGGAATCTGCTTCACTCCCCGATATGTCTGTCCCAGTAATGAAAAGAAATCCTTGGCGAGCTGCTGCCTCCACGAGCCTTTTGCCCGCTTGTCTATCTATCTTGTCGATACTTATTACGTCCAGTGTGTTTGTGATTGGCATTGTGTGAGTTATCTGTTGGAACTAAATTAGATAGGAGGGTGGGCAGTGGTGGAGGTGGGTCGATAAGATTACAGCCGCCGCCGCACCTTCAAACGCTATATACCGCTAAACTCTCAAAGGAATAGGTGAAAACCAACCAGCCCATTGGAAAGTACAGCAACAAAGGTTTAACATAGTAGAGTGTCAAGTTGGGACAGGAGTAGACCAAGTTCTATTATTATTATTCAGTGTCATATGGTCAAAAGAATCCACAATTTTTGAGAAACAGATGCTCTATTGTAGTTTACAAACACATGGTTGTCGTGATTGGTGTCGTTGTTAGTACGGTTGAAAGCGGCAAGTTCAACTCAACTCAACACCCATTAAATCCTTCTTTACCCAAGCAAGCCGCAGGGGAGGAAAAGGGAACAAGAGACTGAGACTGAGACAGAGAGTACTTTTTTCGATTCGCCCTACGCCAAAAATGTCCGGTGAGTTGACGCAAAGATAAAATAAAATTAAATAAATCAAAATAAAATAAAATCGTGGCTAACCTTGTTGATGTTTTTGGGCAGCTCGCTATCTTCAACCGTTTGTTCAGGATCGCCATCTGTCGAGGATGCTACCCCTGACTGCGATTGCAGATACTCGGATGGGGATTGATGCCGATTATTATACGTCAATCAAGCTGCGAGCCAACAGTAAATCCGAGGCGTTGAGTAATGCGATTGGGTCGTTGCCGTTCTCGTTTGAATCTCAAATCCGATCTGATTTAGCAACCTTGAAACGACTGGGCATTGTCCCATTGTTTGTATTTTCAGGGCTCGAAATCAATGCCGGGAAACCCTCCAATCCATTTGGGTCCCAGGAGACTCAGCAGGGGAAACTGAAATCTGCTTGGGATCTGTACGATCAGGGGGGTGCCAATGGGGATGAAGCAAATTCATTATTTGCCCTTTGGACTGCTCCACCACCTCAAGATTTACGTCGCCTGTTCATTTCCATTTTGGAGCAAGAAAATGTCGAATTCTTTGTTGCCCCATACTCGGCGTGGGCCCAGCTGGCTTATTTTCTTCGACATTCAGAAGAGGGAATCGACAATATATATGGGCCTATAGACATTCTTCTCCACGATGTTGATCGGGTGATTGTCCAGCTTGATCTTGTTTCATTCAATTGCCGGTACGTCAACAAGAGAGCACTTTTGAATGAACTGGGTGGCATCAACCAAGAGACATTTGTCGATTTAATCACATGTACTGGTACCGGATCGTGCGACACGTTGCCAATCTTGGAAGCTCAGTCCGCCATGTACAATGTACCCATGAATCTAAAGATGGCCCAGGAGTTTTTTCGAACCTTCCCGTCGGTGAACAATGCAGTAGTTCAATTTTCAGAGGGTCAGAATGCTCACTATCTGGATAAATTCAAACGGGCAGTGTTAGCAATTCGGTATCATGCAGTGATGGATTCCACTGGGTCTGTAACTCCACTAAGAGGAGATGAAGCTCCATCTGACGCCCACGAATTTTTAAGTGAGCGGTTACCCGAAGAGCTCTACTTTTATATATCGCGAGGAGTTGTAGGTACCAAAGTGTGTGATGCCCTCACGAGTGGCACATGGTACGTTCAGGCCCCTCTAGAAGGAGGAGAATCAAAAGAATACCGAGACTTTGCCCACAAACTCCAAGACATCAAACTGACAACCTTGAACCTTTTGACCCAACCACTGCATCGGTACTATCAGTTCAAGCCCATGAAGATTGTTTACTGGTATGATGCTGGTCACCCGCAAGATCTTGCGTTTCGGACTTCTCCTCCCGTGTACGTGACGGTCAAGAGTTGGAAAGTTGCAGGGAGTCTTGTGGGTGATGAGATGAGGAAACTGCATGAAGCGATTCCGGGGATTGGGTTTACGGTTCGAGCTGTGAGTGACGGTGAATTTGTGGCCAAGACTCTTAAACAGGACACGTCCAAAGAGGAGGGGATATTGAAGTCGAGTCAGGAGATCATTGCCAATACGTTGTGGCGGGTGTTACAGTTGCGGTCGTTTGTGGATGCAAAGACCCATGAACTTACGGGTTGGGGCAAAGTTCTAAGTGAGGGGATCAAAAGTTACCATGATGAACAAGGGGATGATGACAAGACGAGGGAACTAGTGAACGAGGCGATCTTTATTGGGGTGGAACTTTTACGGCTCAAGGTCTTGGGGGACAAGGACTTTGTTTCCCCCCAGTACAGCGGGGGTCCGATTCGGGGCACGGAAAAGGAGATTTCCCACACGAGGCTCATTTCGCGGGCGGCGACCCTTGGATTACCACTGCATGGGGATGAGGGGTCGGTGGGATTTTCCGGTCCATTGTCTCGAAATTTACTTGCATTCCGGTCGTTTGCCAGTTCAATGGAGACAAATTTGCGGAATCTCACCGACATGACGCTGTTTTCACTCCTTGCTAACGGGGATGCCGATCGGCTCAGCCGTAGTAACTGGAGTGAACTGGGGGGCACCGCCCTCCCCTTTGCCCAGTCCCCCAATGCAGGTCTGGGCATCATTGTGAAAAACTACCTCGACGAAATGACAAATTCAAAAAAAGTTCCAAATCCAACAACCACCACAACAACAAAATCAACAACAACAAAATCAAAACCTCAAGTCCTCGAGTCCCTAAGACACATGTTTCCAAATACTTCCACCCACCTCGACAAAGATCTCAACCGATTCTTTGCCTTTTGGGACGCCTTGATCGCCGCCGTCTCCCTCGCCCACTCCACAAATCTCATCGATTCCGACTACGCTGCCATCTTTACCTCCGCCGATAAATGGCTCGCAACAAAACGTTAGGGTTAGCTAGTAAATGTGTCTGTCTAAATTAATCTTTCTCATAATACATGATTGTGTAGATTTTGCCCCCTTTCTCATACATTCAAAACAAATGTGAGCCAAAGTAAGAAGAATAAAAAGAATTTAAAGAAAAAAGAAAAAGAAAAAGAAAAAGAAAAAAAGTGAAATAAATGGTAAAAAAAAAAACCCCATATGCTCCACACAAACTAAGGGAAAAAAAGAGAAAAAAAAAAGGACAAGTTTTTCAAAAATGCAAGTTTTTTTAGGAGAACTTTTTTTTTTCTTTTTCTACTCTGCAACCGCCTTTTTTTCAAGCAGAGACATCTTCACACCAATGCCGATGGAAATACCATGCTTTGGATTGACATGCCTTGGAACAATACTTTGTTTTTCGGCATCGCCGACACTTTGCAAATTGACGGGGGTACTCTTCCCATTTCCCACACTTGAAATAGGCGCATTGTCGGATACCACCCCGAGATTCATCCTTGCGGCACGAATTCCGCATAATGACTCCTGCCCAATACTGCATCTCGGTTGCGTGGTGCCGCACCGTGAAATGCTCAACAATGGGGAAAATATCAATCACTGACGTCTTGAACTCATCATCAATTTCATCTTCCTCCCATTCTTCATTATTGTCATCATCATTATCATCGTCATCAACAATATCGACCTCCCCACCAGATTCACTTTTTGGTAAAACTGGCCGCTCAAGAGAGACTGGAGGCAGATTGGGGAATTTTGTATCCTTAGCAGATGCAATGCTTACACTCATTTCAGCCATGATTTTGTGAGCGTCCTTGACTCGCCGAAGCCCCTTGGGGGCCTTGAGTGGGGGCACTCCTGCATCCCTAGTGGAGAGTCGAGGCACAAGCCGTGTTCTTTGAAAGTATGGTCGAAGATAGGTATATTTCGACACATAGGCCAACAACTGTAATGACCATAGCACATCCTCTTCTCGAGGAAGATAGTCCACAATCAGTGATTGGGATCCTTGCGGCTGTGGAGCAGGTTGTTGTTGTTGTTGTTGTTGTTGTGGATAAGGTTGGACTTGATCTTGGGGTTGTTGTTGCCTTGTATTATTAGTATTATTACTCTCTTCGGCATGTACATATTGGGGGAGATGATAAAAATGATGATGATGGTGATGGTGGTGATGGTGGTGATGAATATGCTGAGCGTTTTCTATTGTCTGCTGAGGTTGTGGTTGCTGCTGCTGTCGTTGCTGTCGAAGGTATGGACAAACAAAGGGAGTAGTAGTAGCAGCATCATTATTCTGATTATTACGGTTCTGTTGTTGTTGTGGTCGAGAAGATCCGACTGCAGCCATTTGGACATCTTCCATAACATCCTCTTGATCACTTGTAGCTCTTGCTGGAGATGCAAAGGATAAGCTTGCATCTCGTGAAGGTAGATTTGAAGAAAAGAAAGAGTCATCCATCTGTCTTGATGATGAAGAAGACGATGATGCTTCACCAGTGGCAGATAATTGTTGTTGTTGTTGTTGTTGTTGTTGTTGACGGTTAATTAAAATATCCGAAAGGGAGATTGTTGTGGAGGAAGAGGCTGAAGTGGGACCATGTGAGGAATTAGAAACTTGATCTACTAAAGAGGTATCAGAACGAGAAATATAGTTAAGAGGATTGGAAGCCGAGCTATTATTATTATTTGTTGTTGTTGTTGAAGATGGTGATGGTAATCGAGCAACAATATCAGTAGGGGGAGCAGATTCTTCCTCAGCCCCAATGTCCGATATGGGCATGGGGTGATACCAATTGGAGGGAGCATCATTTTTGACAGGTAAAGAGGATCTTAAATGTTGGGTTTTCATTCTATCGACAGCTTCAAGGTAGTTATCGAGTACTGAAGCAATAACAGAGACGATATCAGCCTCAATGACCCGTCTGCGTACAGCCTCAGTGCCACGTACTCCAACCGAGACGAGGCATTGAAAAGCAAGAGACCATTTCCAGCAAGTCAAGACGGAGCGAGTAGAAGGAGGACCGCATTCCTTTAGTATTTCCACCAACCGTTCGACTCCGCCATCGACAGAGAGAGATTCACGAACTCTTGCAGAGGATGAGGCTAGATAAGTGAGGTGATTGAGGGAGTTGACGAGGGGACGATCTGAGGTACAATCCAAAGCGCGTCTATCGTAGACAGCAGAAGTGACGCTGACAGCAGCTTTATTAGCAGTTATGGAGCTAAAGTTGACTTCTCTCATGATTGTTGTTGTTGTTGTGGTGACGCCTCTCTTTGTGAGTAAAGGGGGTGAAACAGCAACGGCCACCTAGGGAGGGAAAAGAAGAACAAAGAGACCCTAGACTTTTAGAAGAAATGGTGGGATAAAGGACGGATTGTCGTTGGAAAAGGAGGGGAGAATTTGGTCACCCAGAGTGAAATATAATAATCGGGGCGGTGGAGACCAAATCAAATAAAATAAAATAGAAATAAAATGAATATAAAAAAAGTATATATAATCACTTATAAATCAAAGAGAAATATGAGTGATTAAATGTGTTTATATATGATTTTATGCAGGGGAAGTAATGCTGATGTTGTTGTTGTTGTGGTGGTGGTTGTAATGATAATATAACGAGGGGCAGCAGCAGCAGCAGCAGCAGCGGCGGTGGTGGTGGTGTGCGGTCTTAGTGGCGGCGGGAAATAATAATTTTCTCCCAACAGCCACATTTTATTTTATTTTGGGTGTGGCAACCAACCCCCATTTTCTGCCAAAAGGAGTAATTCTCGGCGACAGTATAACGATTTCTGACATTACGATAGAGTTATGTAATAGAATCTAAACAAGTGGTGTACGTCTTTGTGAGCCAAAAAAACAGTACTCTAGGTTGATTCTGTACATTACATTACTTTTTACTTTTCTTAGTGATTTCCTTCATTTTCCATTGTGAATCCATATGGTAGATTTTCTTACTTGGATTGCCATATTATTTATAAGTTAATAATAATCTTTGAAACATCCCAACAGCCCGGGTCCTCGCTAAACAACACAGTGCACAGAGGCAGCACAGGCTATTACTGTTATTGTTATACAGCCCGTTCCCATTATTACCATTCCATACTACTACACCTCTCTTTTTATATGTCTTGTCTGACCCTTTGAAGTCTCTGGTGACACCAGTTCTTACTTTATTTATTTACCTACCATATATTATACTCCTCCTTCAATCTGTCGCTAGTCTGTCTTGGCGTTTCAATAACATCCACCATTTCATTCCCCTCCCACCGTGTCTTACCCTTGTTTGGTCTCTCTTTTTCTTTTCGAAACTTGGTAAATCATGGGAAATGGTGATGGCAAAAAAACTACTGTCCGGTTCTCCACCGATATTGACGATCAGCATCGGCCCAGCTTCACCTCTTCGTCTGCTCCCCACGACAACAACAACAAACCAAAGTACGTTCCATCTCGTTTGTTTTTTTCTTCTTCTTTTTCTTTAATATTCCCAAGCTAATTCAAAAAAAAAAAAAGACTCGCTGTCGATACTTTAAATCTTCAAAATCGACTTTCTTCTGAACTATCCCCTTCAAGTCGCATCGCTTCCGCCGACCTATTCACCCCTCAGGAAAATCTACCTCCTACTTCTCCAGTAGTCAGTCCTCGCCGTGCTCGTGGTTACAGTCTGAGAACTCAGCTCTTTAACCGACTCCTTCAAGGTCAAAATGATCACCCTTTACCTCCCACCGCCGCAGATAATATCAAAAATGCTCTTGACAACCGCCAACAATCTGTCCTTCACGAGCCCCCTTCTGCTTCTTCTTCTTCTGGAAACAGTATATATGAATCAGTCCGCAACAGCTTTGCTGATGATGATGATGGTATCCCTTCAGCTCCACAGTATCGCTCCTCAACCTCTTCATATCGGCCCCGCCCATCCTCTATAGACTATGCTCCTAGACCTTCAATGATGTCGGTCCGCACAGGCCGCTCGTTAGGTAACGGTCCAATCAGTTTACCCCCTCATACTACCTGGGATGAGCCACCTCTAGCTCCCTGCTCATCGGGGTTCCGAGCAAATTTAAAACGTTCCTACCGAACGGTAAGAGATTTCGTTCTTCAAATCAAGAGGCCTCCTGAAACTGACGAGGGCCGCGAAATTCCCTTGGGAATCGAAGTTGGTCCCTTGATTGATGACCGTTATCAAAAACCTTATATAAACAACCTCATAACCTCTTCCATATATAACCCTTACAACTTTTTGCCTCGACAACTCATTGCCCAGTTTTCAAAATTGGCCAATCTCTACTTTTTGATCATCGCCATTATGCAAATGATCCCTTCCTGGTCCACCACCGGAACTTACACTACCATTGCCCCGCTCGCGTTTTTTGTCTGTCTATCCATGAGTAGAGAAGCATTTGACGATTATCGCAGACATCGAAATGACAGAGTTGAAAACAACAGGCAAACCCTTGTTGCAACCCGCGTCAAAAGTAAAATGTCTGTCGCTGATAACGGGCCCTCGGTTGAATGGAAACCAATAGCTTGGAAAAATCTCAAAGTAGGTGATATCATCAAACTTGAACAAGATGATTGGGTTCCTGCAGATATCGTTCTTCTCAGTTCTGATGGAATCGGTGACATGGCATACATTGAAACCGCCGCCTTAGATGGAGAAACAAGTCTAAAGACAAAAATCGCTCTGAAAACCCTTTCAGACATGGCAAAGGACGATAACGCTCTAAATGATATTCATGGCAACATTGTCGTGGAGCAGCCCAACGATGATTTATACAATTTCGACGCAACAATCACTGTCAATGGGGAAAACTTACCCCTCTGTAACGACAATATCATCTACCGAGGTTCTATTTCAAGAAATGCATCCCGCACTGTTGGTCTGGTTGTATTCACAGGAGAAGAGACTAAAGTCCGCATGAATGCTATTGCTGACCCTCGCACCAAGGCGCCCAAAATGCAAAAAGTCGTCAATCGGGTTGTCCTTGTCCTGGTTGGGGTGGTCCTTTTTGTATCAATCTATTGTACAATATACGCCCTCATCCTGCAACGCACAAACCTCTTCCATAGAATGTGGTATATCAACAATTGGGCTATTGGTGGAATGCCACTATTCATGTCCTTCATCATTATGTTTAACACTCTTATCCCTCTTTCTTTATACGTCAGTATGGAGATCATCAAGCTTTGTCAACGACTTCTTCTCCAGCAAGATGTCGACCTCTACCATGTCGAGTCTGATACCCCCTGCGAGGTCCGAACTGCAACCATCAATGAAGAACTCGGTCAAGTCAATTACATCTTCACTGATAAAACCGGCACTTTGACTGACAATATCATGATCTTTCGAAAGTTATCTGTGGCTGGTCATGCATGGCTTCATGACCTGGATAAGAAAATTGAAATCATGAAGGACCTCCCCAATAATCCAAGTGATCGGTCTTCCTTCTCGTTATTAAAGACCTCTGATCCACCCCCATTAGCTTCAACAACGAGAATGTCAACATCCGTTTTCGACCGCAGTGAAACTGCTAGAAGAACCCGCAAATCCATGGCTTCAAGTATTGCCGCTGTCGAAGCACTCGATATAGATGATTCTAGAGAGTGGAAACGTATTGCTGCTACCGAATCAAGTAGATCCGGCAAAAGTTTCTACCGGGATAAAGAGTTCGACGATGATGATGACGATGTTGACGACGACAACTCAGTCCCTGATGTTAATACTGTAGGATCAACAACAGATCTCTTGAGATACTTGCAGGCTCATCCTCATACAATATTTTCAAGAAAGGCAAGGATTTTTTTGCTCTCCATTGCTTTATGCCATACATGTCTTCCAACTCTCGATGAAGATGGCTGTGATGTCGACTATCAGGGATCTTCTCCCGATGAGTTGGCCCTCATCCAAGCAGCCAAACAACTTGGATATATAAATATTGACCGGCAGCAAAGATCCATTACTTTGCGGACATTTCCCAAAAATGCCACCACCTATGTGGACGAGGTTTATCAAATTATGGATGTGATTGATTTCTCAAGTAGTCGGAAACGTATGTCTCTCATTGTCAAGTTCCCCGACAACCGCATTTGTATCATATGCAAGGGAGCAGACTCAATCATTATGGAACGGCTCAAGGATGCTGAAATGGCCAAGAAGGTTGCTGCCGAGGTGTTTCGAAAGTCTGCTGATCGCCGCAATCGTGAAGCTGAGCAAGTAGTTTCTCGAAAAAGTCTCGGTGGGGGATTCAGCTCCCGTCCTTCTACTACTAATATTATTGACGTGAAAAGTAATGGCAGACTTGGCCAGCTCAATGATTTGCTCGATGAAGCTCATGCTCTTGATGGGAACCGACCTCGGAAGTCTGTCAATATCATCTCCTCAACAAATAAGCTGTCAAGCAACTTTAACAGCTACATGGCTCGGCATTCTCTGACTTACGGCGAAAGTAGTTACAATCAACATCTGACCAGTCAGAGTGATCTTGTCGATGAATCTCTGGTTGTTGATGAAAAGAGGGTGATGCAAAAGACGTTGGAACAGATTGACGAGTTTGCATCTGAAGGTCTTCGGACCTTGGTGTATGCGTATCGATTTATTGGATCTGATGAATATCAGCGATGGCATACTCGATATATGGAAGCTCAAACCAGCATTGTTGACCGGCAGCATAAAATTGAAGAGGTCGCTGAATCCATTGAGCGGGGACTGGAATTGGGGGGTGTCACCGCTATTGAAGATAAGCTTCAGAGGGGTGTACCCAGTGCAATTGACAAGCTGCGAAGGGCAGGAATTAAAATGTGGATGCTTACCGGAGATAAACGTGAGACCGCTATCAATATTGGGTATTCTTGTCAACTCATCAAGGATTATTCTACCGTGATTATTCTAACGAAAGAGGATCCTGATTTGATGGGTAAGATGACTGCTTCTTTGCTGAGCTTGAAGCGCGATGACGTTGCCCATTGTGTGGCAGTAATTGATGGGGCCACGTTGAGCTATATCGAGGAAGACATGACAAAGTTGTCCGCGTTCATCGACCTAGGTATTGCTGTTGATACTGTCATCTGTTGTAGGGCTAGTCCTAGTCAAAAGGCAACCATGGTGTGCGCAGTTCGGGAGAGGATAAACCAATCGGTGACTTTGGCAATTGGGGATGGAGCCAATGATATTGCCATGATTCAGGCTGCAGATGTTGGGATTGGTATCACTGGACAAGAGGGTCTACAAGCGGCGAGGTCATCAGATTACTCCATTGCCCAGTTTCGATTTCTTGTCAAACTACTCACAGTCCATGGTCACTGGAATTACGTTCGCACCTGCAAGTATGTGTTGGGGACTTTTTATAAAGAAGCTCTGTTTTACTTGACTCAAGTCATCTACCAAAGTAAAACGTTTTATTCAGGGACAAGTCTGTATGAGAATTGGTCGTTGACCATGTTCAATACCCTGTTTACCAGTTTGCCAGTGCTGTGTATTGGGATTTTTGAGCAAGACCTTAAACCTGTTACTCTGGTTGCAGTTCCGGAACTTTATGCTCGGGGTAGGAACAGCGAATGTTTTTCTGTGCGATTATTTTTTGTGTGGTTGATTCTGGGTGCTTCCCAGTCAGTCATCGTCTCGTATATTGCATATAATCTGTATGGGTACCCGAAATACAACAATGCTGAAGCGTATCCTCTTGGGATGCTTACCTATACGGCGGCAGTTGCTATCATCAATACCAAGTTGGTGATATTGGAAATGCAATATAAAACAGTTGCCAATCTATTTACCATGATATTTAGTTTTGGAGGATGGATTGCCTTTTCATTTGCAATGTCGAGTTTTTACAAGGACAATCGACCCAATCCAATGGTTGTGTATTTGCAATTCCGGGACAATTTCGGCAAAGATTGTGCGTGGTGGGCTGCAGTCATCATGGCCATGTCCAGTTGTATTGTTTTGGAACTGGCAGTTACTTCCCTGAGGAGGTCTTTCTTACCAACCGATACAGATATATTCCAAGAGATTCAAAATGATGAGCTCTTGATGCGTCGGCTCGAAGGGGATGCCCAGTTGGAAATGGAAAACAGTATGCGCAACAAGTATGAAGATGAAATCGATGACTTGCTTGCTAATAGGAGCGTGTAAGGAGGGGGACGATGAGAAAGAAAAAAAATAAAAATAAAAAAGTCTAGTTTGCTTTTTTTTCTTTACTTGCTATTTGCATGATTGCCCCCCAATGGTGTGGAGGTGTGATCTCAAGATTGCTTGTAATGGTAAAAAGAAAAAAATTATCTTTGTCTGTCTGTTTTTTTGGGGTTTTGGCTCGGTACTAGTTTTTTTCTTCTTTTTTTCACGGAGATAAGGATTGTTGTTGTTTTCTTTTTTCTTTTTTATCGTTTGTTTGAATGAATGAAATCTCGATTAAAGTCCTATAGAGATGTGTATGTCTGTTTGGTCTTCTGCAGAACTCGAACTGACCCGGAGCGGGGAAATCCTGACAACCCATCCTGAACTACAAAGTGGTTGATTGATTATATCAAAATGGAAATGTGATGCAGGTATGTGAAAAGTATGACGAAAGTTTACGTATGTGCCAGATTTAGGTGCCCCATTTACCACCCACGTAAAAGCATTCCTCATCCGTACTTCTCTTTACCCCCCTACTTTTCTTCCCCTTTATTTTTCCTACACCCTTTCTTTCCCTAATTCACCGGAGTACAACCTCCTGCTACACCCACGAACCGGTGTCTGTCATTAGTAGCTAGAAACAACTAGATAGATAATGAAAAGAGTAAATCCAAAAAAAAAAGCCCCCGCTTGGATCTGTCGAATCCCCCCACCAGGTGCTTCATCCCACCCGCAGTTGTGTCGTATATTAGGTTAATAATAATGACCTTCAATTCAGCAGGGCCGAGTGACATTTTCTCGGTCTTTTCCACACAATCCAATCAAATACTACCATGACTGCCTTCATTTTTCGAGGTTCAGTGGGAGTTCTTGGAAATAGACTGAGGAAAGACCTTTGCTAAGCCTCTCAGAGCTGCCACTCTACGAACTCTCCTATTTTTAATTACTCAAACGAAAGAGCAAATCAAGAGAATTCTAACAATATAAGTTTAAACCCGATTACTCGTGAAATGATTGAGGAATAAGGGAAAAATTCGGAAAAAATTGCCTCCAGATTATAAAGAGACCATTCTCCCACTCTAGAACATCACAGACATCGAAGCCGCCTTAGCTTAGTGGTAGAGCGCAGCACTTGTAATGCTGAGGTCAATGGTTCAATTCCGTTAGGCGGCATTCGCGGATTTTTTTACTTCTGCTCTCCACATAAAGTATAAGTTTTTTAAACAATATAGCTTTGCCCCTAATTTTTTATATTTTGTCGTGAAGAAATGGTCGACCATTTGCGTTGCGTCGCGTTGCGTGGTGCGCTACAAACGTGGTCTTGTCTGTTCTGATTTAATAGATCAAGTCTGCATGCAAGAAAAAGAAACATCAACTGTAGTTGCTCTATTTGATTCCTCTCATTACTCTCCATCTTGAGCAATCCTCGGCATGGGTTTGGGGTACCGCACGCTCATATGAATTGGCTCGATTCGTTTCTCATCTCTAAGTTTTAAAAAATGTTTTGAGGAGGAACCTGCGAAACTTTGAATTATGGCAAACGGACTAACATCTTTTTACGTGACTACATAGTTAAAGTCATTTCACAATATTCAACCCAAACGTAGCATTGTTGTCTTGGTTTGTGGAGTGGAGATTTGAACCGGTTTCAGAGCCGAAAAAAGCAGCTAACCGGTGGTCGAAATGGCTGTAATTACAAAAACTGTTTAGAGGAAAATGACTCAATAGATCTCATTTAACTTATAGGCCCGAGACGAGACGAGACAATGTATATGAAATAAACATCAGAGTAGACAAAATTCTCATTACTAGGAATACGCGCCTACTTTGAATGTATTTACTGGCCAATGTATATCAGCGGTCCCATATGAAATCTAATCTTCTGGCAGATTCCGCCCGGGGTACGTTGGCATGGTGACGGCCAAAGCTTCGTGGCAACCATGGAAGAGTAGCCAGCGGCATAGACACACACACACACACCTTACTTTACCTGTCGTTTAAGAGACAACGAAGGGAGAAAAAAAAAGACCCAAAGACCCGAGATCCCCAGATATCTTCATCCGAAGAAACCCAAGTCAACATCTCTCTTATATCCGATGAAGGCATAGACAATTTACAGTA
Organism: Trigonopsis cantarellii; assembly: GCA_030574495.1. NCBI lineage: Eukaryota > Fungi > Ascomycota > Trigonopsidomycetes > Trigonopsidales > Trigonopsidaceae > Trigonopsis > Trigonopsis cantarellii. The sequence continues at coordinate 124,524 of JAJMFB010000020.1, forward strand.
TTTTGCTTAAAGAAGAGATAAAAGACAACTATTTTATTACCGACAGAAATCTTAAATACCTGTGACAATAATATAAAATAATTATGGCAACTGTTTTAGGGAGGGATGATGTGGGTCTTGTAGTAGGCCTAGCATCTGGGCTGGGGGTGATGCTCCTCATTTTTATTATTTTTGCTGTTTACTTTATCCTTTCCTGCACTCGACAGGGTCGCATCATGTTGGGCCGTGGTGGTCCCGGTGACTATGATGATGAACAAGCTCTTTTGCTACAAGAAGAGAACGCCATGGACGTTATGGACGAGTTCCAACGCAATATGTACTACCTTGCAAAGGCCTATCAGACTGCAAATCCTCCAAATAGTATACCAACTGATATAAGTTTATCACAATACCTCTCTATCCAAGAAAAGGGAGTTTCGGCCTGGGATTTCGAACCGGACTTTGAACATGCAAATTGCTTTGTCGAAGCAAGAACTGAGATATCCTTTTATGATTCTGAATGCTCTGTACAAACCAATTTACCCGTTCCCAAGCAAAATGAAGTTTATTACTGGGAAGCAAAGTTATATGATAAACCAGCTCAAACTTTAGTTTCTGTTGGTATGGCTACAAAACCCTATCCCACCTTTCGTCTTCCTGGATATAATAAATACTCGGTAGCGTATGACTCCCTCGGTATGAAGCGATACAATCAACCTTTCCCTTTGTCGGAGAATAAGTATGGGCCCGTTCTTCATGAGGGCGATGTTGTCGGGGTCGGATATCGTCCTCGAACCGGTACTATCTTCTTCACGAGAAATGGCAAGAGACTCGAAGAAGCGGTAACTGGGTTAAAATTCAACCTCTTCCCCACCATAGGTGCTACCGGACCCTGCACTGTCCATGTGAATTTCGGCCAAGCAGGATTTGTTTTCATAGAAGCTAATGTCAAGAAATGGGGGTTGGCACCCGCAAGCGGCAGTCTTGCTCCACCTCCTCCATACGGTGTGGAACAGGGTTCAATATTATTAGAATCTGCAAATGGGGCCGAAAGCGCCAGTCCGAGTACTTTGGAGCGGCAAAGATCAATAGACAGTGACTTTCTTAGCCGCAACTCCAACAGTATCAACCTTGAAAATATTAGTGCTCACATACAGGGGCTTATAGGTAATTCAGCAGCACCATCAGCGTCATCATCTCATCAGATATCAAGTCCATTTGTGGCGCCAGCTTTCCCTCAAAGTGCTGTCACTTCCGCTCCTCCTCCTCCAGATTATCAATCCGACAATAGTTCGCAACAAGACAATGCTGACAACCAGCACCACAATCGGGAGATAAATCAGAGCAACACATCCACAGTAGCGCGGTCACCTCCTCCGGCGTTTGAGGAAATTGAAAATCATCGCTCAACTAATGAGGACCACCACAATGTACCTCGGCCAGATGACAATCGTGACCCCGAGATTGCTGCTGCCCTTGCATCTGAAACAAATGACTCTAACGAATCATCAGTTGACCAAGAAGCAAATACCGGTTCTCACGATTCTCCAACCTCAGCCACCGATTCAGATGCGAAGATAACCTCAGATATCAGAGACAATGAGGATGAACATGAACATGAACATGAACATGAGAGTTGAATACCAACAGTGATGATGATCTTTTTTTTTTTCTTTTTCCTTTTAATTCAAGTTTGGACCGGCAGTGTTTGTATTTGTGTTTGTTATTTGAGAATTTATTGGTTTACGAGCGGGAAGCATTTAAATTGTCGTTTTCTTTCTCTTGCTGTTTTTTCCGTTCTCTTGAATTGGTTTTTCTTTTTTTTTTTTTTATTTTTCTAGGCGCATGCATTCTATTTTTCTGTTATAAGTTTTCTCTTCATGAATGGCAAAGACCTGAAATTCTTATATTGTTTCTCTCTCTCTCTTATTTGTGTCTACAAGGATGGAAGGATGAAGGTAACCTATATGGTGTTATATAGTTGTAAGCCTCGTAGGATGATTAAGTTTGGATGGGGAATCGGGGTTGGAATCCTCTGTTAATCAAGGCCTGAACTAGAGATCGCTCAATCCGAGGAAGATACCCGTCAGATAGCTTCACCCCACGCTTCACCCATACGGCCCAACTTCCCATCATATTTGCCATCATGACATCAGTGAAGAGCCTATCACCAACAATGGCAATTTGATCAGGTCGTTGGATTTCACCGTTGGTAGCATTGGTAAAGTAATTCAAAATCTCATCACCAACCAAAGGTTTTTGTCGTAAGTGTCGTAATACAGGCACCCCATCAAGATTTTCGCTCAATTGTTGACCATGGGTATTATCTGGATCTTTTTGATAAGAACCGGCTGAATTCGAGACTACTAAAAGCCGACCGTCAGGATATTCAGCTCTCAGGCGATCCCACGTCTTTTGATACTCGGGCCATATCTTGTTTGTATTATCTGCAGCAAAACAATTGTCCTTATCCAAGACAACTGCCTTTATATCCACCTTGGGTATGGAGGAGGGGTTTGATCTTGCTTTAGATAATGATACTTTTTCACCCAACGCTGGGCCTAATGGAATAGGTAGTTGATCAAAGGTCGATATTGTTAGATGAGGTATAATGTAGTACGGAGCATATACTGCTCTAATTGCGTTTAGGGTGCCCCCTATATTCAGATTCATGGCGTGTGTGTGGGGATGTCTGGATCCAAAACCCGAAACTTCCATGTTTGAAAGCAAGGTCAAAAAATAAAAAAAAATTTAAAAAAGAAGAGAGAGAAGAAGAAGCAAAGTTTTAACGCCTAGGGGTTCACTTTTACACCATTTATCTTACAAATAGGCACTATCAAGATTACGACAAGGGATTTCAGGCAGATTCTGTAGAGCTTGAGACCCAATCACACAAAACAGCATCACTTTCACCTATTCCACCCACTACAATCAGCATAAACTCTCAAACCTACCGAGGAAACATCGAGTACAAGTCTTTAATAGTAGCTGTTGGGCACAGAAACACAGATTCAGGGCAAATCGGGCGATTCTTGAGATGCCGAATGCAAGAGAGAAGTCCCAGCAAAAGAAAAGTCTAGTTTGAGACAACGTAAATCAGGAGGAAAGAGAAAGCCCATCCTCCAACAAGATTCATAACCAGCTACATCGTCCTTTCCATAGTCAGGGCCTGGGAAAATATCAAACTCTTTTGTTTTACTTGGCCAATGTCTTGTTCTTCAAAAGATAAGTCTTGGCTGGTAACGAATGCCATCCTTTGGCTTTTGCTTTTCTGTGGGTTCGCCCTTGCCGAGGAAGAGCCTCTGGTATGTGTAATGATCCTTTTTCTTTTCTCTTATGAATTGAAAGCTAACCTTGGTTTAATCTCAATGTTTTAGGATAGCACAAAAGATATCAAACGACAACAATGTGCTGGAATGTATAAAAAGAATAACTGGGGTGGCAGGGAGGATCCATACATAGGAGGCATGTTAATAGCTTGGCTGGCTAGAAGAATCGAACCGCTAACAACTTTTTTCTCCTTTAGTGACCATCCTGGGGCGTCAGGATGCTGCTGATGCTTTAGTCAGCGTTATAGTGTTTGAATGGTCCGATTGGACCGATATCGGAGTTATGCAGGACGATAATAATGTCAGTGATAATTTCTCATTCCTAGGTGCTTCATATTATTAACGAAAAAATCATTACAGGCAAAGTACCTCTGTGATGAGTCGGCTGTTGCCAATGGGCTTTGTTCGGCCAGTAATCTGGGAACTTACATAATTGGGCCCGCAACTGACGAGACTAGCTACAAAAGCATTTATACCGATACTATATCTCTGAGTGATCCTCACACTATTACCTACCCAATCAAAAAGACTGGTTACTACTGCGTATATACTTATCCTTATTCAGGAGTGGATTACGAAGGGGTGGTTCTCTTCAGGAGCTCCTATGGACAGCTCGCTGCTAGTGAAATAGCTAAATTACCATTCTATGGTGGACTTGCTATTGCATATGCGGTGTTTATCGCTTTTTGGATGTTCCTTTATATTCAGCACAAGTCAGATATTCTTCCTGTTCAGAATTACATTACTGCCTGTGCTGTTTTTCTGGCAGTGGAAATGGTCATCATCTGGGGCTATTACGACTTTGTTAATAGACATGGATCGACGGTTTTTGCAAAATTTTACATGGTCTTTCTTGCAATTCTCGATTCATTCAGGACATCTTTTACCTTCTTTCTCCTCCTCATCGTCTGCCTTGGTTATGGAGTTGTCAAGCCAACTTTGGGCAAGACAATGTGGAAATGTTGGGCTCTAGCTGGAGCCCATTTTGTCTTTGGTGTTGCTGCATCAATCATTTCTTACACCCACAATGCGGATGATATCGGGCCAATGGTCCTTTTCGTCATTGTCCCTTTGGCTATTACCATGACTACATTTTATGTTTGGATTTTGACTGCTTTGAATCGCACAATTGCAGATCTCAACCGTCGCCGTCAAGTTGTCAAAGCTTCGATGTATAAATACCTCTGGCGTATTTTGTTGGGATCAGTTATCATTATATTTGCGTTTTTTGTCATTGACTCAATTGCCATGGCAGACGTGTACGATGCAGACTACATTCCAAATCACTGGCAGTATCGCTGGTTCCTTCTTGATGGGTGGCTTAATATTATTTACTTTGTTGATTTTACCCTAATCTCTTATATCTGGCGTCCAACTGCCAACAATAAACGATTTGCCATGTCGCAAGAGCTAGCTCAAGAAGATGATGAAGGTTTTGATATTGGCTCCTTGGCAGGATCCTTCGATGAAGAAAGACAGGAAAGAGAAGATAGTAATAATGGATACTCTGCACAACAACAAGATCCTTTCGCTGATCCTTCTGAACAGAACAGTGCCGGATTTGCAAGAGTAAACAGCAATGATAGTTTGAATGGAACGGGTGACGTCAAAGGCAAAAGCACAAAGAAAGGAAAGTCACCTTTCGATGATCGATATGCTTACGATGCAGATGCTCTGGAAACTGAGACTGTGTTTTCAATTGGGGATGATGATGAGGACGAGTCTCAAAAACGGGGAGACAATGCATCTAAGAAAGGCAAAGAAACCGACAATGGACTACTGAGCAGCAGCAGTAGTAATCAAACCAAGACCTCGAGTAAGATTCAGCCTCCTCCTCCCGATGATGATGACTTTACTCGCTGGTCCGATGATGAAACAGACACATTGAAGGGTGACGATCAATCAACGAAAGCAATCAACAAGGGAGCTAAAGACGAGTAACTAACAATATGATGATGTTTAAGAAAAGAAAATATTTTTGACCAGAGCTTACAATTCTTGCTTGACAAGATGCGCGGTTAGTAGCGACATGCATGGGGCAACGAAAACATTGTTTCGTTTATAAAAGCTTTTTCTTTTTTTTCCTACTGTTTGCCCCCGTTGTCGGGTCAGACTGTTTATGGTGAGTTTATTCACCATAAGCTTAGATAGATGTGAAGAAAAGAAATTGAAGAATGTTGTTAATAAGGTATTAAAAAAAAAAGAGAAACAATTTAAAAGCTGATGGTCGCTTGTGAATTAACAGAGAGATCTGGAACAAATAAAAGCCAATTCTACTTGAAATGTGATTGCTAGGCCCGAAAAGCAGGTTTTTGTCCCTACTGATTGTTTCATCTCCAGTGTGGTTGCTAGGAGGGTAGTTAGGTGTAGAGTTACGACTAGTAGAGTAAGCAGGCAACGACGCTCATTGTTCAAGGGAGGAAAATAAAAATAAAATATCAATCGACTTTCAATTATCTGTGACATTATTTTCAACATATAAAAGTTTCGATAAAACCGTTAGATCTTGTTAATACTATTAGACACAGTCATGGACCCGGGGAGGAGTAATCACAGTGTTCAAAAATTTCTCGATAGTTCGATAGCCCTAATTGAAGCACGGCCAAACACTACAAGGATTGTCAGTCGATACCGTGTTCAAACCGAGAAAGAGGTAGCTGCTGATGCTCGAAAACATGGGTCAAAGGATTCGAGTTCAACACCTGCATCTCATATAGGGTTTTACCGAATCAAGACTTACGATCCAGTTTCTGGAGCGTGTCTTCGAATCAAAATTCGGAAAGCCTCAGAGCTAAACCGAATCATGAATGTCCTCGGTGAGGTAATGGTGGTTCAACTTTCTGGCCACCCTAGCGAGACTACGAAACCTCTTGACAAGAATACCGCCATCCACGGGATTCGGGCTACAAAGCTACCTACTTTTACCTCCTCTGCGCTGGAGTCTTCTTCTGCGGGAGGCAGTGCAGATGTGATGGATTTGGATCACAAAGATCTTCCTGCTTCAATTGCTAAAGGTCACGCACAATCCTCCTCAGGTACGGCTTCTCCTTCAACTGTACCAAACAAAGCTTCAAAAAAGAAAAAGAATAAGAGACGTTAGCACATTTTATGATTTTGATTATGTTATGCATTGTTTTGCTTATTTTTTTGTACAAACACTGTTGTAGTATTTGAAAAGCTGATTGTTGATGACTTTACTATATATCTTCACCACCAAATTCCAACTCTCACTATTGCTACTAAGCCTAGGCAACGAATATCTACTTAAGAAAATCTATTCAACTACAGAAGACGATAAGCCCAACAGTGTGAAAGCGCATATATTGATTGGGGTTCTTAGAGCCCAATTGACGATCGATAGTACTGGGAGGTCATCCCCAATGACGGAAGAACTGGCGCCGCACACGTGAAAATTACAACGTAACTTCGGGCTTATCCCACACCCACCCACAACTCCCATAAATCTACTTTAATTCTGGGGAAGGTTTGTTTGCCTCTGCCACGAAATACTAACTGAGAAGAAGCCATGATGGTCTGGTGGCGGACTGTCTCTTTTTCTGCTGCAGTGACATATGCACTGTTTGCTCTCATTGCTTTCCTTTACGTTGTGAAAGAGCCATCGCTTCCTAAGGAAAATGAACACAGCAATCTTATCGAGACGGCGTGGAAGCGTTTACAGAATATCGCATTAAGACCTCATCCTTACGGTAGTCAAGTTCATGCTAGAATTCGGGAGTATGTCCTTGACAATCTACATGATATTCAAGACTCTGATCCGTATCACAGGATGGAGATCATAGAAGATTCTACTAGTAATGCCATGAGAACATATCAGTCTACGAAAAGACGATCTTATCTTGAAGGCTCGAATATTATTGTTGTCTTCCCCGGAACAAAGGACGACAAGGAAGGTACTCTTGTTTCCGCCCATTATGACTGTGCACCTCTGTCCATGGGTGCTACCGACAATGGAGTTGGAGTGGTGACACTGCTAGCTCTCGCTGAATACTTTTCCCAGGAGCCTCCCGATTATCCTGTTATTCTGAACTTTAATACAGGTGAAGAATTGGGGCTGTTTGGGTCACAGGCATTCCTAAAGAACAACATTTCCGATTCCATCACCCAGTTTCTTAATTTAGATGGAGCGGGCTCTGGTGGTCGGCCTCTCTTATTCAGAGTTACAGACAAATCAGTCTTGTATGCCTTCTCTGGACGGTCAGGAGTCCGTGGTTCGTCTCTTGACAGTGATTTGTTCCGAAGTGGAATTATTCGGAGCTCGACAGATTACAGTGTTTATAAGGATGAAGGGTGGTCCGGCCTCGATTATGCCTTTTACAAAGGGCGACAGAATTATCATACCCCAAATGATAACATCCGTTATACCTCGAGGAATAGTGTTAAAGGAATGCTTGATACCACTTTGGAAATGACAAAGACACTATCATCAAGAGGAGGCGGTTCCGTTCATAATGGACCTGATGAAGGGTTCTCAGGACTGGTTTACTTTGACATTTTGGGAGTCTACGTTGTCGCCTTTGCCCTCAAGTACTTTGTTGCTTATAATATCACAATGCTGGTAGCTGGACCCATCATCATCCTTCTCTTGCTAATAGCAAGGCACAAGGCTCTTTGTGGAATTGGTCGACGAGGGTGGTTCCGCCTCCCCTTTGCTCTTGTCGTCTCCATAGGAATTGCTTGTGTGCTTGACTACCTCATCTACCGGTTCAATGTCGCGGCTGTATATCACAGCAATCTACCGTTCTTCACGATTTTCTTCTTGACCTCTTCTGTTATGATGCTCATTATAGCTGTTTTCAGTAGCATTCGGCACAGTCAACACGTTACTCTGATCTTCTCTCTGCAATTATACTTTGTTTTGTGGGTGCTGCTTGCAGTCTTGGTCGGGTTTGAGTTTCACTATAAGATCGGAGGTCCATTTCAGTTAACTGTCTTGATTTCTTGTTTATTCCTCTTCATTCTATTACATGTATTGTCTTACCGATCTCCCGATATGCAAGACATCTTACGAAAGGCTGAGGAACAACAAGGTAGCCGTGCTGTGGGTTACACGAATCCTAATCTACTTCCGCCTAGGTCCAGTGGCAATGAGTCTCATGAGAGAGCGCCTAGCTATTCGAGTATGGAACATCAGAATGATAACTCCTCAGAAAGGCCGGTTGCCCCTGTTCCTGAGGAGAACAATTCCCATAATGAGGAACATACAGCCGATCATGGTCGATCATCATCATCTGGTCACGCAGATGACGAGGCAGATGAAAGCAGCCCGCTTTTGGCCACTGTGCGAAAGATAAGGCTAGAAACAGGAGGAGAACCTAGTCCACTTCTCAGTTTTGTTGGATTCCTTGAATGGTTGGTACTGTTCCCTCTACCAATATACCTTCTGTTCCAGCTGCTATTCCAAGCCTCTGAAGCGTTAGGGGAGACTCTAATCTCAGCTCCTTCGCCCTTGTTATTGTATAGCTTACCGGTTGTTATGAGTCTTATGATTATTGCTCCTTCTATTCCATTGTTGCAGCGATTCGGTTACATTACCTCACTTATCATGTTTATAGTTGGAGCAATATTCTTGGTGGCAACTATTCTTTTCTTCCCTTTCAATCAGAATGCGCCTATGAAGATATTTGTTAACCAACAAATTGATCTGGATCTTTCCGACTCTGCTTCAGTCGTTGAGTATGTGGGACTAAAGGACTATCTGCCAGCTGTGCTCAAGGAGCTACCAAATCTTGGAAAGCTTGAATCGAGTCAAGAAGTCTCGGGTGAATCGATAAATGGGTTTACTTGTGCTGCAGCCAATCAAGAAAGCAAGCAATGGTCGGGCTTGATGTCCAGGTGCCGAGGCCCAGGACCTGAGCCTCGGTTGGTTCAAAACGCTGGCAGCTTCCGACAGTGGGTGGATGTGTCTGTCAAAGATATTGACGCCGACACATCATTGATTAAGATCCACCCGGGAAAATCTATTTCTGGATCGACATCGTACTCTTGTTCTGTTGTGCTTCCGTCTGGAGTTGCAGATAATGGAGATGTGAAACTCCATGTGATTGGATATGATGCTAATGAAGAGGATGAATCGGACTATGGATCATACGAAATGCAATTTGATCCGAGAAAGCGAAAGACTGCTGTTTCGAACGTTGTAGTCTATACTCGAGGCAATTTAGGGGATGACAGTGGCGAGGAGGCAGGCCCTATCAAGGTGGAACTGACTCACAATGGCAAGGTCGATTCTATTCGAGTAGGATGTGGATGGAACGAATGGATTCCAGGACGATTCGAGTTACCACTTGCAGACGAATTCTTGGAATTTGCCCCCAGTTGGTCAACCATCTCTTCAAAGAGTAAATCAGGTCTTGGAACTGTCGAGGTATGGCAGACTGTAAAGTTGTCAAACGGCACCAGTTAAGACAGATGACCGTTATGGTTTTCGTATTTATTCGGTTCCTTTTGTTTGCATTTCATTTTTGTTTGTGTTTCCTTGTGATTAATTTCTTTTTTTTTTTTGGGTTCAACTTTTCCACAGCCAGTGTGTGTGTTTTAATAATTTTTTGTAATATATTCAAACTATATTCATGGCAATGCAATTGTAGTAGTATGGACATGGAACACACTTATAGCGTACAATCATAAACAAATTACGAGTAAAGGGGACATTGAGAGAGACTTTTTTACGTCAAAATAAGGGGCTCTTTTGTACAAAGGTGCCCGCGAGCTGTGGCAGGATCACCGCGGCTCTGATAAGTGGGTTATTACACTCAATAGTAAATGTTTAGGACAATAATACAGTAGTCAAATAAATAATAATTTTATTTCCTTTTTTTCCCCCACAATCTGTAATCCAAAACATCCTTCACAGAAGGCAATAATAGAATACAAGAAAAAAACAAATGCATGATAACACACATATATATATATATATATAGAAGAAATACCAGGTACTCCGAAAAACAGAGCCATAAAGTTTTGAACAAAACAAAATAAATAAACATCGTAAACTCCAAAGTGCGAGCAGGCCCCATAAAAAGGACAATAAAAAAATCAAACCACATCAGGAAAAAGATAAATAAGAAAAAATAAAAAACATTTCATGAGTTGCAAAGTCTATCGGATGCATGCAATGAAAAAAATAAAGCATAACTTCACTTTTATAGATCATTCCCTTGATTTTTTGCTATCAGCTTCAACTTTTATATGCAGCCTTTCGCTACTGTTGTTTTCGCTACTGCTATGAGTGCTGCTAGCTGGAGAGTGTTGCCCAGAGTTGCCATCAATGTGATGACGATCATCTTCCCCAACACGGACACCGTGTTCACAAAGATAGGGACATTTGTTCTTCATAATATGCTGAGAAATCCAAATATCCACATTAGAGAACGCTTCATCGCACACAGGACACGTTCCAGGTGTACCAAACCGATCCTTCTTTTTAGTTCCTTGTGGATATCGGAAATGAATAGAACGTAAATGGTTTTTAAATGTATCTCCACGAGAAAACCCCCCAGTCACATGACAGAGCTTGTTGATGGTGTAAAATGGACATCTGAATGTCGAGTCGTCCCGGTGAGATTTCTGGTGACGGAAAACATCGTTTGGACGGCTGAAACCTCTACCACACTGATCACAGATATAGGGTCTCTCGCGAGAATCTTGGTTATTAGACGCATTACCTCGAGAGTTGTTGCCAGGATTCACTCTGGCACGCTTTCGGGATGAACCACCAGTTGAGCTATTAGAGCTGCGCTTTGAACCAGGTTGACTGCCACTGCTATTGTCTTGATGAGCTACAGAATCTCCCTTTAGAGGAGATGTAGAGTCTCCACCGGGTCTGACACTATTTTTTTCTGACAAGGTAGGGCTAGCAACTACCGAAGATGACTTCTCACCAGTTGTAAGGCAAGCAATGCTCATTGGGCTAGTGCCATTCACTTCAGAAACACCACCAAAGCGAGAATCTGTATTAAGCGGAGAATAAGAAAAAGAATTTCCTTCGCCCGGTTCAAGTGGGGAAAGCATTGGTGTTCCCGTATGAGAAATAGGAGCAGGACTAGCTCTTTGAAGTTGTTGAAGACATGTGGCAGCGCGGAGATCAACCAAAGCTGGAGATGAGCCGGGAGGAGGTTCAATCAATTGCTGGGAAGTTCTGGAAGGTACGCGCTGTTGCTGGGGTTGGATAACTGTCTGATAAATCCTCGGATAGGGTTGATAACTGCTGTTTGGAACGCCGTAGCCAAAGGCACGAGCTGAAGGATCGCAATTGGTCATAGAAGAAGTTGGTGAAACACATTGAGCTGCCGGGACCACTTGGGGTGGAAGACATGCAGGATATCCAGTAGAAGGGGTTGAGTATCCCATGAGTAACGCTGGAGGAGGAGGAAGCATGAAAGCTTCTTGCTGAGGCGCTGCTGTTGGTTGGGAGGCAGAATGAAACAAGCCATGAAGCGGAGGAAGAACCGGCGCAGACGAGCCTGGTTGACGACTGTAAGGTGGCAACTGTGGAGTAGCAGTCATCAACATGATCTCTACAGGCTATAATGGGTGGTGGACAAAGAAAGTTCAAGAGGAATAAATAGAGTATTCGTACTCCAAAAAAGAAAAAAACAGAACAAAGTTTTGAAAAAACGACGGGGGGGGTTTGTATGAGGGGAACTCCGCCACAGAGTTCCTTCTCAGAAACCTATTCTCTCTCTATATCCGGGCAGGACTTTGTATATCCTACACTGTAGCACTCTTTTAGTGAGAAAAAGTTTCAAGAATCGGGGAGAGGAATTATCTTTTATTTAGAAGAGCTCATGATTGCTCCCTCGGGTCTTGCGGCGTCAATACTAAAGTTGCGCCGCACTATGCCAGGTTGGGCCACGGCTCAGTCGGTTACTCCGACAGGATCGATGACGGAGTTATCAAACATCTCACTATTCATTCCCGGATTTATACCGATTGAATGGCAAGCTTTTCGGTGGAAGATCTTCTAGCCTATAGTTTTGCGGATCTTTCCCGCATTTTGGTACAAACGACAAATTTGACTCTTCTCTCCCCAGAAAAACACCATCATTAAAACTATAATCTAAAAACTAGTTCTAAAAAAGTTTGCTAATTTCATGCTACACAACCTTGGTTATGTTAATGATGATAGTTATAATTGCCACTTTGAATATTTGTCAGATCATCCAAAAATAGGTCTACAAATGGTCGTGACTTTTTTAGTAATTATTATCATTCACGTACCAAGGGATCTTTAATAAATTGCTACCTAGCGTAAGCTGTTGTAATCAAGGTACCCGGATATGCGGCTGGGAGTTAACAGTCGGAACTCTTGAACCGTTTGAACAATGAGGCGGGGGCGGCGCTAGAAGTGCCGACGCGGCGTAGTTAATAGACTTCGAGTTTAGTGCCAAAAAACCCTGCGGCTGCGATTTAATTACTAGGAGGCATTCCCCCAAAAAAAGGAACAAACGTGAAACTTGTTCCTGCTTAGTCTAGCCCAGTCTCTACGCGAATCGGGCCACTTGGTATTTGGGTTTTATTTTTAATATGGTGGTTGAAAATTGTTCTGTAATACGCATGTGAAGATACCTGTCAACGTCACTACCTCGAATTCAATAAAAAGTCTATTTATCGTTTTTGCCCTCACCAATACTAGCTTGGGGTTCATATTTGTCGATGGTCTGCGCGTTACAGTAGTTAATTGTTCTTCGCAGGAGAGGGTTTGTGTGCGGCAATCGGACATACTTTTTTTTTATTTTGCTCATGTCCCATTCACGGAGTTGGCCTCGTTTTATGGGAGCGCTCCATTATCGGGAGATACAGTAGCCGGAAGAACACTGGGCATGGAAACGTCATCATTAGATCCATCTTGGGATTTCCCGTTGGAAATCATTGCCCTATGGACCTGACTGATTACTTTGGGAGGACATTTCCAATTGTTTGATTTTGACGTTACGCTAAATCTAGTGATCGATCTCTCAGAATGGTTACCACAAGTAGGCGCTGTATTTCTTTAAAGTCATGATAGTTCATTGTGTTTAAGAAACTCACTCGTTCACGATGCTATATTTCTGTGGAATTCTCTTTTATTTCTGACAAGCCTAGGATTATCGTGACTTTCGTCTAGTGTTCCAGATGAGTGATGGGAAATGTGACTGAGAAAAAAAGGCCGCTGCTAAATGGTTCTGTTTTCTCTTCGAATTTAATCATTTGCTGGGCGTTCTTTGTTGTTCACATGCCCTGCGCGATGGTTTCTTTACTTAGACTTTTTCCCCCAGATTAAAAAAATTTATCGAGTTTAATTTATGAGGTTAAATCTCCAACTGCAGAACTGCAATTTTTTCGGGGGATTTCGAATAAGCCTTCTTGGCATTTTTAAAAAATTTAAAACCTTAAAATTAAATGGCCCCACGGCGTTATCCCGGGTTCGCACCACAAGAACAAAGCACGGCTTACTCCGCATTTAACTGACAAAATAGACCAAGCACTGGTAACAGGTGGCGCTTCTAGATACACCCACCGTAATCATAGTTGCGATGCTGTCGTCTCTGCTTTGTTTGTCTATGTGGGTTATTTGAGCTCAGGGCGGCAAACCAATGAATAAAAACTGTAGCGTCATACCAACACTGTTAGCGGAGACTGTTCTGATATGATAGACGATATCCAATCGAATAAGTTCTTTAAATTTCGGCCAACCTTACAGCAATCCTTGTCTTTATGTCGTACTTCGTTTTATTTGAACCATGTCGCTGAGCGCGTGATAATGAGGCTCAAACTGAATCATTTTTGACAGTATCACGTGATGATAAGAGACCATGTTCTGAAAAATATATCTGCGGAACAAGTTTTGAAAATCATATAAATGAATGCTACGCATCCTACTCATAAATAGATTGTACTAGCAGTGATCTGACACTATGAATAGACAGCGACGAGAACCACCTGTCTTTAGGTTCAAGATGATACACACAGAAATTCCCTTTTCAGATTGTACTTTTCCATTCCGGGAAAGTGGGCGGGCCATCGTCTACCAACCACATTAACATTAAAGATACCTGCCTCAATTGGTGCAGAGTCGATTGAAAATTACTGTTGATAAAATGCAATTGTAGAAAAAGTGAAGAAAAGAAACGACACATCTCTTTTGAAGAGTCATTCTTGTATTATCTCCATCAGCAGAAATCCAGAAGGAAAAGAAAACCAGAAAAAACTGAAAAATCACACACACACAAGCAAACAAACAAACAAACAAATAAACGCATAAACCGCAAATAGCTAAGTCACTCTTAAGTCTACCCTAGTCACATAAGTTTTCCTTCAACAATAATAGTTCATCATTACGTAAGTTAGCTGGTGCTGGTGCTGTTACTGTTGTTGGCACCCCAGAAATCAAGAGATGCCACCACTTCCTTGCCGTCTTCACCCTCGTAAGCGTACATAACCTCTCCAGTGATTTCATGCATAAATCGGATATTCTCTCCAGTGACAATGTGAACCAACGCTGCAGTTTCAACGTGCCTGATCTCAACAAAGCTAGGCTCAAATGCCAGAATATATGGATAGGATAAAGCAAATGCTTGAGGCATTCCCTCCCAGTATATAATCCAGTCAGGTCGAGAACGCCATCCATCTCGGTTGACAAAGAAGGAAAAGTCAGAGTAATTGAGAAGAAATTCTCCATTGAGCCTATAAATAGCCAGAGGTTTGAGTCCTTCCCGTCTCATGGCAAAATCAAGAGAAGTATCGGCTGGATCGAGAAGTGACTGCGTTTCAAGAGTTTCTAAACTTACAATCTCAAACCCCTTAGCACACCCAACACATACCTTCTTTTTGAGGAAAGATATTGACAATGTCTCTGATGGAATGTAAAACTCCTTGAATAATTTGAGACCTTCAGAAGTACCTTGTAAAAGTCTTCTCAGCGGGGCTTGCTGTTTCCTTGTCCGAGGAGTAGGATCTGCTGGTTCCCACACCTGAACAGTGGTTACAGAACTAGTCTTGACTGTGCAAACAAGCAACTTGTTGAGACATTTCCCGCTCTCGAAAAAGTTGACGTGGCCAACAATTTTCTTTCCTCTTTTGCCATTTGCAACTGGATCGGCATTCGGCGATTCCAAAATATCTAATGGCCACGATATTAGAGACTTATCGCAGAGAGTGAGGAGGGTCGAGTACTCTTCAACAACGTCCAACTGAGTAACGTTAGTCGCAGTCATAACTTTGTAAGGCTTTCCAGGTTTGGTGCCCTCTTTTGTCCTCAGTTCTGATACCCACAGTCCGTGATCTGTACCAAATAGCAGTTTACGCCCACCGGCAATTGGTATCATGCAATTGATACGATTGGATCCTTCAAAGTATCTTTCGCATAAAATCCGTTTAGTAAAGACGCGAGATCGAAGACTAATCTCTTGTTTTTGATTTTCAATGTGCTCAACCCATTTTTTCCGTCCAACAAATGTCGTGGTATAGACTGTAATCTCGTAACCTCGACGGCCCAGATGCTGAAACGTCAAGGGGTATTTATTACCAGCTTCGAGCTTTGATGGAGTAGATTTGGCAGATGAAATTAAAGATGATGAGCTGCGTTTCGTTAAACTGTTCTTGGGAGAGATTTCTTCAGATTGAGACATTATGAGAAGCTCCAATGGGATAGGCTTGCGATAAACTTTGAGTTGCTCCCTCTTGTTTACAATTTTCACTCGCACAATCAGCAAACAGTGGTCAAACAAAAAGACTTGAATATCAGACTGAGTGTCTTGATATCTTCGCTTGACATAACCTCGGAATATTAATTGTCGGTTATCATCTGTTAATTTGAGATCCATGTACTCGCCAGCTCTAAAGCTCAGGCTTTGATTTAATTGCATGAGGTTGAGCTTATTCTCTGCTCTTCCTGACTCAATATTCACCCGATTTAAGAATTCTCGAATGATTTCAATCGCTTTAGGAATATTCTTCCTATCTGGAGATTCCTCTGATGAATGTTTGAGTACAGCTTCCAATAAAAGAGGATATCGAGCCAATCTCGTGGTTGGCTTAGTAAGGTAACCATTCAGCTCAAGCTTGCGAGACTCATCCCGTCTTTCAGTCTCTTGAACAAATCGAGCAAAAGCACTATTGGAACTCTTTTCTCTTTCAAACTCGTACTTGCCGTATACTTGATTTGCACCGTATCGAATAAAAGGCTCAAATCGACTCACATGTTCCAAAAAGATATCTCCAATTTCCTCAACCACTGGAGCCTTTTGCTGCCTGCGAGTAAGAGCTTCCGCTAGTTTAAGATTGGTAGCATGGATTTCAAGGACATTACCAAATACGGATCGTAAAAACTTTTCCCGTCGATACTCGGGGATAACATTTGAAACTCGTAGAGGCTTGATCCAAAAGTCTCGAAGGTACTCCAAATCTTTGACAAAATCTCGTTCCGTGTAGATAGTTTCACAAATGACTTCTTGCCGTTTTCGTTCCTGCTCGCTAATACCGTCAGATATTTCCTTAGGTACGGAATGAATCCAGAGTTTTTGCTCCCGTTCATCATCACCATGGAGGGATGTATGACTTTCGGCCCGTCGAAGCCCCGGCTGTGGCTTCATGTTGAGCCTGGCCTGTTGCTCCAATCTCCGAGGACACGCTATGGAATAACACAGATGGTCACGAGTGCAGGTTGGCGAATAGCATTCAGTTAGAAGAGTGAAAACTCCATCGACTTTAGATTCATCTTCTTCCATTAATCGTTCTCGGAATTGATACACTTCAAAGGGGCTATCTCTGAGCCTGTGTTCATAAGTCACGTCATGAAAGAACTTCTGTGCATCAAGAGCTCTACCTAAAAGGAGGGCAAGATTTCGGTCGGTCGTTTTTATTATATAGGCAATCACGTCTACCGTTTCTGAGCCCAAAAATGCGTCCTTATAAGTGAGACCATTTTTAACCTTGTCTCCAGTCTGAAGTCGAAGTTTCAAAGCCTCAGCAACTTTAGAGAGCATTGCTGGATATACGAGAGGATTGCGTCTTGAGCTGGTGACTATTGCAGATGATGGAGTCACCATACCTTTGAGAAGGGGGCGAGTCATCTCCAGGTTAGCAAGGGACTTTTGAGATGAACTAGATGCAGCACGGCGACTAGTTATTGGACTGGCAATTGAAGATGCTATCGTCATTGTATTAGCCCTTAGTGATGGTACGCTGGTAGTGGAAAGACTTTGCATGATTTGCCTATGATCTGAACTCCTGCCACTGAAAGTTTGGGCTCGTTCAGAAGTCAAAGGAGGAGGTACTCTGGCTGGGTGATTTGGCCTTTGCTCGTCTGGATGACGTTGAGGTATTGGGATAGTCCTGCCACCGCTAGTGGTTTCGGTGCCATGGATGGGACTTCGGCGATCATAAAGTTCATTGTTATTACCAGCTCCAGTAGTTTGGGGTGATTGAACTGGGTATTCAGAAGGGTGATAGTGGCCCATTGAAGATGCAGCTCGCCGAGAAGTTGCTGCTGCTGCTGCTCGGTTTGGAGACAATTCACCAAGTTTTTTAATACGGGAGATGGTACGGTTACTGTCATCAGCCGAGGCAAGAGGGGGATAATGGTGTCCAGAGGTGTGAGAAGAGAATGAAGTTTGTAGAGTGGGCAAAGAAGGACGATGGGATAAGACTTTATCAGGAGCATCGCTATTAACAGGTTTCCGATGAATTTTGTTTGATCTAGCGGGCTCCGAAGGGGAGAGTGACCGCAAAAAGTTTTGACGAGGTGATACCGGAAGTGAAGCGTGTGTGCCTGCTGGAGGATAATGAGGAGGGACATTTCCAATTGGGTAAGGATGTGGAGGTCCAGTACCTCGATACGTCTGTTGAGTAGGAGGAGGGAGTCTTTCTGGGGCGGGTTTAATACTATGAGGAGGTAGGGCATCTCTGGTGACGGTATCATTAGGGTCTTGCTGAAGATATTCCCCATAAACACTTTCCATTGCTGCATAGGGTTGCTGGTCAGTATACGAGCCTCCTCTAATCTGGGAATGAGAATATGCAGTGTTGCCACGAAGATCAACAGTACTTTTTGTACGCCGTTGTTGATGAGGTGGAGAGACCGTATTGAGGATCCGTGGATCCTGCTGGTGGTGGTGGTGTTGTGGTTGTTGTTGTCTGTTAGGCTTTGTGACAGGGATTTGGGAAATATCTATGGGAGGTAAAAGAGGATATGGGGACCGATCCTGATCAGTAGGAGATTTGAAAGATGATGATGATGACTGATCGTGGTGGAACTTGGTACCAAAGACGTTATGAAACCCATTATTCGATCTATGGACATCCTCTGAGTACCCTTGAACTTGGGGATTGGATTCTGCCATCTGGAGCAAGATAAAAGTATAAGTTAGTAAAGGCAATGCTCAAAAAGATAGTTCTCCTAAGATAAGAGATAGATTTTTTTGGTCTTCAAAGTACGACTCAGTCTGGCAAGACTTGGGACGCAGATGATCGCCAAATCCTGACAAAGAGACGGCGCAACAGGCCAAAAAAAAAATAAAGAAAATTTGAAAAAAATATTAAATAAATAAAAGAGAAATCCATTGCACGGAACATAGTTACTCACTTATTAAGAAGATTATAAAAGGGATAAAGAGTGAAACAACTGATTATAAGAATTCCAAAGATCCTGCCGAAGCTGGCAACCGGGGCCGCTGGCAACAGCAGGACAGGATATTGAAAAAGAGTTGAAGGTAGGTCGGGGTTTGGTATGTATGCCGAAATGCACACACGAGAGACAGTTCAAATGACGACAATGTGGGTACCCGACTTGTTATACTCGTCCTTATTAAAGAGTGGGTTCCTGATTGTTTCTTTGTAGGTTGGGTAAAATGAAAGACTGGGTTGCAGTGGGAAGTTGTTGCCAATCACCTCGCGATAGCAATTTCATCACTTTTTAATAGTGCGAAGAAGAGAGACGAGAAAAAAGTACGTAAAGCGCGCGAAGAAGCTGCAGTAGGTAGTGTTTAGATTATTTCAACACTGCTTGTTTTACATATAGTTTGTGTAAAGTTGTACTGAGACCACGAGGAAGTTGTACATTTTCCCGTCTTGCGGAAGCTACTTTGTAATTAGACTGTGAACTAACAGAACATCTTTCAGAAAAGAGAGAATCACATCAAGTTTATTTGCGTCAATGTTATGGATCTGTCGAGCAAAACTGGAGCAGGCCGACTCGCGTATTCTCCGAGTGTTACCTAGCTCTTTATGAAATACACTACAATTGTAGAAATCCCGCCAACAGTTAATGAAAAGGACTATCTTTTCTCTTTAGCATACCTAAATTTGATTATTTAAATTACTAGACAATATAAATACATTTGCTTCTTTGTTACCACAGTCGGATTGGCAAACAATCAAAACTCAGTCAGTCATTTATACAGGATTTCTTTTTGTTACCCTACCGGACAGACCCATCTAACAGGTCGGGAGAGAAACCTAACACCCTACAATACATTGAAAAGCTAAGGTAAAAGACCTTATCGCATAATTCAAAAAACCTGACCATGTAAGTCAATCCTTGAATGAAAATCTACTGATCTTTTTTTCTCATTTGCTGATGCGGTTGATTGCAGGTCGTCAGTGTCGGAATATACTCCGTTATTTGCTCCATTCTTTGGATTTGCCGGGTATGTGTGTGTGTAAAATCCTAATCAAGATCAATATCTAACTCTTGTTTCTTTTTGTAGATGTGCCAGTGCAACAGTCCTCAGCGCTGTTGGTGCGGGGATCGGGACTGCCAAGAGTGGAATTGGTATTACTGGAACAGGTGTGTTTAAACCTGAACTTGTCATGAAGAGTCTTATACCGGTGGTCATGTCTGGTATTTTAGCAGTCTATGGATTAGTCGTCAGCGTGCTGATTGCCGGTGACATGAATCCTGGATCTACATACTCACTATTCAATGGGTTCATGCATCTGGCTGCTGGACTATCGGTTGGATTTGCTGCTCTTGCTGCCGGTTATGCTATTGGAATAGTCGGCGATGAAGGCGTTCGGCAGTATCTTCTGCAACCCAAGCTATTTGTTGGCATGGTTTTAATTCTTATCTTTGCCGAAGTCCTTGGCCTATACGGTCTGATTATTGCCTTGATTCTTAATACAAAGGGGAGCGGTTAAAATTTGAAAAACAGTTTTATCGTGTAGATTATATCGATCATGTATTGAGAGGAAAAGGACGTGAATAGTATTATGACTTGAATTTTATTTTTTTTCTCTACAAGGGTAATATACTCTGTAAAGGACTACTGCCTGATATGCGCATAGCATGCTGTATATACAGTGCATTTGCCCAACGAAAGAAAAAAGAGTATGTTACTGTAATTGTCAGAAAATGTGATAACATCTCATGTGTCTAATTTTGTTCGGTAACAAGGGGGAGGAGGGAAGAAAGCGACCAAAACGCACACGCCGCACGTCTCTGGGGACGTGACGGGGTCAGAACATGCTTACAGAGATCGCTCTAGAATCGAATATCATGTTTAGAAAGGTACAGGGGATTTATTAATTAGGGGAAATAAACGGATTTTACGCCATTAAAAGGGGTTATCAGCTCAATCATACACAAGAAAATACAGAGTAAGGAGGGGTGGGGCATCGTCGTATTAGTTAGTTAACCAGCCACAACACCCTTCGCCTTTAAAACACAGTAACGATAGAACAGAAAATACTAAAATAGAGACCAAAGCAAAGCAATATTATAACAAGATAAAGAGACCTCTTCACCGCGTCCACTAATTTCCTTACTTCGGAGGAAAATCCTTGGGACATTGCCAAATCCGGTTAACGGGGGGGTGCTAAAAGGGGGGGGGGAGGGAGGGAAAACGATGCTAAACTCTACTTAGAAAAACCAAAAAAAGTTCGTGTTGTCCGCGCTCATATTGGACCAGGACAAGTGAACTCTTGATTGCTATTTTGTCAGTTGAGCCACTCAAGGATTTTTTTTCGGGGAATATCTTCTTCTTTATCATCTACAGATTTCTGTTCAACAGGTTTTGTTGACATTTTCCAGCTTTTTTCATTCATTTTCGTTTGCGCGTCTGTCTGCCAGATCTGCATCTTCTTGCTTTGTTTCTTTTTTTTTTCTATAAAATGATGCTGAAATTTCGGAGGCCAGTCCTCCTCGCTATTGCAGGAGCATTGCTCCTAGTATTCTATCTGAACCATTCGGCATCCAGAATCATGGCCCTCAAAGATGAACAACTGCGAGAACAGAAACGAATTGCTGATAATGCCATTTCAGAAAACCAAAGACAAATCGAGCGGATCGAACAAGGTCAGAGACAGCTAATAGATCAGCTCAGCACTGATTGGAGAAATATCGAAAAACAGATTCAAGAGCTGCGCCGTCCAGATCCCGGTTCAAATCTACACGAGCAACTTGCATTTCAGTTCCCATATGAAGAAAGACAAAAATTCCCTGCATTCATATGGCAGACATCCAAATACTCATATTCAGACTCCCGATTCGATCCGAAATTGAAGAATGCTGTTGACTCGTGGTCTGAACAAAATAAAGATTTTGTCCATGAAGTTCTTAGCGACAGTTCCTCAGCCGCACTAGTCAGACACTACTATCGACATCTCCCCTCAGTCATTGAGGCTTACGATAGCTTACCATACCCCATTCTCAAGGCTGATTTCTTTCGATACCTCATCCTGCTGGCACGAGGGGGTATCTACTCTGATGTTGACACTGTTGCACTAAAGTCAGTTTTGGAATGGATACCTAGCAATGTTGACCCAACCAGTATTGGGCTTGTCATTGGGATCGAGGCCGATCCTGACCGACCGGATTGGCAGGAATGGTATGCTCGCCGTATACAGTTCTGTCAGTGGACTATCCAAGCCAAGGCTGGCCACCCGATTCTTCGAGCTATTGTTGAAAAGATTACTACTGATACTCTCGAACGGAAACGTAGGGGTACGTTGACAACGATCCTGGGCAAGGATAAAGGTGGGGACATTATGGAATGGACAGGTCCTGGTGCATGGACTGATGCTGTTTTTGAATACTTTCACGACCCAGTTAGGAGCGGAGTGGATGATGCAACTGGCGCCGACTGGAATACGCGAGCGTTTTCAAATTTGGTGGAACCCAAACAGGTCTCTGACGTGCTCGTACTACCCATCACTAGTTTCAGTCCTGGTGTCAATAACATGGGTGCTAAGGATACAAGTAACCCACTTGCTTACGTTCAGCATTTGTTTGGTGGTACATGGAAACCATCTGACGAGCGAATGTAACAAAAAAAAAGAACAAACAAATGAAAAAAAGAAGAAAGTTTTAAACCTTTTCATGCATGCACATATAATATCAGTTGTTGACGGATTATACACAACCTTTGTTTCTTTTTTTTTTTTTTTTCTTTTTTCCTATTCGCGCGCACGCTTTTTGCTCTGCAATTGTACATTTTTCTACAGTGTTTCTTGTCATGTGTTTTTTGTATGTACCATTGCTCAAACCACTCCGCTTCGTTTTCTTTGTTTTTTTGTTTTTCTTCTTTTGTTGCTTTTTGGCGCTTTATGCAGGAAAGACGGTGAATGAATAGGCCATATTTTCAACAAGATATTAAATTTCTACAGTACAAAAGATATATGTTGGCGCCACAATCAACAAGTAATAATAAACAGAAACCGCAAGAGAACCTACTCCACACACAGAGATAATAAACACGACAAAAAAAAAAAAAGACCAAAAATATTCAAGAATACTCATTCCATTCATTTCGAACAAGTTCCAATATAACTTGACGAGCCGTCAGGGATGGATGAGCGCAGGCAACCATGATTTGAGACTCGGTCGAATTGATGAGTCTAAAATCAGTACCCAAACATAGTTGACAAATTTGTCGCGTTTCAACATTGTGAACTTCAACTAACTTTGAATCAACCCCAATTATATATGGATGCTGATATGCAATCCCCTGCGGCTGACCGACAAAATTAAAATATGATGGGGGAGATCCAATCTCTCCGTGATTGTTGATGTATACCGCCACAGAGTCGTAGCAAAGAAGAAAATCAAATTCACTGATTCGAAACATTGCCAGTGGCTTAGCGCCATCAAGTTTCTTTTTGAAGTCACTGTTGTTGCTGATAGAAGAATGTTCAGGAATGGGCCGGAACGATTTGCAGTCCAGCGTGGTTATGTCAAACCCTTTGGACACTACTCCAATGCTTGTATTAAACAAAGTGGCATTCGTACAGTCTCCAGAATACTCCAGCTGATCAAATTGGCGAAAATACTCCACAGGTTGAAGCATTCCTGAGTTATTTGGACTCCCTGTCTTCTTTGGTGATGTTTGACTACTAACATAACCCAGTTGACCTCGCCTCTTGGGAAGATTCTGTTCAGTGACTGGCTCTATAAACTTCAACATTGAAGAGAGGTTTTCTCTTCTTTTATACACGATAAGAGACCGCCCCATCAGATTGCCGGTCACAAAGAATCCAACGTCCCGTCCTCCCGATATCCGGGTTGCAATTAAAGTGTCAGGGCGACAATCACTAGAGCTACTATGACGATGCAGATGAAGATGATGTCGTTGCTGCTGTGCAGGCTCTTGTGGACCATCACCCCGTGGTAAAACTTTGTTACGGGATATCATGACAGAAAAAGCATCTAGCGAGTATGACAGGAGATTCTTGTCGGATAAGACCAACAGAGAGTCGAATCCATTAAGGGTCTTGATACCCGTTACATTAGGGGTCGGAATGCACTTTGTCCAGCTTGTCACAGATGGGATATAGATTCCATCATCGCATCCCAAGGCTAGAATTTCCTTATCGGTCGAAGTTGAGAACCGGCAGGCACTGTATACTCTAGTCTGATAAGTTGGTAAAGTATTATTTTGAAACTGGGTATGTTTGATAGCTTTATCCATGGTGCTTCCAACCTCGGGGAAAGGTAAGGGATGCGGAGCGGTCGAACTAGTATAGCGAAAATCGTAATGTGACAATATCTTCATAGCAAAAGGTTCTTTGTGCGAAGATTGTATAAGAGAATAATGATGCTTCTTAGCAACCAAAATTGCATCTTTCCACTTTAGTCTTGCCGTCTCGCTTGAGCAGTACAGAGTGTAAGATCTACCGAATCGTCCTGCATGACTGACTCGAATTGGGTACATGACGTCCTTTTCCGCTTCAATGATGGTCGCGGCTGGAGTTTCCCCACCCCCAACAGACTTACCAGAGTTATCGGCTCCAATTCCAGGAACGCTGGCAGCAGTAGCTTTTGGACTTCGATTGATATCCACAGCAGATGTCATTGTACCCACTCCTAGACGAGTAGTAGACGACGACTTGACAACGGGAGGATCATTGACAGACTCCAAGACAAGGAGGGCAAGTGGAATAGGTGGCTTCGTAATATAGCATTTTGATGATCCACTTTTCGATTTTGCAATAATTAAGTAATTGTCCAACAGGATAAGTTCTGACTCAACCCAATCAAATCGATGGTCACCACGTCTCGTCACTTTGCCCTTCTGGATTATTTTACGATGGGGGTCGTTCATTTTGAAATCTGTTTGATATTCTGGGTATTTCCATTCAACATTAGTAGCCAGATCCAAAAGTTCAGTTTGCTTTTCTGCTTCACCAACTGCAGAATCGACTTTATGAGAGATTGCATTACAAGCAGCAATTGCTCGTTCCAGAAGGGGGTATTCTTCATCCGATGGACGCATCCGGCTAAGAACCCCTTTCAGTAAAAGACCGTATCGAACAACACGGGGGATTATTCGGGAGAAGAAAAAAGCATAAGGTCTTCCACCAAGAGCGGGATCCTTGCTAGTTCTTTCTAACCATTCTCTAAAAGTTGGGTTTTCTTCCCTCTCCATTCTCATTTGCCTATTAGCATAAACATGCTTTGTGGCATACGAGACAAGAATTTTTTCACTATGTCTGGCCCAGTCTAGAAAAATATCGGCAATATTCCGAATAAAATGACCTTGAGATCGTTGTCGCTCTTTTAACGGAGTCAAAAGATACTTTTGATTAATTGAAATGATGTCTGGTACATCTTTGAAGCATAGATCGAGAAATTTCTTTTGATTCTTCAGAACCTGGACTTTTGACTTGATGAGATCATCTCTGAATACCAAAAGCCAAATCTCAAGATCTTTTAAAAAACTTTCTTCACCTGAAATGACTTCATGGATAGCATATTGCCTCTTGATATCTGCAGGATTTAATGCCTTTAAATCCGATTCATTGAGATGCCAGTGCGTTGCCCAGTCAGGATCTATATCTCGGTCATGGGTTGAAGACTGAACCTCTAGCGGAGATACTGAATGGAGAGATTTGCAACACTTGTAAGAGTAGCACCTGTAACAAGGCAACTCATAAGCACAGCATTGGCTGGAATAGCACCCTTGACCTGTAAACATTGGTAAGACTCCCGAGACTTTGATATCATTATTAAAATCCAGTTGGTAATGCCGACTGTCATTTTGTTTCTGGTCGTCAAGATTTATGAGGGCTCTGGCTTTGATCAATTCGTCAACGACTAAAGTAGCGTATACTCCAGAATAAACCCAGCTCATTGATGGGATAACAAATTCAAACAGGCGACTCAATGCAACTTCAATCTCTTGACGTGAAGTCCACGTAGACGATGGAATGACAATCTTCAACCATTGAAAAAGACTGCTCAATGCCCAAGGCTCACTGCATTGAGCAAAGGTAGACTTTTTTATACCAGATGCCAAAAACATAGACTTAGTTCGCGGCAGTGTCGGAAGGTCTAACTTGACCATGAGGGGATAATCTTCATTCATTGTTTGTGGCTCTGAAACAGCTGGGATGTCAGACTTTAAATGTTTACTTTTATCAAATAGTAATGACTGGGTTTGCTTGAGCACAGATTTCCTATTCATGTCGCCTCTTTGGTTTGAAATCGGGGAAGAATTCCATTTCTGTAAGTGCTCACGATTGCCCTTAATTGGTATTGGAGATGGAGGTGATGAGGAAAGACTCATTCTCTCATCAGACTCACCAACAGATTCACCAGTATAAGCATAATAAGGTTCCTCATTTTGACCTAGGCTCGGGTACTGCTGAGATTGCCAGGGGGTTGACGGCAAAGGCTTCCGTCGTGGATGCAGAGAGGTTGGTGAATCTGGTAATCTACTAGATCCCGACGGGGAGGATCGAGGGCTTAGCCGCATCGGAGGTGGGTATATAGACTCCTTCATGACCTCTGGAGATGATGAATATTTTATATGTGGGTCAGGCACGTTTTGATAGGTTTCATCATCTCTAAACGGAATAGGAATGCTTAGTTCTGGTACTCCTCTGAGAGGCGACCTACTAACTGGAGAATGTAGACTATCAGACTCGTCCCATGTCTGGGTACTTGGACCATAATAAGATGTATCATTCAAGGAGTTTGAGCGACGATCAAAAGAATTATCAGTAAGTTCGCTCTCGTCCTGGGTATATATGATATCAGATTGATCGTAATCCACTGGATATGGTAATGAGACAGGAACATCCAAACTAAGTTTGGAAACTTGGGTTCCCAAATCGTGATGAGGCTCAAGATCATTGGCAGCATAATCTGGAACCTGAGGAAGACTTCTGCCATATGGGTGAGATTCTGAAGGGGGTAGAAACAATTGAGGATTGGGAATTAATGGAACATCCATTGGGTATGGGAGCGATGGATCAAAACTACTAGTTGACGACGGGGGATTTAGACTGTGATGACTATCATTAGGTGGTGGTACATGCTGGCTAGAGTCTGAAGAAAAACTTTGATTGCCATAATAAGGAAAATTCGGTCGAGAATCATAAAAGTTGTCAGACGGAGGTGCAGGCAAAAAGCTGTGACTGGGTATCTTTGGAGGAAGTGGTGGTGGTGGGTGTTGTGAATTGACTCTTGTGGTTGTGGTTGTTGTGAAGCGATGTTCGACTGCGAAGGGATCATATCCATCGTCGACATCAGTTACAGTGAGACGGACTTTAGGAGGAAGTTCCGGTGCTGGAGCAGCAGCAGTGGGAGCTTGTGACGATGATTGGTTTATATACTCTGGGAAAAACACGTCAATATAATGGCTGATTAAGCTCAGTCGGAATTTTACTTTACCATAATACTGCTGCCATTGGGAATCCTCGGGTGGTTGGCGTTGCCGCTGCTGCCAATAGGACCCTTGATCCATTGCAAGTCCTCTCTACGAGGACGAGGGAAAATTCCTATTGATTTTGGGGGTCAGCACTTGGGCCCATTCAAGTCAAGTCGATGGATGGTTTTGGCACAGTCAATGTGTTGTTGATGACAGTAGCGTCAATACAAAATGGGACCTTTCCCAAAAGGGCAACGCGCTAAACGGGGCAAAGTAAATAAAGATCATCGCGAAAGAGGAAAATTGAAAAAAAGAAAAATAAAAGAATTGAGATTTTTATCGATAAGAAGAATGTCTCTTCTCTGTACAATACCACAACTGTATGAAAAGTATTCAAATTGTGATGAGGGGACAGAAGTGCGCCTCCTGGGCTATGTTGAATTCTACAATCCCGAGACTGGTATGTTGAGGCTAGCTCATCCAACAGCAGCGCCAAAGACTCATGCAAAACATCGAGAGCAACAGTATTACTCACTGCTAGTGGATATCAGCTTTATAGCAAATGATTTAGATTTAGCCTGCACGTCTTACGGAGAGTACATCCATGTCATTGGGTATGTTCGGCACACACCGAGTAGCAATCAACAACAACAACAAGACCCATATACACTGCGTATTGAGGCGGTTACAATTTGGAACGCAGGCAATTTCGATATTCAATACTGGCAGAGAGTTATGGATTTACGATCTAGAGATCATCAGGTCGATGCTGGGCCCAATTCGAAATGAGTTGGGAGATACTCGAGAAGCAAGCTAAAAGGAAAAAAAAAAATAAAGAGGGCAACTGGTTATATGTACTAGTCCGGTATTCTCATGCGCAATGGGAACTGCGAGACCGGTCAAAAACAACAAGAAGAAAAAGAAAAGTAGTGGTGATAGTCTGCAGCCGGCAGTGCAATGCAACGACGAACAGGCAGTTTTGGATGTATTTGTGGATGCCTTCACCGACAATGTATTGAAGGAGCAGTCGAGCAGTTTAATGGCGACAATTCAGAGGATAAAGGGTGACTTATACGATCGTAACTATAAGGAAGCATTTGAGTTATCCTCCCCGCAGGACCTTGCATGTTATGCTGCTCGTTGGTCACCATCGCGGGCGTTAGCTTATCGGCAGCTAATTAAAGATCTGATCCCCTCATGTGGCCTTGGGAAAGATCTGTTTGATGGGGAGTCTAGTTCAAAAAAACATGTACTGTGTATTGGTGGAGGAGCAGGAGGGGAAATTGTTGCTCTATCTAAATTGGGGGCCGAGGAGGAATCATCAAATTGTGAAATTCATATCGATGCTGTGGATATTGCAGATTGGAGACAGAAGATTGATCTCATCAATTCAAAGATATCTACAAAACAGACCAAAGTGTTTACTGAATTTCACCAGCTTGATATTCTTCAACCAGTTGAGCCAGGCATAATCAAACAGTATAATGATTATACGTTGATTACAATCATGTTTACCACCAATGAACTATTTGCAGCAGATAAGTCAAAAGCCATCAATCTGATACGTGCAATTGCAAGTTGTAAAACCAATCAAAAGAACAATCCGCCAACCTACGTTCTGATTTGTGAAAGTGCAGGATCATTTTCAGATATTCAAGTTGGGACTAAATTATTCCCCTTACAGTTTCTGATTGACTATACCTTTTGTGGGCCAACGGGCAAGGAAGGTCCGTTCAAGACAGTGTCTAAATCCGATTCTCAATGGTATAGAAGACCTCAAGGATTAAGATATCCACTGCAGCTCGAGGACATGAGATATTTCTATCGACTCTACAAATCTTTAGATTAAATAGGGACCCATATGTATATATATATAGATTATAATAATCCACTAAATTAAAGGAAAGCTTTTTTTTTTATTGGTACACCATGACTACAAAAATTAGTCTTCCTCTTCCTCGTTATCAGAGACGACAACATTGTAGAATCGGAGCTGATAATTTCGCTTTGAGGTAGAGACGACTCGGATCCAATCTCGGAGGTTGTTCTTCTTGAGAAATTTCTTTGTCAAGTACTTGAGGTATCGGCCCGAGAATTTTGTGTGAGCGACAATGATGATCTTTGACTTTTGAGCTTCAACAGCAATTTCGTCCCCCAAGTTTCCGGTTCGGTTGTCGACCTTGATTCGCTCGTTCAAGAACTTTTCAAACGCACTTTTTATAGGTAAAATGTCAGAACAAGACACTATATATATATGTTAAATTAAATGAACAAACTTACCTAACATCGATGATGTTGTCATTGACAGGTGCGGAAAGATCAAGAACATACTTGTTGGAGATCTTTTGTTTCTTGTTGACCTAAAATGAGGGAGTGCCATTAGCCTACTGCATTTTTTTATAAGATCAAAAAATGATGAAAAACAATAATTGCAGCAAAGCCTAGCGAGGACGTACAGGAGCCATTTTTTAGTTATTTCTTGATGATATGCAAGAGTTGTGTATGTATGGTATAGAAGGTGACTGTAAGCCCACCAAGTAGTTTGGGTTGGGATCCAAATTGTGTGCGTCGGTTGCGAGTCACGCAGGGTTTACGTGACTGTTGCTATCTTTTTTTTTTTTTTTCTTTCTCTTTCCCCATGACAACTACGCGATTGATTGAATTCTTGGGTGGGGAGGGAGCTAAATTAGCCGTGCAAAAAGAAGAAAATACTGGGTAACAGAAAACGCCAATCCCTCCGTACGAGTAGTTAGGTCACATTCCTAATGATGATGATCGTGACGGACGTCTTATTTTTATTTTTATTTACTAGTCTCTTATCTTAATCAATTAAAGCAAATATATAAACTGTTGTCGGTCTGTTTTAGTCTCCAGCTACGTAAAGGTATTTCTCTCTGTCTTCAAAGGAATTGCACATATCTGGTGATTAAATACCATATCTTTTCTTCATATCATACAGCAAGGCTGGATACGAGGTGTGGCGGGCAAGTGTTGCTATTTTTAATTACAAGTACAAAGTTGGGAATTACCCAAAACGGTCGACGCGTTCCGTTTTTTCTCTCACTCTTTCCCCCCTCCATATTCTCTCTATTGCCCATACGCGCAGGTAGAAGATCTCTCTTTCTTTTTTTTTTCTCTCTCTTTTCTCTCTCACACGACCAGGACTGATCAGATTCTGTTATCTCTCTGTGAGTTATACTCCCGTCACTTTGATCACTGTCGACTAATCTGTTTTGTTGTTTGTGTTGATAGCCCATTGATTTTTTCCTTCTTGTCTGGCTCAATTGGGATTATCTCTCTTCTTTCGGGCGAATCTTTTCGGTCTCGATCGACTTTCACTCACCCGTGGGTTCATCAACACTCGTTCCTTTTTTTTTTTCCTTTCCTCCCTTCACCACCCAAAAGGAAAAAAAAGAGAAATCGCAAGACCTTTCTCACCAGTTTATCTTTCGTTGTTTGGGTCCCGGAAAATTAATTCAAGGACAAGCCCGTTCGTTAGGTTTTTTTTTGTTTTTTTTTTTTTTTTTTCTCGGGTTTTTTTTTTGGTAGGCAAGCCGCGGCGAGTGTACGGAACTAAACGGTATCTTTTAATTTGTCACTCTTTGGTGAAAGAAGTCAAACCCAGCTATTTGGTGAATTATTATTATCCAAGTCCATATCGGCCACGCTTAATTGAACTAGCCGCAACGTTCCAGTCGTTTTGTTGACATTTTACCAAAATTATCCATTATTATATTTGGAACGACAAGATAAACCATATCAACCTTTGAGAGGGATCATTATAACCACAATGCTTGTCGGTTCTTTAACATTTATTTTATTCTCAGTGCTTTCAACAGCCCCATGTCGTGTGCGGGCACATGGCTACGGGTTTGGGGAACCGGTAAAAATGAATGTGTATCCAGCAATTGAGACCCCAGACATACAACAAATACTGTTAACAGAATCATTACAACCAACAAAAACATCATCATCATCATCATCATCGTTATTACCTGGTACCACCGAGCCGCCAATATTAGATGAAGACGACAACAACATACAAGACGACGACTACTACTGGCGAGAGTCACATTCGGCCGCTGCGGAATTTTACTCGTCTAGAGCTCTTGGAGCTCGAGCAATACAGGCAGCATCATCAACCACAACAAATACCGCTGATCGGGCAACTTCAAATACAAAATCAGTATCGGCAAAGACAACATCAACAACCACAACGAGTCAAGTTAAGACCTCTGTTTGGATAACAATCACATCTGGGGCAACCGTCATTACAACCCAACAATATTATACTCAAACATTTGATCAATTATATGCTTCAATGTATACTGCATCATCTGGTTCAATAGGGCTCGGGTCAATTTCCGGGACTGTCGGTACCCAAAGATCCTATCTTACAACTGAGGATAATGCAGCCATCCGATTCAACTCTCCTGATCGGCTCTGCATTTTTTCTTCTGTCGCTGCTCCATCCCTTTTATTGCTCTTGCTTACTCTAATCTTTTAATTTTAATGCAATGCAATGAAAAAAAAAAAAAAGAAATGGACAAGGAAGCCCGGCGGTTGCTCCCTTTTGTTTTTTTCTCATTCATTCATTCATTTGTTATTTTCTTTTTTGATACTCTACAGTCTTATCTGTTGTTACCTCTGCTCTGCTCTACTCGAATCCCCTCTTGCCACGGGGGGAAAAGAACCTGTCTGTGTGTTAATAGAAACTTTGGCGTCTTTTTTTCTTTTTCTCCTTTTTTAACCAATTGTTACCTTATTGTCCTACCTTTTTTTCATTCTTGTTTCTGTGGTTATTGTCGTGCGTGTCGTGTATACAGGCAAAAAAATCAATGTCTAATAGCAATTTCATTCACAAACTATGTATATGTATTTGATATATATAGAGATCCAGAACGCACATACCACCAACCACCCCCCCCACCTTCCCTTACCCCCTAAAACAAAAAAAAATATATATATCTAAATAAACATCCACAATGAATTAAAATAATAAATATACTGAGGAAAATGCACACTGAATCAAAACACCGATACAAAAACGTAAAACGAAACTTTTTTTATAAGAAAAAACACAAGTTTAAAAGGTAAACAATCCGGATCTCTTGGCTCGAATACCAAATGGATAAACAACCAATGTTGCCAAAAATAGTCCCACTGCAATACCAACTGCAACATTGATCATGGCGTTACTAATTGAATTAAATGATGAGTCTGTGTCTGAACTGCTAGATGATGAGCTTGTCGTGGACGACGACGAGGATGATGTCGTTGAGCTACTTGAACTGTTGGCTTTGATACTGTCAGCTGACTGAATCCCATAGATAAGACTCCCCTGAGCGGCCAATCCTGATGGCACTTGTACAAATATAGCTGGTAACATGGCTCCGAAAGCCATTCCATGACCAACCCGTGAATACAGATTACCCAAAACTCCAATCGTAAATGCCCCCAGAGCTGACGACAATTGTCCAGCATTCGAAAGGTAGTTGGATACAAAGTACGATACTGCATATCCAGCAATCGAAATCCCAGTCATAACGGGTAACTGGCGTGGCCTGGCTTGATTCACAAGCCCTAATCCAATCGAGAATAATGGAACAAAAAGCGCCCGCCACCAGTGATTTAGTTCATATGGACAATACACGTCTGATGTGGCATTCTTGTCGATCCACCCGTATATCCCTCCTCCTAAGGTTACACCAAATGTTAAAAATGCAGAGTATATGACTGCATAAAACATTCGCACTGCACCAGCAACCAGGTTCCGAGACTGAAGTTCCAATGCACCGCATAAAATCGTGTACCCAGGTAAAATCAGTGAAAGGGCAGACTGGGCAATTGCAGCAAAACAAAACAGATGTCGACTCTGCTTAATTGATCCAATTGCCCGCGATAAAAAGGCAACAAGAATTGTAGCTGAGATCTCAAACACATTATTATATAGATCGGAACGAGGGGCAATCACCAGCTGCAAAACTCCAACCACAAGTCCTAGTCCTACCGAAATAGGGATATCAAGCCAACGACCTCGATACGCATATGGGCCCACGGCCCCCGTTGAAAACCCGTAAATGGCAACACATACCCACACAGGATATAATGGCTTGCAACTCATTAAATCGTCAAGCTTTTGTTGAGCAACTTCAACACTGATCAGATCGTGCACAACCTCTTTGTAAATAAGATGGGTATCGTGAAGCTTACTGAGATTGACTCCTTGATTGACTTTTACCAGATGAGTTTCAGAGGTATGGGTTGATACATCGCCAAACGATACAAGCATACATCCAGGGACATAGAGAAATTGGCCATCAATCTCCAGCACTCGTGCAGTCATCTTCATTGATTCTTCAAGACGATGAGTTGGGGCACCATATAACATGAGTGCTTTGCAAAGTTTAAGAATAAACCGCTGTCTTTGAAGAATCTCAGCAATATGAACAGTAATACGTATCCGGTCTGCTGCAGTCTTGGATTTAGCAGCCTTTTGCTTAGATTTAAGACTAGGCAGATAATGCTTCTTGGAATGACCTGCACGCTTGTAAGCTTCTCCTTTTTGATTATGAAGTAAAGTTGAAGATGCAGACACAAGATTTGCTAGGGAGGATGTCGATGCATTTGCACTCTTGCTATACCATTTCTGTTTGCGTCCACCGTTGGGTGTTGAGGCTCCAGATGGAGGCACAGTACTACCTTCTGAACCCCCGCCAGCAAGAGTAGTCGAGGACTGACCTTGAGGATTGTTATAAAGTTTGAGTAGATTACTCAATACACCACCGGTGACTTGACCGGGAGCATGATGTAATTGCTCGGTTGAGTCTCGAGCATTGTCCAGATTTACATTTTTGTAATCTTCATCTCTGATTCTCTCGGTTTCGTTTTGTAAATCAGTCAGACCTTGCTTAATTCTATCCTGGCTCTTGGCTCGATCCGAATGTGCCTGCACAAGAAGCATTGCTTCTTTTTGTAGAGGATCTGACGTATCGATATGTTTAGAAAGATCAAGGGCGCTCTTCTCATTGTTTGGATCATTATAGACACCACCCACATTTGGCTCTGCTGGGCTTGTAGGGGCAGAAAGAGAGCGATATGGTCGATCGAGCTTAGCCTTTTCTTGATCAAAAGGATTGCCTCCACTCGATGTCGATGAATCGATGCTTGGTGGCTTTTGATGAGGACGTATTTCAGGAGAGTGGACGGGTGATGCCGTCTTGGATGAAGTTTCTGAAATTATACTACTTCCAGCTGCTGAGTCGGCACTCCGAGACTCGCGAAGCATATCTGTTGATGCCGTCCCTGGAGATAACATATAGAAAGATCGACGAGCTTCAGGGGACCTCGACCCACTCTGGTGACCGCCGCCGCCGCCGCCATGGGTTGTACCCCTCCTGGAAAGAATACTCTTGTGAATTGCACGGGTTATATCTTCAGGATGAGGTGGGGCATTGACATCGTTATAATAACCAGCCCCTGGACTTGTGATACCTTGACTGCCGCTATCACTTCCCCCTGCTACTTGTCCAATACTAGGAAGGTCATGGCCTCTATGTAAGCTTCTCGAATTTGTGTCGTCTCGTGGGTAGATGATTGACCCCGATGCAACATCATTATCAGCAGGAAATCGAACTCGAAGAGCCGACCGAGGTGATTTTGCCCCCGAAGGAAGCGCTCCCGAATCTTGATTTGCAGAAGATGAAGACCCTTCACCGAGCTGAAGGTTCCCGGGATGATTGCCACGGCGACTGGAAAACCCAGATGAAGGAGTACCTAGGGATGATGTTTCACGAGATATGGGAGGCGGCTGCTGTGACAGTTGTGAAGGATTTTGCTCTTGTGTATGAGCAGGAGGAGCTACTGGGTTATTACCAAGATTATAAAATGCACTTCGTTGTGTATGAGATGGTGGGATTCCCGGAGATTCTGGTAATGGAGGAGGATTGTCTTCGGGGCTGTCATTGCTGTTATTATGGTGATGGTGATGGTGATTATTACTCTGCTTCAAGCTTGATTTTTTCGGCGTTGACATTCCGCCTCTTTATATAGATATGGAGGAGCAATTTAAAATTTTTCCAATGAAAGGCTAACGTTTTTAGCAATAGTGGCGGTGGTGGTAGTGAACAATACCACAACGCCAAAAGGGAGGGTTGATGGATGATGCTGGAATGACACGACCAACACTGTCAAGATAAGGGAGGTTAATCAACGTTATGAGAAGAAGAAAAAGAGCGCTCTAGATGAGCACTAACCGGTGTTGGAACCCTTGGTAGGGTCGAAAATCCACGTTCTTTTTTTTTATTTTTTATTTTTAATTTCACCCCTCTGTATGAGGTTTTTTTCCTTTTATGTGTGGCTGTTTGTCCAAAGGGAGAAGGAACAAAAAGAACCTCGAGTATGTCAAGACCTGGGAGTAATAGGCAAACGAACGTTAAACGCGAGTCTGGTGGGCTTTTTTGGGATATAACGAGATTATATTTTGTTAAGTTTGTCAAAAGACTAATACAATAAAAGCTATGTTATGCAAGATTACAACATGACGATTGATATTTTTTAATCCTGCAGGTTTCACAAGCACAAAGAAAGACCAAAAAAAAAAACCAACATGAAAATATGGATGATCAATATACTGACTAGTTTTCGCATATAATTTTTATCTTTTGACGCGCATTGTTTTTATCTAAAGGGTCTAGAGCGACGCCAATCATTTCCTTAATTACAAAAAGAATACACATTTAAAAAGCCACATTTCTAATTCAACAATTCTAATAAGATAAAATCAAACTGAAATACATTGAGCAAGCCAAGAAGGGAACACTCGGTTTAAAGGTGAAAAGAAAGACCGAGCCGTCATCCTGCATGATCTCGGATATAAGGTAATTATGGAATTTTCTGCCTATGCACAATGATCTCAGCATCCCCACCGCGTAAATAAATACAACATAAAAAGAAAAAAAAAAAAAAAACATTCCATGCAGGGAAAGAAATCCAGCGGTGATATAAAACCGAAAAAAGAAAATCAAACAATATAAAACAAACTACTAAATGCTCCTATCCCGCTTAAACCATGCAAAATTAAGTACGTTATTCAAATCCTTTCTCAATATATCCAGTGGTGGAGGCCCGATAGGCTGTCTCATTGGATTTTGATTTGCATTTAATGTGGGCTTTGGCATTTGATAATTTTTCACTTGAGAGTCATTTGATGGAGACTTCCTTGCTGACTTTGTCTTATTGCTGCTGTGGCGTCGAAATTCATTCTTGTAATCTTGCGTGTGGGGTTCAGGCAGGGAGGAGGCCAAATCCTGGTTGTACAAGTCATCGTAGACGACGGTCTGGTACTGATCAGGGGAATAGTAGAACTGTTGACCCGTGACTGGATCTTGCAAGTATTGTCCCACATTATACCCTGCCTGCTGCTGTTGCATAAGAGCTGTTTGAATTTGACACTGCTGTTGAGCAATCAGCAAGCTTGTAGCATATATATCTTGGTGTTGAGCTTGGAGACTTGCATAAACCGCATTAGGGTCTGATTCTGTCCAGTATTGAGATGGACTGTCGGTACCGCCATGATTGCGATTATAGCTCGAACCCATCATAGATCCTCTCCAGTTCCTACTGTAGGTCTGATTTGAATCGAATCGAGAATTTTTGCCACCACCAATATTTGGACTGGGTTTTCTCAGGTTGGATAGCAAGGCAGCTCTTGGTGATGGAGAGGGAGATGATGACGAAGATAATCCGTTATCTCGACTGGTTTTTTTACCTGATAAAGTCGTCGGGGTAAATTCATTTTGTCGACTAGCCGCTTCCTCAAAGTTTCGTCCACTCGACATGTGTTCCATGATGCTTTTTTCTATTTTATTTTCGTAAACGTGTCGTCGTAAAAGTTTATCAATGCAATATTAGTACAAATAAAAGAAAGAAAAAGACACGCTGATTGTTAGGTGTGGGGGCTGCTCTGTCGCTGAATGCTTTTCCTTCCCGATGACCTGGTAGGATTGGAATTTTTTTTTATTCTTTTTCTGATTTTTTTTTTCCCAATTAAATATGAAGAATGCTCGATAAATAGATGATATGAATAAGATGAACTGAAAGGAAAGAAGAAAAGAATTAAAAAGAAAAGAAAAGAAAAGAAAAGGAATGGAAGATAAAGATGAGAATAAGAAGAATAAAAAAGGAGATGATTTTATGTTGTCGTGTTGTTCTAAAACACAGTTTTGGGAGGAAAAAACACCCAGCTTTTTCTTGATCGGGGGGCGGAGAAACAACCCCCACATGGTACCTGATAAGCACAAGGACCAGGTACGAAAGATATATAATAATGACATCCATGTTATTTTCTTATAGTATTACGAATGTAGATTTATTATTTGCCTTTTTTTATTTTTATTTTTCAGCATCTATCACTGTCAAAAAGTAAGAATATTATGATATATCCTTTTTTTTTTTATCGGTCTACCTAGGCCCTAACTTTGCCAAAACCCGGGGTCCTTGCTCTTCCCATTCCTGTTTGGTGATCCATAGACTTTCATTCTGTTGCATTATATTTGCTAAGACTGCACCTCCTAAAAAGACCATATGGCGTCGTCGAGGTGGATCTTCAATGTGCACTTTAAATTTCTGTAGAGTTTAAAAAATGTTAGCTGGCATTGTAAGAAAAAAAAAATATAGAAATCAGAAAATGTAGGGGACTTACGCTAAGCCTCTCTGGGTTCCCATGGAGTACTTTGGTGAGCCACAGCTGTTTGAGTTCCTTCTCCACGCGACTGGGAAGACCAGGATACATGGAGGAACCGCCTGACAGCACGACTGCCTTGTAAAGACTACTTCTGACATCCACATCAGCAGCTTGGATAGTATTGAACAGCATCTCTGCTAGTCCAGGCTGTTCGACATCGACAAGTTCAGGTTGAAACAGGCATTCAGGAGCTTCAAATCGCTCTGATCCCAACTTGATGACTCGCCCGTCCGGTAGTTCGTACTGTTCAACAAGGACAGTTGTATCTTCAGCAAGACGAGTGTCAAGGTCCAAGTCGTAGCTGACATAGCAGAACTTTTCTTTAATTTGGCGAACAGTCTCAAAGTCAGCTGTCCTGTTAAAGGCATATCCTCTTCTCAGCAAAAGATTGATCATTTGTCGAGTCACATCACGGCCAGCTACGTCGAGTCGGCGGCTCAAATGATTCAATACAACTGATTCGTATACGGGGATGATATGGGTTACTCCGTCTCCAGAGTCGACCACAACTCCTGATGAGAGCCCTTGTGCGTAGAGGGCCAAAACAGCCTGGATAGCAACATAGACGCCGCCAAATCCATATTTTTCAAACATGACATTGACCATTTTCTCCCTGTTACTAAGAGGATTCATTGGTGGTTCAGTCAATAGGACTTTACGACCACGAGGGTCAATCTTCATCTTTTCATAGAAAGCATAATCCCATAAATATTCCATATCCTCCCATTTTTTTATAATTCCGTTTTCCATCTAGATATTGTTAATACTTGTAACATAGCATAAGTTTGGGAAACCACGAGCAATCGACTCACGGGATAAGAAATCTGGAGTGAGGAGCGAACAGCCGACGCTTCGTCACCACACATGATGTCCTTGATGACTACATCCCCAGTTCGTTCTTCCGCTCTCAGAATCGGTCGGCCAACAACTGACGGGAATGTATAATCGGGGAAATTTGTTCCTGCCCGTCCAATCTTGACAAAACCGGTACCCTGGTCCAGAACTAGAAGATATCTTTTCGTCAGTTTTATTCAACCTAATCATCGATAACAATAGCCTATCTCTCACTCACCAATAGGTACATCCCCCATTGGATTTTGTTAATTCTTCAGAGTTATATTTATTTTTTTTAGAGAATTAATCCCCCTGGTTTGTTTCTCCCTTTTCGAGGTGATTACACTGTAACTAAATGACAGATTGTCTTGTCTATGAGGTTGCTACTAGACGGGACAGCAACCCGGGAAAGGGACACACCCCAGTTGGGACTACTACTACCACTACCACCCCCCATTTCATCCATCTCAACGTCGCCCTATCATCTTTAGAGCACTAGACCCTAGTTTTAATAAATTATTTAGGTATGTACAAGTACTAAAAATGCAACTTTAGACAAGGGTATAGTCCCGCAATGTTCCAAAAGCAGTCAAAGTTAGCCCAGCCGCTTTCATTTCCCTTTAGTAACAAATCTGTTGAAATACACACACACACACAAACAAACAAACAAAAGAAGAAAAAAGTCTGTCATTAGTATCGTTAACCCTCGTCCTCTGAGACATCTGCCTCGTCCTCTCCAGTTCCAGTAATTTCAACCCAACTTGCCCATGTCAAGATACCAAAAGCGATACATATGACAATACCACCCACAACGGCAAGGATTCCAATCGGAGTTCCAAAGATGATCCAATCGACAATTGCCACTAAAAATATAGTTGTCAAGGCAGCTACACCCGAAAGAACTGGCGAGGTTAGAGACA
The DNA here is from genome assembly GCA_030574495.1 of Trigonopsis cantarellii. Lineage (NCBI taxonomy): Eukaryota > Fungi > Ascomycota > Trigonopsidomycetes > Trigonopsidales > Trigonopsidaceae > Trigonopsis > Trigonopsis cantarellii. The sequence continues at coordinate 164,416 of JAJMFB010000020.1, forward strand.
TTAGAATAAGGAAACTAGCCGAGAATATCACATTTCCCATCACTGAAAGGGCAATTACCCCCCAAGTACCCTTATCTGGCCATTCAAACTGTTCAAACCCTGATAAATGAGCAATTGGTAAAACTATCCAAACCACTAATAGAGTCCAACAGCCTATGCAGGATCCAATCACAAGAGCAAAGACTGATTGACGTCGTGGGGATACAGTGATGGGGGGACATGCAATTGCTTTGTATAAGACTTCATATAGACCATAGAGCACAGCGCCTACAGCAATGACAATGTTTCCTTCAAGCCTTTTGGAGGAAGTATCGTCACCAGGAGGCTGTGGGCCCGTATTACCACCGTAAGCAACAAGTAGAACCCCAATGATGGCCAAGACCACACTGATAGTTTTATCAATTCGGAATTTGTCCCCCAGAAGTGGAACTGAGAAAATATACGCAAAGAAAGCTGAACAATTATAAATTGCAGTAAGATCACTAGGAGTAGTCCAGTTGACGGCAATATACCATGTAGAACCAGCAATCGATAAGCATGAAGTCAATTTTGCCGTTGCGACAGCGACGTAGGCGATCGGACGGTTGCGAAACCGGCTCTTGACATTCTCATCAGCAACAATTGAAGCTGTCTTGTGCACATTATGCCAATGTCGAATAACGTATTGCTTAACCGTCCTGTGCCGTTTAAATAGTCGAACAGCAACAATTTCACATGGCCACAATAACACCCACGACGAGTGAGTCAAATAAAGCATAAATAAGGGCTTTTTGAATTTTTTCGTACTCGAAAGGTATCCAGCGGCCTCTGTTTGGACGACAAAAGAAGCAAGAGCAATAGTCAATGCAGTCGAAGCACTTTTGTAATAGTTAATTATATATGAACGGAAGTAAAGAAAGGGGGAATGTTTAAAATAAAAACCAACCTACTATATATATCTTCTCCGTTCACTCATGATTCTCATTTCAGGAGTAATTTTGGGCACCGTCATACTCGAGGGTCGAGGCCGCCGTGATGTATTATGATTACTTTCATAGTCTTGGTCATTTTCCTGTTCAAGTGGTTCATAATCACCTCTACCTTGAGGCCTTAGCGCTTCCCTTTCGCTATCGTAGTCGTACCCTTCATCGTAGGCGCTGACTGTGGTTTCATCCGAGGAATTGACGCCCGCTGATGTTGTGGAGGAGCCCAAGTCGGGCCCAGGCCGTGATGCTGAAGAACCACCCACAGCATTTTCCCTGACTGCACTATTTAGGCTGGCATCAAGTGAAGCTTTTTGATCTGCTCGAAGAGATAATGACATTATCCTTCAATCCTGTGTGTCTTTTCTTTCGTTTTTTCATCTCCTTTAGAACGGATCTTTGCAATATCTCTCTTACCTCGATTGGGTTAGCGCCGGGACATTCCTAATTCGGCATTCACCCGTCTTCCATTTCTTTTCTTCCCCCCCCCCCCCCCCCCCC
>JAJMFB010000021.1:0-162331 GCA_030574495.1 Trigonopsis cantarellii
GTGGGTCTCGCTGGTTTTGACGGAGCGTGCGAGACTCCCTTTGCCGCCAAAGCAGCATAAGTCAGTCCTGGAGTTCTAGCCTGAGAGACGGAGGTCTCAGGAGTACGAGCTCTAGGAAGAGGACTAGATGTTGGATGAGGTTGATTTCTGGTGCCAGGCGGTTCAGGCGGTTCAGACATTTTTCGTGTTTTGTTTTTTTTGAAGCCGCACCGGTTACGGTAATCCTTTTTGGTCAGCTGGTCTTTATCCCGATATTGGGGAGTAAAAAAATGACCTAACTAATTTAGCGTTGCTGTGTCGTAACACGACGCGACCAGAAATAAAATAAAATACAAATAAAAAATGACCTAGTCACGTTGGAAAATTTGTCATATGCACGCGTCGTAATTATAACATGATATTTTTTTCCTTTTGGAATGAAAACATGAAATTAAACTATATATGCTAGTTTTGAAAAATGAATGATATTACTGACTGCCGATCCTTTTGCACTCTGCCAAAAACCACCCAAGACTCTTGGGGTCGAACCCCGGTTGGGTCCCGTGACCAAGATTCACAATGTAGTTTGACTTGCCTCCCCCAAATCCTGCAATCATTTCTTTAACTTTGCGAGTGATGGTCTCATTATCACCGTAGATGGTCCCGGGATCGAGATTCCCTTGTAGGCACGAGCGTCCAGCTACTACCTTTACCGCATCCTCGGGATTATACAGGGCATCAATAGAAACTACATTGTATCCGCTATCAGCTAGCCAGTCCAGCGCATACCAAGACCCCTTAGCAAACACTGTAAGTGGGATGTGATCTTTAATTCCAAGCTCACCAAGCCTTTTGGGAACTCGGTCTGCAATTTCCCTCAAGTAGGGGAGAGAAAACTCCTTAAACTCGGCTGGAGGCAACTCTCCACCCCATGACTCAAACACTTGTAGCATTTGAGCTCCTGCCTTGACTTGCAGAGCTAAAAACTCTACTGCAACATCTGTGATCATTCTTAAAAGCCGATGACTAGCTTCTTGGTGACGGTATATCCATGTCTTTGCATATCGAAATAGCTTGGATCCTCCTCCTTCTATCATGTATACCATGAGGGTCCAAGGACCTCCACAAAATCCTAGTAGTGGCACCCTCCCTGCTAGTTTCTCTCGCGTCCGAGTAATAGCCTTGAATGCCCACTCAAGCTCTTTTGACACATCGGGGTTCTTTCGAAGCTTGGAATCAAGATCCTCAGGTTCCCGCAATGGATCGGGAAAGTGGGGGCCCACCTTATCTACCATCTCCACCTTCATCCCCATGGCTTGAGGGATCACTAGTATATCGCTGAAAATAATCGCCGCGTCAATGAGTCCATCATAATGATCGATTGGCTGAATTGTAATTGCCGATGCAATCTCAGGATCTCGGCAGCATTCAAAGAAATCTCGGCTTCCCTTGACTTGATGATATTCTGTTTATTTTTTCGTATTAATTATTTTTTTCCCTTTCTTTGAATAAACCCTCTACTCAATATTCTTTTCCTTACCAGGTAAATACCGTCCTGCTTGTCTCTAACCCGCCCAAATGTATTAGTCAAAACTGAACCGGAAAAAAAAAACTGTGTATAAATTTCGCCCTTACCATAACCCATATTGGAGGTCGCTCGACTTTTTCACCTGGTTTTAGTTTTTTTTTTTAGTACATATTTGGGTCATTAAAGATGGTGAACACAAGAAAAAAAAACATCGTGCTTGTACCTCGAGCTGCCCGCAGAATGAGATCATTCTTGAGAGGTGCAAATGCCATTTATTCTAATCAAGAGGGGTGGATATGTGATTTTTCACCTTTTCTCCACCAAGAGTTGTGTTTTATTTTCTGCTTTTCCACCTGGGACGGGTGCGTATGTGTGTTGTGGGGATACTACTTTGTCTAGTCTAATAATACAAGTTGAAAATAAATATAAAAAAACGAAAAAAATAATACAATAGTAAAATTAAATTAAATGACGGATTCTTAGTAATTTTCATTAATTCATTCCTTCATTCTCATGCTTACGCAATTGAGAAACGGTAAAAATGTCAATGATGTCGTCCTTGCTGGTACACTCAAACGATACATGCGATTCAATTTGTTGGACAACATTTCTTTTCCCCTGCTCAGACCCATAAATATCGAGCATGTGATCTTGGCTATCTAGCGATAATAACACAGAATCGTTACCCCAGATTACAGCGTCGACAATAGATCCTGGCGCAGTATACACCCCTTTGAGTGATAGAGTGTACTCGTTGGCAGCATACGTAAAGACTCCTAATCGGTTTGATTTGTCAAATATAACATATAGTGTATTATCATTGGGGCTGGCGAGCATCTTCGCTACATTGATGTATCCTGTATCGGAGCCGAATTCTGCTGGATCCAGTGGAACTTTATTAACAGTTGTACCGGTCTTCCAGTTTGAAATAAGCAAAAACGGATCTCCTCCTCCAGATATGATAAGCTCTGGACTTGCCTGAGGGACAACAACACTCGAGATATACGAGAAATGACCAAAACAAAAGTTTTCAATACAAAACGCCTGCGGGTACCGAGATACTCGAATGTGCTCATCTCGATCACAGCTAATAATTCTCTGCCGTAAAGTATTTGACTCCCGAATAAGCAAGAGATCAGTCAACATTGAAACATGGCCTAATATCGGTTCCTTGTCTACCCAGTTGCAGACTGTTCTCTCCCTTTCACCCTCTAAAGGAAAAGTGTATACATCCCCAAATTTATCTCCCACAATTGCAAGCTTCCGGTCGTCGTCAATCTGTAGGCATGACGGACGTTTAGGTAACAGGACAACCTTAACAACTGTTATGCTGGCGGCATCAAACACAATCGCCGATTTCCCATCGTCAGTGCAAGCAACGAGCCATGTCCCGTCACGAGATATTTGTATTATCCGTATGGCTGTTTTTGCTGTTATGAACGTCGCTTGAGATGGACGTGGATTGCTAGATTCCCGTCCAATTTGAGTGTCTGTCTCCTGTTCAAAATACTGTTTGGACAAAGTCCACGTGTGCAATAAAGACCCGGTAGTCAAATCGAATGCCTGCACAACCCCTCTCGAAGCGGTATAAACCTTCTTGGATCCATTATGGATACATAATTTCTGAATAGGGTGTTTCATTACCTGGATCAGATCGCGATAAATTTGTCTCCCAAAAAAAAAAAAAAAAAAAAAAGTTTCGAGCAAACTTCCCATCTCATCTCATCTCTTGGGCCTGTAAATTATCAACATACATATACCGATAACAAGATGCGACAAAAAAGAGCCAAAAACTACAGGAAGCAAATGAGACTCTATCAGATGGCTTTCAAATTTCGAGAACCGTACCAGATATTGGGTGAGGGTTTAGTGTTTGACTCATTGAAATCCTTTCTGCTAACCATTATTCATTATATTTAAGTGGATGCCGACTTTATTGCCGATTGTGTTCGACAAAAGATCAACGTTGAAAAGGCGATTGAAAGGACTGTTCAGGGGGAATGCAAATTTATGATTACCCAGTGCTGTATTCGTGCGCTGTATGACCGGGGAAAGATGGCCGATCAGGAGATCAAAGTTGCCAAATCATTTGAGCGGCGGCGCTGCAACCATGTAGATACCCCTCTATCTCAGTACGAGTGTATTTCATCAGTTGTTGATATAAAGGGTCACAATAAACATAGATATGTGGTTGCAACTCAGGACCCAAAAATCCGATCTCATCTACGATCAACTGTACCGGGGGTGCCGATAATTTACGAGAATCGGAGCGTGGTGATTCTAGAACCTGTATCGCCCCTATCCGAAAGATACCAGTTTTTATTGGAAGAGAAGAAACTGAATGCAGGACTCAATCATGTCCATGCTGGTACCCTCAAACAAGACCTTTCTTCTGAAGAATCTGGCAATATTATTCTTAACCCTGATGATGTCCAAGAGACAACAAGTACACGGGGTGGTTCTCTGAAACGGAAGCGGGGCCCCAAGGGGCCCAACCCACTAAGTGTCAAGAAAAAGAAAAAGCCCAAACTCGATTCACAAAAACCCGAACAGGAGCGCACGCATAAACTGCAAGATGCTAGCGAGCTTGCATCAGATGAAATTGTCAATCGAGATGAACTTAAAAACGACCCTTCTTATACTGAGCAGCAACAACAGCAACAAAATGATGATACTGTCTCCAGTAGTAAAAAGAAAAATCGACGGAGGCAGCGGCCACAACACAATCACAATGACATGGAACAGGTTACTAATACAGAAATATCATCGTTGGAGACCACGGCATAAGTTTTTTTTTCTCTCTACATTTCTAATGGTTGAAGCAGGGTTCTATCTGTATCTTGTATTTTGGTACTTTCTGTTACAAAAGTTTTTTCTCTAATTCATGAGTAAATAACAAAATTGATTGATTGTTGTCTTTCTTTTCTCAGTTTTTTATTTTTTCTTTCGCTCTTTACTCAAACTCAAGCCGATACGATCCAATTTCAAATGCCCGCAGTTTAATAGGAATTGCATTGACCTTGCGATTAGCATCATATTCTACCTCAATTTCTTGCAAGTCATCTTCCAAAATGTTGGTTTTGAATGCCTTGAGTACCGTGAGTGGGGTGACAATCTTTGCTAAAGATTTACCTCCCAGAGACTCGTAGACACGAAGAATAACGCTTTTTGATCCCTTTTTTCTCTTTGGTATTCCATCATCCACATCTAGATCTGCATCATCTTCCCCCCTCTTTACATTGCTTAAAATAACCGATTCTGCTCCGGTGATCTGAAATACTTCCCCAGGAGGAACAGTGAAGCTATATTTGGATTTACTCTTTGGAACCTTTCTCACTTGGTGGTTGAACTCATACCCTGCCTTGACTACACTTGCATTCACGGGTCCTACATGAGGCATGATAGCATACCGAAATTCATGGTGTCCCATGTCAGCATGGCCATCAGGTGCCTTGGGAGATCTCAACAAACTCAATTGCATCAAATTTCCTCTTGTAATAAACCCATATTTGCTGTCATTCAGGATGGAAACACCAAAATTGCTCTCCGAGTAGTCGGCAAACTTGTGACTGCAAACTTCAAACTTGGCTGCATCCCAAGATGTGTTTGCATGAGTTGGACGTCTTACAAGACCAAATTGACACTCATAAGACGCAAAATCGTTCCGTAGGTCAACAGGAAATTCCACCTTGAGGAATTTGTGTGATTCCCGCCATTCAACTTGAGACTCAAATTCGACATAAGATCCAAGGCTGCCGGTCTCGGAAAAGGCAGACAATGAGATTCGGGTAGTAATCCAACTGATTTTGCTAATGCGTTGCTTAGTCTCCAATGCAACTCGTAATGGGCCTTCTTCCACTACTTTGGAAATAATCTCAGTGTTAAGATATTTTTTAGTGTCTTGAGAGTATACCTCAAAGTCCCATGCATCAAAATACAGAGGCTTGTCATCGTAGACTACCAATCGGTTCGCTTGAGTACCCTCAGGTATGACTTCTTGTCCTGTGGGCAAGAAAACCAGACTCGATAAATGGCCATTATCAATAGTAGCACGAAGTTGTGAATTGGAGAGTACATATTGCCCATCGCCTAGAGGTTCAATCCAACACTTTTGAGGTGGCTCTTTGCAATTTATCAATGATAGCTTCCCACCGTTAACGTCGCGTTGTACCAAGGCCTTCTCCGAAACTTCTCCCACTGTCAAGAAAGCGGGTCTGCTCCATGGTAGCAAATCCAAATGCTCTGTTTCCGAGTCTGGGTTGAGGTCACCCAAGGCATCATGTGCCTTGGAAAGTAATTTTTCCCCCTTCTCCAAAACTTGGCGATGCATCGCCTTTGCATCATCATAGACCATTTCAATAGATGAACCCGGAAGTACATCGTGGAATTGGTTTAAACACACGACTTCCCATAGATCATCAATATCTTTCTTTGGGTACTTAAAGTCGGGATTCGACAGAGAGGCCAAAGTTGCTACTAGTTCTAAATCATGTAGGAGAATTTCGCAATCCCTGTTTCCCTTTTTAATGTCCGCTTGGGTCGTGTATGTACCTCTGTGAAACTCAAGATAAAGCTCTCCCACCCAACTTACTAAATTCTTGCCATTGTCAGTATTGGAGAGAATGAGATCATAGACTTGATCGACAGTCTTGCCCATCTCCACAGTTGGTAGCAGACCAACACTATCGGAAACTCCGCGGCATCGTCTCAATTTTTCTAGCATCTCATCTGTAGGGCCTCCACCGCCGTCACCCTTCCCAAATACCAGTAGTCCAACCTGATCATCGGCCAAATTCTTGTGTTGAGTCAGTGAACGGTTTACATCCCCAAAATTGGCATCGGCAGTATATGTGTTGGCTGGAGGCATGTGACACAAAACCTGAGAGCCATCAATTGCCGTCCAATTGAATGTGGTATTTGGAAATACATCGATATTATTCCAACTAAGCTTCTGGGTCAAAAATCGATCCATTCCAGCAAGACGACAAAATTGTGGAACTTGTCCACTGTATCCGAAAGTATCGGGAAGCCAAAAGGTAGTACTACGCTTTCCGAAATTTCCTTGAAAAAATCTCTGACCCAGCAAAAATTGACGGACAAGGGATTCTCCTGAAGGCATATTGGTATCATTCTCAACCCATGACCCTCCGATATATTCAAACTGTCCTCTATCAACAGCTGCTTTTATCCTCTCAAACAGTTTAGGATAATCCTGTTTGAGCCACTTATATTGTTGTGCTTGTGAACATGCAAACCGATGCTCGGGATAACGATCCATCAACTCGAGTTGATTAGACCATGATCTCGCTGTCTTTCTTCTAGTTTCCGCAAACGGCCAGAGCCATGCAGTGTCGATATGACAATGACCAATACCATAAACATAAGGTTTTGCTCCAGTTTTGTATATTCTATCAGAATCTATGTAGCACCCCAGATAAGTTTTTGCAATTCGGCGAGCTTCATAAAGAGTTTGTGGCTTTTTAGGATCAAACACATTCATGATTTCATTTGCTGTAGCAAGAGCTTTGTGTTTCTGCCAGGAATCTTGGGGAAACTCTCTTGCAGCGTCCCCAATGATCCAGAAATCGAGAGCCAGAGCCCGTGCGACTGGATTAGGTGCCACCAGATCTGCTATAGCCAGGGTAAAATAACGATTGGGGTCTGGAGGATTATTGTCGCCTCCAATTCCATTTCCAAACATGCCATTACAGCTAGCTTCAATATAAAAAAGATGCCATTCACCATCGTCTTTCCATTCCTTGGGGATGATCCATCTTATACGCTCCCCATTTCCAGACAGACCCTGCAAGGGAGATCCTGAGGTATCATAGATCATTCCTTCATTGCCGCAATCCCATTGAAACTCAAGAGCATCGTACTCGCTCCATTGCTTTGGTATTTTGACATTTACTTTGAACCAATGAGTGCTCTAAGATTCAAAATTAGAAAAGAAATAAAAAAACTTAGTAGAGACTGGTAGGAGAACAACTAACCCAAGAAGGTCCGAAGGCTACTCCTTTACGAGTAGGAGTGAATTCGTTCAAAATGGCATCCTTGAACAAAGGTCGGGCAAGATTAGGTACCGAATAGACTTCTAAAGTGACGTTCTCCTTGCTTGAAACACGATCAAACTCCAGAACACTATACTATAGAGTTAAAACGTATGATCTTGAGCCTAGCAATTGACGTATTGGCTTTACCTTGTTAAGTTGAACGACTTGTAAAGTCCATTAGGGTCGGTAAATTGACGAAGCCGGTCAGTATAAATACCTTGAGGCTTCTTAGGATTTGGAAACGGATTAAACTGAGGGTACTTGTCGTCTGCCATGACGAACGAGACAAGATAAAAAGAAAAAGGGCTCTTGGTCTCTTGTCTTGGGGATCCTCCACTACTTCTTCTAGCCCGTGGAACCCATCTACTTACGGTTTAGGGAAAGCCGCACTGTGACGTTTTTGGTTTGGGAGAGTAAAGAAGGGGAAGGCGCTAAATATAGTGTTGTGGTAGTTCGACAGGCCCAAAATACCGACCCAGTGTTTTAAGGGACCACTTTAAGCGTAGAGTAAACGTTGCTAGTAATTGTTGTTTGCGAGTATGTACTGCTTCTACTGTCTTACATTAGACTATACGTGTTGGTGTTGCATTCACAAGACAGGTTTTTTGAAGTGAACCATATTACGGCAGCTGAGCTCGAGGTAAAGAGTATGTCCAAGATAGGAGCACGAATTTATGTAGGTAAAGCCTCAGTTAAAACATGCATGAAGGACTGCTTCCAATTAGCCGTAGATTTGTACTAGACGATTCGTATTTTTTTTCCTAAGTCTGTCTCGTAGTATGTACGACACGCATGCGCGCGCTCATTAGGGAGGCAAATCCTAAACTTTCTACAGTATACTAAAAATTTTGAACGTTTCTTCAGTTTGTCATCTCTCGACATAATACGTTGAAAGGTGAGGTTGGTTGCGCTTGACGGTCCCGAGTGAAAACACGTCGGGTAGGTTGGTTGTCACTACTTGGGCAAAAACAGAGTGTAACAGCAACCACATCTCAGTCAGATACAGCAACACAGGTCTTGATGGTAAGCAGCACTTGATTGACTATCTATTAACAATGGCTAACTCAACTTTGTTTTATGTTATAGGCTGCGTTAAACTTCTCTCTTTCCGAGCACCCGGTGGCTTTAGCGTTTTACCTCGGTTTCAGGCTCGGTAGGAATACATCTCTGATCTGTCGACAATTCTATATTCTCCCCTTGACTAATTCATCTCTTGTTTAGGAGCACTCTTAACTTATCTTTTTGGTCTATTATTCACCAATAATTTGTGAGCAGCTCTGGGAATCAAGTAATTTTTGTTTGTTTCCTTTTCAGCTTACCATCTACAATATAAGTATTTTGATCTTTATAATTGTTGTTCTGCTTGTGGCGGCAGATTTCTGGAATACGAAAAATGTTTCGGGACGTTTATTAGTCGGATTGCGGTGGTGGAATGAGGCATCTCCTTCGGGTGATAGTACCTGGGTCTTTGAGAGCGCAGACGTAAGCTATACCCTAGCTCAAGAATATTAACTACGACCCCTTTTTTCTAACTCGAGATATGTTTAGCCTCAAAGAGAGATCAACGGTACCGATTCCCGGTTCTTTTGGATGTTTCTTTATGGTACTCCGGTATTCTGGGTATTGCTCGCAATACTCGCAATTATCAAATTCCATTTTATCTGGGTAAGTTGAGATGAGATGTCAAAACCTGTGTGTCTTCTTATTCTAACTTTATTACTTTTTTCTTCTATTTACAGCTTTCATTAGTCGGTGAGTAGTGGTCGACATGCGAATTTTTCATTCCTCGTCATATTAAACTAACATACTGTCTTGAAGTCATTGCTTTGACCCTTTCGTCCATCAATGCCCTTGCATTCACTAGATGTGACAAGTTTTCAAAAGCGTCAGGGCTAGCATCGAGCATGATGGGGTCAGCATCCACTGGATTGCTCCAAGGTCTCGTCCGAAACACAGTAGGCCGATTCTTTGCATAAGTCCTATATACAATTAGAATAAAAATAAGAATAAAAAAAAAGGCCATACGTGCATAGTCCGCATCCTTCTAGGAGAGAAAAATCTCGCTTATTTTAGGCTAGGGATCTCTAGTGAATGTATAATACTTTTCATAATGTCCTCTCCATGTACAAGGCAGGTCCTTTTTTTAGATGCGCTTTGAAAAATTTACGTTCTGCCCAGTTTTACTGTAGTGCCTGGCTTGAATAATCTGTAATTTCCATAGTTGTGCATATATTTCCTACCCAACCACCTCCATAAATGTCCACAAACGAGGATCCAGATTCATTTGAACCCTTAACCAGTCCCAAATCTTTAATAGACACGAATGACAATACCCCTTCTTCCAATACGGGATTGTCCAAAAATGTGCGCTCGGGGATTTTCTTGTTTCATGATGATGATGGAACCATCGACATCGAAATCGGGCCAGCGCACAACTATACCCCAATAGATACCTGCGTGAATAAAAGTACCAAATCAAGAGAGCTGTCTTAATACCACCGAGATATACCCAATACCAATCGATGCTCAAAAGAAAGACCATCATTTCAAATAAATGATCAAGGCAACAGAGAGAATATAATCAGAAACTCCAAGCGAAAAAAGCATAGATCATCTAGCCCTGGATATTTTGAGAAACTCAATGCTATTGTTGAAAGAGAAAAGATATCAAAGACAAGAAAAAGAGAGCGCAAGGCCCTCAAACCTGTCGGATTGCTAAGATTTGACACTAGCACCAACGCATCGAAAACGAAAAGATTGTCGGTAAGTGCAGGTATATCAACCTTATTATCTTGTATATTATCATTTAACTGGCAAAAAGTTATACCCTGAGAATTCTAAATTGGCAACACTTCGGGGGATGAAAGCAGCATTTCCCAAACGCAAGACAGGTATGAGCTAAAGAACGTCAATCTGACTCGAGCTCTAATCTGACAATTCTTAGAGCTTGACTCGTCACCTCCGGCGAAGAAACAAAAGAATCCGATACCTAGCAAATCGATGGCGAAGCAATTGAAGTCAGCAGGCGAAAAGGCCGAAACGGCTCAAGATGAAAGATGCGAAAATAAGGCTAAAGTCAGCACTGATATCGCTACAGAACTGCAAACGCTAGCAAGATCCATCAGGGAAACGGCTATATTAAGCGAGCTGAATGACCCTTCAAATTTCTATACACAAAACTCAAATCACTATAATTATCCTACAACTATGATGCAGTACTATGGATTGCCTGACGCGGCACAAGGGTACATGTGTAACATCCCCTCACGATATGTCTATAGAAATTTGCCTCATTATCCGCAGACAACCTTCATGCACAGTCAGATGTTTAACGATGCGGAAGTTCTGAGACATGATTGCCCCAATCAGTCAATTAGAGATAACTCTTACATGTTCGACTTGATTGATGAGGAATGAACCTCGAGCCGCAAAGTTTACAGAAAATCCATTCTCCTATCCTATGAGAGAGATAAAGAATTTTAGATTGTTGCTTTACTTATACTCTTTTCCAAAACTAAAATGGCCGCTTTGAGCTCATTCAATGCAGTGGCTTCATCCTCGTAGTTAAGAGCAGATATTGCCCACTTTGCATGGCGCTGTGCGGCAGCATATCTCTCAGCGTCAGCCTCATATTTTTCAATGTCCAAAGGAGGAGCAGATGGTGGTACTGCAACTTGCGGGGCCGCCTGGTAAGCTGCTGCCTTAGACGGTAAGTCTCGCGGTAATGGCTGCGATGGGTACCCTGTTGTAGGTGGTGGAATATTTTGACCATAGTTTGGACTTTCTGAAGGCACGCTTGGTGGAACAACAGGAAGAGGTGAAGTTGGTGTTGAGACGTTAGACGTCGTCCTCGATGGGCGTGATACCGGTAGCGAAGGTGGGGGAGGTAAAGTAGCATGGTTTGAATTTTGATCTACTACTTGATCAGAGCCATCACTAAGTTGATCATCAATATTTGAAGGCTGATCTTCTTGAGGAAGTTCATAATCGTTGAGATCGGTATTATTCCGAACAGCTTTAAGAATTCTCGCGGCATGAAATTTGCAAAATTTGATTTTGTTATTCACTTGCTCATGTTCTGCCTCTCTTTCGAGCTTCCTCAGTTGAATTTCTTGCTTGGTTTCGCTACCACCACCGTGCTCATCTTCATCTTGCTCATCCTCTTCTTCTTCCTCAGGCCAAAAAAGCTTCTCAAGTTCAAGAAAATTAGCTGCTGCAACCAGACTTGTACCAGTTTGCTTTGTGCAGTTATGAGAAAATATTGCCTTTTCTAAAGGGATGAATATTCTTGAAGCGAAATTACAGATATATTCTTCACCTGGGTCAGGATCATGGATCAAACGGGCGAGTCGTTCATCCTTGCTGAGGTTGTTTTTGATTTCTTCAATATTATCTAGTAGTGCAGTTATAAACTGGGCGGCATCTGGATGGGTCTGGTGTACGCCCGCAGCTAAAGCCTGCTCAGCTGCGTATAGCCTACCTGAATTGGAGTCAGCAATAGATAGAATACACGAATGCTCAACCGTATCATACATACAGTAATAAGATATGACTGGGTCAGCCTTTTCAAGTTCCCTCGAACGGATAAGGAACGGGTTAATGAACTTGAGAGATGATGGAGGAGGAGCACCGCTTAGATCTGCCATCTGCGTTCAATAGTCGAAAAATGAAAACCACCTCCCCGAGGATTATCTAATAAACCGACAAATAACGAGATAAAAAGGTATTCTTGATAACCTGCGATGAGAAGAAAGATGGCTTTTTGGTGTTGTTTAGCCTCTCCCCGGAAGGCGCTTGCTTGGGAGTTGGGACTTCTGTTTTCGGCAGGTCATATTTAAAGGTCTCTAAACGATAAGATTTCTTGTATATATATATATATGAAATGCTGCCAATCCTTTACTGGATTGCAACAAATCACCAATAACTCTACTTGATTTTTCTGTAGTTTGTTGAATTGGCTTGATCTTTGTGGCTGTTTTGGTGCACACACAAAGTGAGACATGTCGTTGATCAATTGTGTTAATTTCAAATCGACTCTCGTCTACTGGTTGTTGTTATTATTATACACAACTAGTCATGTTGTGGAGGCAGGAGGATTCTACTCAAAGTCTTCGGATGTTATAAATCTCGATGCTTCAAACTTTGCTGCCGAGGTTCTTAAAACCAATCATAGCGTCATGGTTGAGTTTTATGCAGATTGGTGTAAGGAAAATATATATATGTGATCATTTGCACTAGATGATGATGATGTACTTATTATTGATATTTACTACAGGTGGGCATTGTAAAAATATGAAACCAGCATTTGAAAAGGCGGCAGCAAGTGTTTCTGGACTAGCAAAGATGGGGGCAGTTCAATGCAATGACGAGGGGAATCAGCAGCTCTGCCAGCGATATAACGTCAAAGGGTATCCAAGTTTAAAGATCTTTTCTGGCCCAGCTGTGGGTACAGGATCACAAAAACAAGGAATTCCACCAAAGAAAAGTCGTTCAATTCAAGATTATCATGGAGCACGGACAGCAAGGGCAATAAGCGACGGGGTTTTGGAGTCGGTCTTACCATCCAACATTGCCAGACTTGGCGATATTAAGGCTGTGCGGAATTGGTTGGATGAGGATTTTGGTCGGTCCAAAGTTGTCCTTCTATCAAACAAAGGAGGTGCCACCCCACCTGTTTACAAGGCTCTGTCCATTGATTTCGCCGGGTCGATTGATTTTGCTATTGTTAGCAAGGCAGGCAAAGTATACAAGGAGCTCGCCCAAGATTACAATCTTGACCCCAACCATTCTCTACCGGCACTAGTGTATTTCAGATCACCCAAGGGTACTAGCTGCTCAGACAGATGCCCTGAAATATTCCAAGGAGATCCGAAAAAACTTCACCTGTATAACTTTTTAGCAGATCGGGATATAGCAGTTGAAGGTCCTCGAGCTGGGGAGACAAGAAAACCCAAACGCGACGAGCTATAATCTACCCGAAAGAGACAGCTAGTGAATAACTTAGATACAGACTTCCATCCACTTGAAAACACTGAACGATAGTGAGCAATAATGAATTACAAAAATAAAGTAAATAGAACCATTTACCTTGTAGAGATTGCCCATAACTTCATCAAGAGGTGGAGCAAAACTTGAAGCGACGTATAATACCAATGAATCTGACGGGTTTAGATGAAGCCGCTTTCTAAGAAATTTAGCTACTGTTTCGAGTTTTTGACTTGCACTAATTCGACAGCTAGGTTGTGCTAGTGTTGGCGCCGCGCCTATGGGTTTAAACTTTAAAAGAACTAGAATTGCATTTCAAATCATCAACCCCAGGTCAAATAGTAACCCAAATAAATTGATTTTATTTACCTTTGGCGTCATCTTGTCGTTCATACAAAGCTAAAGCTTCTGCGGCATTGATGGGGAGAGCGGTAAGAATCGATGACGCGGCTTCAGTACCAGGTTCTTCCGTTCTATCTTCGTCGGGGATGTTTACTTCCTCTTCTCCTTGCTCCTTGGGTATGTCAGCCTGCATTGTTCTTAGTACTTGGGAAGAAGAGAGGTGTGTGTGGGTAATTGAGTGAAAGAGGAGAAGCCGAGCCAGTTTACTTTTTAACTTTTACCATACATTTGGGTCACTTGTTAATAATTGGGACATGACCGAATTTTGCCTCGGGGACCTCTTTTCAAATTGGAACCCAGGCATACGTACAAAGAACAATAATAGTAACCGTCTATCCCCCACAGGCTATTACGCGCGTATCTTTTATAAGATTTACAGAATAGCACATCTGCATTTATCTGGATCTCGTATTACACTGCGAGAATGAATGTTTCCTAAAAAAGAGTCACCATTGAACGAGTCAGGTAATGATTGATTGGTAATTTATTGGTACTAATGATCTGTATTTACAAATCCTATCTCTCCCTGTCAAGAAAAAAAAAAAAAAAGAACTGCCACGAAACTAATCTATGGGAAGGATGACAACTTTGAACATGACGTATGACAGATAAGCTGAGCCCCAAGAAATATACAAACGACCTTCCCTCCACCTACACTTTTTTTTTATTTACATAACAACTTTACATTTCTACTCGGATTTCCGTCTGTTCCTTGTATTGTAATGTGGGTGCGTAATTAGTAATGAAGCCAAAACAGTTTTATAAATTGGTCTTCTGTGCCGCCGCAGCCAATCGACACTACGCAATACCGCACGGCTGTATATCCAGATTTGTAAGACCTGTTAAACCTAAACTATACTAAGCCACAGATCTGCATCTCCCTCCCAATTTCCTTCCCAATTAGGAAGTCGTTCCCTAAAGTTGTGTCCCTTAGTAATTTTCTTTTTTTTTTCTTGCTGATACGCCGCGGGTATAAGCCTTGTCTGCGGTTATAACCCGTCGGGCATAAATTTTGCCAAATAACCATTCCGTTACTAATGTCTAATGTAATCACTATTTATAAAGCGCGTATCCTGCCGCCAGAAAAAAACAATCATCTCCATCAAGAAAGCATCACTTGAACAAACAATGAGTCCTCATCCTTTTTTTAGAGACAGTTTTGTCGGCCAGATCATATACTATCTCTCAGGCAAGAAGCTACTCCAGTACCCAGACGAACGAGATGACTACGTTGTCCCTGATAAATACTTCTTCCATGAAAGACGCCCTAGTGAGACTTCTCAAGAATCATCAGACTCTGCAACTTCGGGGGTAACTGGCAACGATTCACAATTCATACAGGACGGGCAACAAGAAGAAGACGAAGAAGACAAAGATAAAGACTCAGATCAGGATGAAGATCCCACCCCAAATGAAGATCCTGTCGATGTCGAAAATGAAAAACAACAAGGCTTAGAGCCAGTAATGATCGAATGGGACGGGCCTGATGATCCTGAGAACCCATACAATTGGCCTTTGAGAACTAAAATATTCTTCATTTTCGAAGTCTGCTTCCTCACCACTTCAGTTTACATGGGATCGGCTATATTTACCCCCAGTATTAATGAAATCATGGTCCAATTCAATGTAAGTCAAGTTGCCGCAGTCCTGCCTCTCTCAATGTTTGTCATTGGTTATGGATTTGGTCCAATGTTACTTTCGCCTCTTTCTGAACATCCAGCTATCGGCCGGATGTGGATCTATATTATCACTCTTATGCTATTTGTGATTTTCCAAATCCCTGCTGCTGATGCTCAAAATTTTGGTACCCTTTTGGTCGTTCGATTGTTAGGCGGCATATTTGCTTCACCTGCTCTTGCAACTGGAGGTGCTTCAATCGGTGATGTTGTGCATATGCCATATCTTCCGATCGGAATTGCTGCTTGGTCAGTCGGTGCTGTATGTGGGCCTGTTCTGGGACCCCTTATCGGCAGTGTATTTGCACAGCTTGTAAACTGGAGGTGGACATTCTGGTTCATGACTATCCTTTCCGGATCTACCTTGGCTGTTCTAATGTTCCTCATGCCTGAAACCAACCAAGATACTCTCCTTTATCGCAAATGTCTTCGGATGAGAAAGAGAACTGGCAACCAATTTATCATGTCTCATGCTCATCAAATTATGGCTGAAATGACTGTGAAGGAAGTTCTTAAAGACACATTCTGGCGCCCTATCGAAATTGCTTTTGGCGAACCGGTAATCTTTTTTCTTAACTCCTTTACTGCATTGATGTACGCAACCATCTATCTTTTCTTTGAGTCCTTCCCCATTGTTTTCGTTGAAGTTCATCATTTCACTCTTGTTGAACTTGGAGTCTCATATCTTTCAGTCGCTATTGGTGTTCTTGTGGGTGTCATCATCTATATTCCTATTGTGCATCGTCGATACACAATCCCAATGTTGAGAGGTGAACAAATTTATCCCGAGGTCCATTTACCAATGTCTATAGCCGGCTCTGTCTTGATGCCAATCGGTCTGTTTATCTTTGCATGGACTGCACGCGAAGATATTCACTGGGTAGCTCCTTTAATTGGTGCAGGTGTATATGCTTGCGGGGCATTCATGAACTTCCAAGCCATCTTCAACTATTTGGGATCAAGTTTTTATCGATATTTAGCGTCTGTATTCGCTGGTAACGATATGTTCCGGTCTGGAACAGCTGCTGCATTCCCAATCTTTGCTCATGCCTTGTATGTAAATACTGGGTCAGATCGGTATCCTGTTGGGTGGGGTACCAGTATCATTGGATTCATAAGTGTTGCAATGATTTTAATACCCATTGCCCTTGTTGCATACGGCAAACAGTTACGAGCTCGATCCAGATATGCAAATTAAGATTGAAAAAGTCTCATAGATTTCGTCGTCTTTTTTTAAAATTTTTTTTTTTCCTCTTCAAAGTATATTCGGAGATTAGTGATTGGTATAATAATGTAATAGGTGCTGTCTAATTGAATAATATAAACTAAAAGCTGTTCGTGAATGTAGAACTTCTCTTTGTAAGTTTACTTGTCTTGAGAGATACTGAAGAATCATCAGTGCTGTACAGGTAAAGCGGTGACGAGATCAATGGTGGATTGCACCATCTGGCCAGTACAAGCAGACGAATTTCTATGCCGCAAGTGCATTAATAGACCGTCTTCTGTGGTATAATTCAATAAAAGCTTCATGGTCTTTTGAGCGCGTGACCTCGTCTCAGTCAGATTTGAAAATACCCTTCTAAACACGTACCAAGCTACCTTCTTGCCTTCTTTTTCACAGATCTTCAATGATTGATTAAATTTTACGTATGTAGCCAATGAACTAATTTAACACGCACAGAGTTATGTTTTGTCTATAGTCACAAGGTGTGGGGAGGAAAGAGTTGGCGATTTTTCTTCACCTGTGTGCTCAGACAAGGGTTTAAATTTACGCGAGATGAACTTGAAAATTACCATGGAAGGGCAGTCGACTGAACTTGTCAGCAAGTAAGGTCCGTCTGTGCGCTAACATAAAGTGTCGGAGCGCATTTATATCGTGATACCTACTACTGCTGGCTGGGCGTCAATTTTTCAGAGCAACTGAACAAATTGAGATTGCGCCAACTCAAGTAAAAGGAGTTCAAATGAATGACTTGACTACTTACTTAATAGATGCGGATTAGGTAAACCAAAAAAACGAAATTATGTATTAAGGAATAAGAGCGATTTTTGCTTAGAGTCTTATAACTACTATCCTCCCAATTACTTCCTTTTGTAGCCCAAATGGATTCCAGAGTGCAAAGTCCATCAATTTCATTTAAGGATACCGACAAAAGAATCTACCGACTCCAGTGTAAGCGGACCGAGTATATTAGTTTTAGAATACTAGTTCAATTGTAACTTATTAATTGTTGTATCGTGTTAGTTAGTATGCGGCTGAAATAAACGTGTAACTTACAAACGCCGCATGAGCCGCATAAGCCGCACAAAAAGCATGACCAAATGTATGTAGATGTAGTTAATAACGGGGAAAACTTGTTAACCGTTGGCCTAGTGGCCTAAAGGTCAAGGTGTTGCTTTCCGGAGGCAAAGATTGTGGGTTCGAGTCCCACCTGGGTCTAGAGGTTTCAAATGAAGCTTGCCTTCCATTTTTTTTCCATGTCATCTAAAGACATGATAAAATTGCCTCTTTTTTGCTTCCCTTGTATATCATTACCGAGACCTCCGTGAACAATTTGTTTGGATGGGTTGGTCCGACAATCACATACTATCCCGTCCTTAGCTTGATCTACAATAAACAAAGGTTATCTTAAATGCACGCCTACTCACTTTTTTCCCACGATCCAGGTATATTGGTTTAACAAGACTGATGTCATCGTTATACGAGTGAGTCAGCCATGTATCACTCCATTGTTAGAGCGTATTTGTACTTTTTATATACCAATAAGTTATTTTGTAAAACCATGATATTGTCATTGAAGTGCAACTCGGTAGGTTATAATGATGGTAAAGGAATAGTATTGATAGCGAATGCTTTGGAGGCGGCATTGAAGTCGACAATATATGCAATTTATACTTAGGAGAATGCCCGATAGCATAACGAAAGACTCAGGAAAATGGCTCCCGAACTGCAAAAATATACAAACAAAACCTGTACATGCATTCAAAACATCCACATCAAATGTGTAATATTTTCTTGCTGTTTCTCATTTCTGTAGACATTGATCTTGTCCTGTGTACTGTTGAGATAAAGTTGTGTCACAGAAAGGAACATTGCTTATCAGTCACGTGCAAGCGATAACGTGCTCCGCGGAGCTCCTCTAGTCATTATCAACCCGGCCGGATAATTCATCTCAGGTGATAGATAAAGCAAACAAGATCAACTCATGGGTTCGAGAATACGTATTTTCCAAACCATCCTGAGAATAAAATGGGAGATTCAAAGTTATCGTCAGCAAGTGGCCCAGTTGATCTAAGACATGATGTCGAAGAGATTGTTGAAGAGGAATCACCCCTATTAGGATATATTACAACTACTGGCAAGAGCCCAGAGTATGGGACTCGACACGATGAAGTTGAATCAGATTCACAACAAGAGGAAATAGAACCTCCCGAATTATCGACGTGGGAAACATCCTTTATTATTGGATCCATGTATATTGGGGTTTTCCTGGCAGCTGTTGACGGAACAATTGTGGCATCCCTACTTAGTCATATTGCTTCGGATCTAAATGCTTTCAAATCAGTTTCATGGATTGCAACTGGATATCTCATCTCCAACGCTGCGTTTCAGCCTCTATTTGGGAAGCTGACGAATATTTTTGGTCGCAAACAAGGACTCCTTTGCTGTAACTTTCTATTCGGTCTGGGATGCCTGCTGTGCGGGATTGCAAACAGTATGCCGGTATTGATTCTTGCTCGGGTCATTCAGGGCATTGGTGGTGGTGGATTGACTGCAATTAGCAGTATCACAACTAGCGACCTGGTATCAATACGCAAGCGTGGAATGTACCAGGGAATCGCTAATCTATTCTTTGGAGTAGGATCAGGAGTTGGAGGTGGATTCGGTGGATTTGTTAGTGACACATTCGGGTGGAGATGGTCATTCCTTTGTCAACTACCGGTCGTTATCATATCAATGATCTGTGTAGCTTGGAAACTCAAAGTTCCTCCCCATCCATCGTCTGCAGCAACGGAGAATAGTGGATTCAGGTCAAAACTTGCCAGGGTCGATTTTTATGGCAGTTTCTCTTTGTCGTCTGCATTAGTAGTTATCCTTCTTGATCTGAGTTGTGGAGGGAACTCTATCCCTTGGACAGATGCAAGGATATTTATTATTGCCATTGCAGGAGTTTTACTATTGGGTCTGTTTTGCTATGTAGAGACTCACATTGCCAAGGAACCGGTTATCCCCCTTGGGCTTTTTCGGGATAGAACCATACTAGGAGCCGCCTTGTCTAGCATGCTTTCTACTATTGCAACTTTCTCTTACATATTTTATGCCCCAGTCTATTTCATCTCTGTTCTATCCATGTCTGCCTCTCAGGCAGGTCTTCGGCTCACTGCAAACTACGTAGGAGTTGCTACCGGAACGTTTATATCTGGATTTTACATTCGGCGATACGCTAAATACAAGGCTCTTTTAATGATTTCCAATGTATGTTTTACACTATCGGCATGTTTGTTGATGACATTTGGGTTGAATACACCAGTGATACTGCAGTTTTTGGGTCTCTATTTACCGGGAGCAACTTATGCCATTATGCTGACTGTTTCATTGATTGCTCTTATCGCGAGCGTGCCACATGACATGCGTCCAGTCACTTTGTCTATTCAGTATACGGCTCGTGGGGTTGGGTCAACTGTAGGGGTTGCCCTTGCATCAGCAGTTTTTCAGAATGCCTTATCTATTGCGCTTGATCGCAAAGTATCTGGACCGGACAAATCAAGTATTATCGATAGAGTACGATCCTCTGTTGATGCCATTCGTACTATTCCTAAACAATATCAACCAGCTGTGATTGCTAGCTATTTAACTGCATCCAAAGCGGCCTTCTCTGTTGTATTGATTATGTCGATTTTGTTATTTATTACAAATTTCATGATTCGAGATCATAAGTTATAATTGGCAAACTGGTTGTATTGGTAAGTGAGTTTTCAAAAAGTTTTGTTCCATTGTGTGCTGGATAGAGATTTCATATAAGCTGAAAAAGCATTTCATATATATGGTAGTATTACAATTGAAGTGCCGCATTCAAAATTTCATCTTCTAATTATAGATATCGACTAGTTTCTAAATACATGTATGCTAATATTATAGACTAATCTTATAGAGATACTACTCATCAGATGAAGGCATTTCAGGATATTTTATTTGATCCCAGACAGAAAGAGAATCCATATCGGGATATTCTCGTTGAGACAAGGTTTTGGGCGATTTTTCTGGGCTGTCAGGTCCAGAATTGGGTTTTTTGCTTTGAGATTGAACCAGTTGGGCGTTTTGCCTGCTAAGATGTCGGTGTTCTGCGGGAAAGGAGAGACACATATTCAAAGCAATATCTTCCAATCCTTTAAGACTCTGTCCACGAAGATGATCTTTTCCAGTTAGATCGATTAAATAATTGGGAGCCGAAATAATGGCATTATATTCTGCGTGTTCATGCTCAACTATAGCATCAAAGACTCTGTGCAAAGCATCTAAATTTACTTTGGTCCACAATTGGCACGAATAGCGAATTCGGTACTCTTTAAAGTGTGGAAAACTTCTATGTGGGAAGAGTTCAAAAGTCACGTCAAGAGCAGATCGATATTTATCGTTTGGCCGAGGTTTCAAGGCCTGTTCGAGAGCTATATCAAAAGCTGTTCTCTTTGGCATCGACGACAGGACAGAGCCCGCCATAGCGGGTGTGATGAAACCACTAAACAAGATTAGAACTGCTGAAAGGTTAACAAGAAACAACATATTGTGTAGCTGATTCCGCTTTTGGCGTCCTGTCCTTTACCTTAGTCTTCCCACTATATATATATATATGTGGCGGCCAATTGTGGGGCTAATATTAGACTGAGCCAAATATGCCGTTCACGAGATCAATTAGTGATAAGCTAATTAATATTATTGTCAACCATGGTATGAAGAGGAGAATCATTGCGCGGCCAACAGTCTATTAAAGTCATAGTGTGATAGCATCAGAGACGGCATTAACTGCTGCACTAGGCCAGTTTTTTTCTTTCTTTTTTTTTTTCCAATGAAAACACCAAATGCAGGGAGATTAAGGAAACGCAAAACAATGCCAGATGATTATGTACAGTGAAAAAGAAAGGGAGCATTCATGATTTTGTAGTCAACCAACTGACAACGGCATCAATGTTGCTTGCCTCCTTGACGGATATCGAATAACAAGCAAGTTCTCGATCCCGAATGTCTGAGAGATCAAGCTGGGAAATGAGTTGATCCACAGATACTGCTTCTGGCAAATCATTCTTATTTCCCAGTACCAAAATTGGAATCTCCTTTAGTGAAGGGCGATCCAGTAAAGCATGCAATTCTTTTTTGGCTTCAGGAAATGTTCTCGCGTCGGCCGAATCTACAACAAATCTGTTTTCCTGTTAAATTCAGCAACAGCAAATGGTGGGTTTTTCGCTTCTTCTTACAAGATTGCATTGGTTCCACGACAATATCTTTCCCACATTGGCCTAAACCTGGGCTGTCCTCCAAGATCCCAGCTTTACATTGACAAATAATCAGCATGCAAGATGGGGGAAATTTTTCCTTCTTTATTTGTTCTTACCATTTCAAAACAACCAGCCCCTTTTTAACCCGTTTCATTGAGAATCCTACAGTTGGGATCGAGCTTAATTTGGTCAATAAATGAAAGAAGGGGAAGATAAATCAGGAGTAATTATTTGCATCTTGTTATTACTCAGGGCTATAAGGAGATCCCTAATGTAATGAGATTGTTAGGCCATTTATGTAGAAAGTTATAGTACAAAAATACACTTACAGAAAGAACTCGTAAGAGGGATGATTTCCCAGCATTTTGAAGTCCTAGCAGTGCAATATCCATCTATAATTTTGCGTGAGTGAGTCGGGGAAGGAGATGAGATCAATGGTATAACTGATTACCTCTTTGGACCTATTTCAACAACAAACCACCACCGTATTAGAAGAACATCACGAAAACCACCCAGAAAAACGTAATTACCAGAAAAGATTGATGACATAACTGTACAAAGAGCTCCACCATGACCAAAAGCTGCTCATCCTCCTTTCTATGTCTTGGAGCAGTTTAAATGAGCCGGCTGAGTTGGGACCAAATATTCAAATATCCCAACCACCATCACCACCACCAACCAATAACCATACTGGAACCCCCGGGCAAAGGACTCAGAAACTCGCTGGAAATATCATTAAAACTCTTTGGTCACGTTTCATACAATGCTTAGGATATCGACGACTTCTTCATTATCTTGTCTAAGACAGAGTGCTCGAAATCAGCGCGTTTTGCTGTCGAGAAACTCATCTACTACTACTACAGTTCGTCCAAGGTCTTTTCGAGGCGCATTCATAGGGTTCTTCTTGGGTACTACTGTGACTGGTCTTGGGTCTTATTTCTATCTTGTAGACCAGTACCGGACATCTACAGGTCTTCTTTTTGCAGAGTTGGCATCTCTTCAACGTGCTGTGCGCAATCTCGATGTCTACGTTCGTGATCTCGAGTCACAGATCCCTAAAAAGTAAATCCTCGGTACAACGAACTCTTTCAAGCATACATGTTATTTTAGGGTATTAAATGTTTTTTTCTTTTTTTTTCAAAATATTTTCTGCATATTACATGGCCTATGTCTGCGAAAATAAATTCAAATCAACAGCTTTATTGTACTGTAGATAAGAAGACCATTCTGCAGTGTCCGTAGACTCATACTAATGCTAGTAATGGTGGTAATTTAATACTAATGTCGATGGTGAAGATATTTTCTGTCTGTAAAACACTCAACCAACACCCCGATCATCACCCAAAAACCGAATCTAGTTGTGGAAAATATGAGCGAAAAACTGGCTCAAGTTCCAGTAGATGTCAAAGTACTCTTATCTATACCTCAAGCTAATGCAGTCGCTACATCCGAGTCGAACATATCCCAGGATTCAGGGAGTCATATCAGAGTTGGAGAACCTACACCTCTAACAGCGGAACAACTCATCACCATTTCAGGCACCGCAGAACAGGTTGCTCAGGCAATTCGGTCCATATTGCTTCTTGTGAATAATCTCCCGGATGAGTCAGAAAATCAGCAGCAGCAACAAGATGAAGATTATCACCCAGGTATTGCCAAAGAAAATCAACAACTCACCCTTGCCCTAGTGATCGCTGAAGTGTACCTTGCTCGAACCCTTTTCGGATTCCGCTCGGCCCAGGAGCAGATTGCAAATCCGTCCCCCCAAGTCAGAGAGCTGGAGGCGGCATCGGGAACAAAAATCTCTCAGTCAATCTCCAATTTACCCTTGAGCTCTGAACGGGTGTGCACCATAGTAGGGAGTTTGGACGGGATTCAGATTGCCGTCTACCAGCTAACCCTCCAGCTGGCAAGTATAACTCAGCATGTTGCCAGCGGCACTCAACAACATAGGAGACGTCGTGATGAATCTATTCCCGTAGTTTGTCAATTCAAATCTCTGCCTGTTGTGGGCACATTTGCCGACCCTATTGCATTCAATGGGTCCAAAGTATCATCTACTGATGGGCCTAACGCAGTCGTCACCTCTCCGAGTAATCCCTATGGACTCCCAGCTGATCAGGTTGCATCTGTAGGGGTGGCTGCTATCTTTGGAGACCAAACCACTGCTGCTGCTGCTGCTGTTGGTACTACTACTCCAATACCTGATAACGCAGCTCAGCCAGCTACGTCTCAAATCCCCACCGCTGCCACTACAACTACAACAACTACTGCTACAGGAAACAACGTTGTAAGCCAGCAAATCTACATTCCAAATGAAATGGTCGGCGCTATCATTGGAAAAGGTGGCCAGAAGATTAGTGAGATTCGGCAAATGAGTGGATCAATTATAAAAATCACTGATCCCGCAGAACAAGGAGAACCGGCTGCTGTCCCAGTCGGTAATGAACGTATGGTTACAGTGACTGGCACCCCTGAGAGTAATCAAAAGGCGCTCTATATGTTGTATAGTAGAATAGAAAGCGAAAAACAACGACAATCGTAAATGTTAAGTAAAATAAAACCTATATGTACATTTCTATATATATACATCTGTATCAATTCTGGTTCAATCTGACCGTATTGGCCCAGTTGATGAAATCTAAAAACATTGACGATTTGATTTTAAGACTCTTTCTCAACATCCAGTTTTTTAGGGTCTCTCCATACACATTGACTATTGCTGGAATGAACTTGGATCGATCAAATCCAATCAAGATCTTTGCAATGAATATACTACACTGACCAAGGGCAAGAGCATGCAATCCACCACCAGTCTTGGATTTGTGAACCGCCTCGAAATGGATCTGTTTGAACACATGATCAAATATTTCGTCCGCTCTATCGTCAGATTCAATCCGAGGCAAAGGCTTCACTTTACATAATCGATTCTTTATTAAATTGTGAGCCCGATCCGCTAGACTTGCATTCGTCGTTGAACCAACCAAACTGACCAGAGGTATTACCAAGTCAACATTCAAAATACTGCTCGGCTCTTGCTTTATAAAGATCTCTAATAATCCCAAGACTCGTTGTTTAAGCTGAATCATGTTTTCTTTTGCTTCCCGGGCTGATTTCCGTCTATCGGCCTGAGCAGCCGCAGATCCTGATTCATTACTTGAATTCGCTGCAAATGCACGTCTCTCTCGAAATATCTCTGATATCTGTTCATCTAATGCCATCATTTGATCATCATCCATAAGTTCCTCCTCTTCCTCACTCGAATCCACCGATGATGAATTATCATTGGGGTCGACCTGTAAAGCCTTTGCGAGTGCTTCGTTCAATGCCTTGTCGGCTTCATTCATATCTGCTTCTTCTTCTTCGTCTTCTTCTTCTTCTTCTTCTTCCTCTTCGTCTTCTTCTTCATTGCTGCTCTGATCGCTAACTTCATTCTCAGATTCTCCATCGACAATCTCTTCCCCATCCACCTCCTCCCCATCATCTTGCTCCACGTCAAACAACTCATCCTGACCTTGTCGGCTCTCCCTTGTTTGTAAAATTGCTGTGAGCATTGCTAATGTAGGACCGTCCACCGTCGATGTATAGCTTGACCAAACTGTCTCTGCCAACTTGCGAAGTAATGATGATTTTCGTGATAAAAAGCTAATAAGAATTTCTGTCAACGCTTGGGCAGCCGAGGACTGCTCTTCCTCCATCTCTGACTCAATCCCGTCTGCAAAATTATCACTACTGCGCTTCCGTTTCTTGCTTTCCTTGATAGAAAGAGCAGAAGCAGACGATTCGGCTGGAATAGTCGTGTTATAAATAGTATGCAACTCTTCCAAGAGTGCCACTGCATCCGGCTGACCACGGTATAATTCCAAAACAACTTGAGAAAATAAAAGTTCAAATGCTTCAAGTTGAGGAGTATCTGCATGAGGAGATGACGATCGTTTCCGCTGTATCCGATCTAATGTCTTGAGAGCTCGATCACGTACTTTAGCAATAGATGTATCCACTGGAAATATGAGCTCAAACTGGGCACATGTATTCATCTCACTAATAAATTTCACCACTTTGTAGGTCCAGCACATGGGTTGCTGGGTTACTGGCATTAGACATACAATAATGGACGACAATCTTTCGGCAAAGAGGGTTTTAGTGGGTTTCGAAATGGGCGGGTTAGGGTTCAAAATATTTTGGGAAACAACACCTTGATATGCAGGAGGAATATCGGCTAGAGCGACATCTGAAAACTCTAGATATCCATAGAGAGAGAGCATATAGATAATACTTTCAGTGATTTCTTGGTTTGCTCCGAGCTCAGCCTTATGTGATCGGAAAATATGCAATAATTTGTCTGCAGCCCACTGTCGTTGAATTTCGGCTTGCCGTAGATCCTGCGGAGCATTTGATATTAAATTCTCAAGAATTTCACATGCTTGCTTTGGGTCATCACTAGATAGCTGTATAAGCAACCCTTCAACAGTCTTGGATTTAGTGGCCCGATCAAAATTGATAGCCTTTCCATCCACGCCAACTATTAAACATTTACATATAGTTCCGCCATACTTTGGATGATCCGATACAGTTTGCTGGATTGTAGATGCTACCTGCTTTGCTGCTTTATTTAGAAAACGATCTGGCTTTGCGAGCTGATTAACCAAGGTTCTCATGAAATTAGGGGAAAAGAGACTTTGCACGTCCGAACTTGCAAGATTGCCCGCTATTGTTCCCTTAAGGAATAGTTTGAATACTTCAAATCCCCAAAACTTACGTTCAGGTGATGAGGAGTTTGCAAACAAGCTTTCATCGACGGCAGTCCTCCAAAACTCTTCTAACGAGGCCATTGGAGGACGTTGTCTTTCCTCTTGGAGCTGCGGAGATGATTTCTGCTTCTTTTGTTTTTTCCGCGGTCGGTGTGACTCATCAGAAGATGATGAGAACGAATCGGTATGTACATAAAATTCCAAGATATGCGACCAAGCGAAATTTATAGTCGCGCTCCAGTTTCCCCGTTGCGTTGTTTTTGTATCGGTATCTTGCGAATTTCCTGTACCGCTTGATGGGGCCTCTTTGAGGATTTTTGCCAAAGATGATAATGCACTCTTTGAAAGGGGATGAGTTCGAGTTTTAAAAGCTGGCGAGAGGGGCATACTTTGATCCATGGAAAGATATGTTGCAATATATTCCGGACTACTTTCGAGATTGTTCGCTTCAATTTCTTTCAAAATGCAATCTATTGCATTGGCATAGGTTAAGCCTTGTGAATTGTCTTTTGTGATATCCCCGAGCAGACTGATGATTCGATTGATTACAAGAAAACACGGTTCTCTGATCCAGCTTTTGACTAACGACAATGAAATGATTCGCGACACAACAGAAGAGTAATCTTCAAAACTGAGATAGCTAGTATTGAAGAGCGATGATGCAACTAAGGATTGAAGACCGAATAGCATACCAAAATGTATATCACGTTGTTCCTAAAACCCTGGGATGTCAGTGTCTCAGTCTAGCAAAACGGCTGTAATATGGGGTATTGTACTGTACCGTGGCGGTCATTGAGGATGGGGCTTTTAATTCTTTTTTTAACGTATCCAAAATATATTTGATTGATAAATTAGAAGCTCGCACGCTAAGAAGCTATAAGCGTAGACGGGGAAGAAAAAAAACGAGTCAGCGATCTGTACAAGCTATACAACAAACTTGTCAACTTTTACCTCCGTTAATGCCATGGAGAAACCAAGTCTACTGGCTAGACGAGGACTCGACAATCCTCTCACTAGCCTTTTCAATGCATAACTCCAATCATCGTCTTTATCCTTCTCAATAAGTTCTGTAATGAGTTTCTGAGCCGCCGATAATCGAATCTCGGAATCGAGATCTGATAGCTTGTAGTAATAATCGAGAGACATCCTTTAAAAGTACACAAAGAAAATAGAACGCTCGAGGCCAGAAAGATGAGAGCTGCTGGCACTTGGCGAAGAGAAAAGAAAGAAAAAAATTAATTTTCTATATAGTGCGGCTCAAATCGATGCCCGATGGATGTTGTACTCTGTATACATGTGTGCTACAAAAAGTCGTTTCCCTACGCATACAATTATTCTAGTGTGCAGCGAAATGCGTGAGGATTAACTGTCACATAAGGTTTACTTGGATACATTATTTATTATTTACTTGTAAAAATCGAATTTGTCTGCCTCTGTTCCTCCCTTGACTTGGGCATTATACGCTTCTTCCAGATCGCTATTGAGGATAACGTATCTGTTTTTGCGTACAGCTCGGAGACCTGCTTCTTGCATAATTGCAGCAATAACAGCGCCCGATAAAGCATCGTTACGATTGATGAGCAAATCAAGGTCAACCTCAGGAGCTAAAGACATTTTAGATGCAATAGTCGAGAAAATCAATCTGCGTTCACGCCGATCACGTAAATTGGGAAATTCAATCTTGCGGTCAAGTCTTCCTGGACGGAGTAAAGCAGGATCTAAAGTATCTGCACGATTGGTTGCCATAATCACCTTGACATTTGACGACTGGTCAAAACCATCCATTTGATTTAAAAGTTCCAAAAGAATCCGCTGAACCTCCCTATCAGCACCAGTCTGAGCATCAAATCGCTTCGTAGCAATTGCATCAATCTCATCTATGAAAATTATACAAGGAGAGTTCTCTCGCGCCATGCGGAAGACATCACGGACCATTCTAGGCCCCTCTCCAAGATATTTCTGAACAAATTCAGATCCCACAACTCTGATAAAGGATGCAGTTGTGCTATTTGCCACCGCTTTAACCAGCATTGTTTTACCCGTACCTGGGGGGCCATACAACAAGACGCCCCGAGGAGGATCGATACCAATTTGTTTGTAAAGTTCGAAATGGGTGAGAGGTAATTCGACAGCTTCTCTAATCTCCTGTTTCTGCATATCCAGACCACCAACATCAGCATAAGTTACATCAGGTTTTTCTCCTGATTGTAACATGGTTATGCTCGAATCAGCTTCGGGGGGCAAGATGTCGACGAGAGCATTTGAGTGACGATGAAGAGCCACAGACGTAGATGGTTTGAGTAGTTCTCTGTCGAGAGTAGACAGAATACGAACAACATAATTGGATCCAGTAGTTGATCCAACAATGGCAGTATGTTGATCGATTGGTTCCAAAAATTGCCCAATGACTAAGGGTACTGACTGTATCCGTTTGACTTCCTCCTGTGCACGGACAAGCTCCCGCTTCAAATTTCGATGCTCGTCCTTTATATATTCTTCTTGAAGATGGATGTACTCAAGCTTTCTTTCCAGCTTCTTGTAACGTACATAGAGATCCTCATCATTCAAGCTGAAAGATTCAATATCCGTCTCGCCTCCGTTATTAAGCTTCGCCTTTTTAGTCTTGATCTTATCCACGCCGGCTGTGCTGGGTGGAGTCGCATATATTCCTAGCTCTTCCATGACTCAATTTGCTTAGTTGCTCTTCAAGCTATCGATTAATGATTAACAACAACAGCAGTCGGAGGATACTACTGGACTGGCTATGATGGAGATGGTAGTTCGTGGTGGGTAGTAACGGTTGCGGCGGTTGATATGGTAACAAGACAACCACCAGCTATCCCACAATTTTCATCTTCCGCAAATATGATTTATACAACTTCTGTCTAATCTCTATATACAATGCAGAATAAACTCATATCTCCCCAGGTGTATAATAAAAAAACAGCATACCCAATACTTTCTGGCTTTAAACAATAAAAAAAAGAAAATTGGTAATAAAGTAGTATAATAATACTAAGAGAATAAATCTAAAATGATAAACACCGATTCTAGCCCCTCGTCTATAGGAAAGCACATCACGTGTCTCAGATGATAACGTTTGCTTGCCCCACCATCTTTTCCTTTTTGCGTGGAGGTCCCATTCCTTTAGCTAACCGTAGAGACTCTTGACGATCCCGCTTGCTCATTAGGGGCGAAGATCCGTGGTTTGTTGTAAGGCGCGGACTTTCCATATGCGCTAACCGGGTCGCATCTCGAGCAGAGTTATTATCGACTCTGGGAGTCTTGAACTGCTTTGGCGTCTCTGGGGTTATCTTCATTGTTGCTGGCATGCTCTCTTCGTCTACTGGCTCACATTTCTTCAATTCCTCCTCGTTGAACTGAACAGTAAAACCACAAAACTCATTACCTTCTCGGAATAGTAAAAGACTATCACCATCACGTAGAG
This sequence comes from Trigonopsis cantarellii, assembly GCA_030574495.1. Classification (NCBI taxonomy): domain Eukaryota; kingdom Fungi; phylum Ascomycota; class Trigonopsidomycetes; order Trigonopsidales; family Trigonopsidaceae; genus Trigonopsis; species Trigonopsis cantarellii. Next base: position 30,315 of record JAJMFB010000021.1, read on the forward strand.
TGACAGACTTTCCTTTGCCAATTTGATTGCCATTAACAAAACATCCATTTGTTGATAAGTCAAAAAGTTTCACTTTGAGTTTTCGGTCCTTTTCTCCAATTTTCTGAGTGGCCAAATCACCTTTATCCTCATCGGACTCATTTTCTTCCGCCACGACCATTATTCGACAGTGCTTTTTGGACATTCGCTTGTCCGATATACATATGTTATTCCCATCGGAAAGTCTACCAATAGAAAAGATTGATTTGTTGCAGTAGATATCCGCGTGAGGGATGCTCTCGGGAAGAGTTCTTAGAATAAGCCAGGTGTCGATAGGCTCGAACGGGCTCTTGCTATCTGTGGGATCATAATTATCAAGATCTCGAACATCCGCGGCCACCTCTTGTTTGTCATTATTTTTTAAGTCGTCATTACCGTTATCGTGTCGCTCGGATGCCTCAGACTTGCGTTGCTGTTTCTGGATCTCCAGTTTGGCAAGTGATCGTTGAGAGCATTCTATCTGAGCATGTAGTTGCACTTCGCTATCGTCCGAATCAGAATTGAGTTCTTCATCGTTCCGTTTGAATTTGGGTTTTTCCTGCCCCGATGACTTGTGCTCTAAAGGGCTGCCTGCAGCATTAATTTCTTTATTAGAGTCTTCCACAATTTCGACAGAGGGAGGAAAGATAACCGAAGTAGGAGGGACACTATCAGGTTCTAGCGTCTTGTCATCAGCAGCAACAGACCTTTTCACATTAGTATTGAGGTTATCGTTTTGAAACCACGGGTGCTCGAGTGCTTTGCTTGCGGTAGGCCTTTTCCGAGGATCGACCTGTAGGGTTTGTTTTATGAAATCTTGAGCTTCTTTAGAGGCTCCCACTTCATCCAAGTAAGCAGAGAAATACTCTCCCTTACAGATTCGTCGATACAGTTCCTCCTGCGTGGAGCCATCAAAGGGTAAATATCGTGACAGCACAACAAAGGCTAAACAGCCTATACTCCACATATCCACTGCATTGGAATATCCATGGATCTTTTTAGTCTTGCGGTCGATTACTTCGGGAGCCAAATAGGCAATGGTTCCACAAAAAGTTCTCAGAAAAGTGCCACCTCCTGATATTTTAGCGAGGCCAAAATCCGTGACTTTGACAGTCATGGGATCTATGGAAGCAATCAAGATATTATCGGGTTTGAGGTCTCGATGACTTATTCCCAGACTGTGAACATAATTTACTCCCTGTAGGACCTGCCTAGTAACCTGTCGAGCAGTATTCTCATCTAAAGCGCCATGCTTAGTTATGTAGTCCATCAAATCGCCTTCGCCTAGATGTTCCATAACCAGATAGACCTTTTTGGGATCCTCAAAGCAATCTTTGAGTCGAACAATATTGGGGTGATCCAGCTGTTTTAGAATATCCACCTCTCGACGGATCGCAGGGGTTGTACCAGCAGCAGCAATACCACTCTTTTCTATGATTTTGATAGCATAACACTCGCCAGTTTCACGTTCAATGCCCTTTTTAACTGAAGCAAACGCGCCCTTTCCGATAATTTCTTGAATATCATAAACGGCATGAATTCCCTCAGTTGGCCTCTGGACAGTCCGATTGGGGAGCCGAACGATAAACCGCATTTCATCTGTCGGTACTCCCAGACCTACAGATATCTCATCGCCATGAGCAAGAATGTACCGTTTATCTTTATCGACTCTGCAATTGTTCAAATAGGTTCCATTTGTAGATAAATCTTGAAGAAGAAGCATTCCAGAGGTCTAAAATAATAATAAAATGATTGCAGTCAGATCAGGAAAGTACACAAGGCAAGGGACGACGCGTCTCCCTCAAGATAGATTAATGCACAACTCACCCATGTAATACGCATATGCCGATTACTTAATCGCTTGGTGTCTATAAGAACATAATCGCACCCAGGGTTTCTACCAAAAACCCAACCTGTCTTACTCTCTTGTTGTTTGCAATGAAGATCCCATTGCTTGAGTTGACCCGTGATACAGACAAGCGTGCAAACCAAAGATGAATCCTGCTCCTGCCCTTGTGAGTCTTTGCCATTATTTCGATCATCATACAGCACTGGAGGACTTGAAGGCTGAGTCTCAGCAAAGTCTTCCATCAGGCTTCTTCTTCTTCTTCTTCTCCTCTTTTCTTTTGACGCGTCGAGGCTCCTTCCGGTCTGGCGTTGTCGCTTTATTTTTATTTTTTTTTTTCCTTTTATTCCCTTTTGGGATTGTCCTCTACTTGTCCTCCCAACCGTCACCACCACTACCATTACCATCACGACTACCTTTGTTCGAGTCTCTGCAGCTGCGAGTTTTCTGTTCCTTCTATACTGGAATCGTACTCTAATTTAAAGGAGGGGTACTAAACTACAACTCCGACAGATAGCAACTTACACAGAGGGTGAGAAAATACGCGATAGAATTCAACCCAGTCGTTGTTTCTCTTTTAACGGTTGGTTTACACGCGCTTCTCAGTTCTGATCATTATATATACGACTCAACAGTCACTGATAGGTCTTACTAGATTGGATATGGCGGGTTTGCCCGGCTCCTGGTTTCAGGATAATACTATCAAGAATGATCTTTCTCCTTCCGACGAGGCAAATAATCCCGGACAAAATACAAACACCCAAGATCAGCAGTCCCCCTTTATGTTTTCTGATCTTGCCGGTGATTCCTCTTCTTCTTTCCAATCTTCTTTCTACAATCCTGCTAGTATAGTGGGTGGGGGGAATCCCTATGTCAACAGTCAACAACCACAACAGGTTCCTCAAAGGCAACCCTCAGTTCCTCCCCCACAGTCTCAGGGTTTCCCTCAAAACTCGATGCAGTCACAATTCCCTATGTCAAACTCTGCTGAGCCTTCGACTCATTCTAGGGACTCTATGTCATTGTCTCCGGGCGGTTCAATGTTTAATATACCCATGCAACAGCAGCAGCAACAGCAACCTCAGAAACGGCAGATCCCTCAGCAGTTACAAGGAGCAAAACCGGCTGGCCCAGCTGGAATGACCCCACAGCAACGTGCCATGCTTCTTCAAAGGTTACAACAACAGTACAATCAGTCAAACAATTCCCGTTCTCAACCATCCACCCAGTTTAGCTCTTCATCTCAAAGCCCGGTCATGGGTGCTGGCTCCTCCTACCCTCAGCCCAACCAGCAACTCAATGTTGAAAAAAAGCCTCCTACGTCGTTGTCCCCTCAAGAGATTGCTTTACTGCAGCAGCGCATGCAGCAGCAACAGCAACAGCAGAATTTTCTGAATCAATCCTTCTTATCTGAACAACAGCAGCAACAACAACAGCAGCAGCCTGGTGGGTTTCACCAAAATGAAGGTCAGTTCAAGCCCTCAAATATCAACCAGATGCAACGGCAACAGATGCCTATACAGCAACAGCCACAGCAACAGCCTCAACCGCAGCAACAACAGCAGTTTGCCTCTAGACAAGGAGTTCAACCAAGCATACCCAGACAAACTCCGAATCCTCAAGGGGGACCACCCCGAGCCCAAGGAAGGCCGTTGCAACCGGAAGCTTTCTTAAAAAATTTGCTCGAATTTATGCATAAACGTGGTACTCCGATAACTACTGAACCGCTGGTGAGAAATCAAAAAGTCTCGCTATACAATCTTTTTCTACAAGTGATGAGAATGGGAGGGTCTTTAAAGGTCACCAAAACCTCTAGCTGGCCTGCTGTCTGTGCAAATATGGATTTTGATGTTTTAAATTACCCTGAAATTGCTGCTGAATTAGCTCAACTCTATGCAAGACTATTGGGCCCCTACGAAGAGATGGTAATTGCAAACTTTGCCTTTCAACGTCAGCAGCAGAGGAAACAGCAACAAGCTCGGCAACAGCAACAGCAACAGCAGCAAGGACAAGGGCAGCCTCAACAACGGGGCATAAACCCAAACCAAGAACAGATACTCCGGGGTCCAACGTCACAATCAATACCACAGCAGCAGGGGAGACAACAGTCTCCAGTGCCCGTGTCCCAGCAGCAACAGCAACCGCAGCAACCGCAGCAATACTATCAACGACGTATGATGTCCCCATCTTCTCCGATGCAAACCATGATGGGTAATAATATGCAACAACAGCAACAACAACAACAACAACAACCAAATGCGAACCAAAGTTTTGCTCAGCTCAGCCAAGGACGCATTTCGCCCAATATTCTTCAATACCCACAATCTGCTGGAGCAAATAATCCTTTATCAGGTCCATCTCCAACTTCAAATCCATTGCAAATGCAAGGGACCCAACCACCACCACCTCAGAGAATGCGTTCAGCCACTCCGCAAATGCAAGGGATGGGAGTACGGGAACCTAGTCCTGCTTATTCGCAACAACAGCAACAAATACAAAGAGAAACCAGTTTCCAACCTTCCCCTGATAGTGGTGTAATGGCTAGTCATGACCCAAATGGTGTTCAATCATTTCAACCTAATGCTTCTTATTATCAACCGCAACCTAATCCTCGTACTCATAAACCAGTACTCCAGCAAGAACCTCGTCGGCCTCAGATACCGCAACAACCGCAACCACAGCAGCAGCAGCAGCAGCAACGAGTACCTTTTGCTGCTCCAATTGCAACTGCGCCGACGGAGCCAGAACCTCAAAAGAAACTTGTGCCGGACACTTATGTTCCGCGGAAGAGATTGGTCGATACGTACGGTGGGTATGATTTACGAGCCATTTCAAGTATAGGTGCTGAAAAGGAAACATTGTTACCTGACTTCCCCCTTTTGAATGAGCTGGGTACAATAGACATTCATGCTATTACTATGAGCTTGAAGTCGATGATTCCAGGAGAACTAAGAGTTGCACTGAATACTTTAGTGGAACTGAGTGCGGAAGCACGGCTACCTCTCAGATTGAAAGACTGCGGGGATTTATTGGATTCTTTGGTGTATTTGGGGTATGAAGAGATAGCTTGTTTGCTCAAGTCCCATAACTTGAGTATAAGGGATATTGCTGCCAGTCAACTGTCAGACACTGAGACAGTTGAAAATACGGTTGGATCTTACGATAAGTTGGTAGAGATGTGTGAAGAGGAAGCCGATGGAATGACATATGAATCAGCGATTCTGTCTGATGACTACGAGAAGACTGTCAATATTAGTCGACTCTTGTCTGTTACGACTATTCTTCGAAATTTCTCTTTTGCAGAAGATAATGGCTACTACTTTAGTAATGACCCGGATTCCGAGGGATTCATTCTTGATATGGTCCATCTACTTGTTCATAAGACTGAAGCTTTCGCCAATAATAGCTACAAACTTCAAGCAATGAAGGATATCTTGATATTGTTGTCCAACATGGCGTACGACCTGAAACTCCGAGACCAGCATGATGCTCATGTAATGATTCTCTTCCTTTTGAGTTTTGCACCGGTTCCTGCGCCAGTTCTTAAGCGCAACGCTCCGCACCAAATACTATTTCAATCTTATGTGCCCAACAAACAGCGATATTTACCTGCAGCCATTGATGTTTTAGCAAAATTATTAGCAAGAGACCCGCCGAATAGGACTTATATTCGATCATTAATGTTATCTAGTGGGCAAGTCCATAATCCAAATGCTCCGTTTGATCTCCTGACTCGTGCTTTTGGGATGACTGTGTGTACTATTCCGCGGAGCGATGTGGGGGTGATCCCCCGCGCCTTTGAAGCAAGACGGCCAATCCTTGAGCAAGCTCTGTTAGCAGCTTGCATTCTTGCTGATTTTGTCCCTCCCGGGTATGTGGAATGTGAGCAAAGTGACGGCGAGGCAAGTACTAAGATCAATGTTGCTCGAATGTGGTTGGAGGGTAAAGATGGATTTGGTCCATGCATGTTACGTGTTGCTCTCTCTTTAGCGGCCATTGTAACCCAACCGCCCAGTATGATGATGGGAGCGGTTGCAGGGTACGAGACTAGTCCATTTGCTCGAATAACCCAGAAAGGGATGGCTGTGTTGAGACGGCTGATTGATAAGGGCAAGAGCAAGAGAATTATTACTCGGAGTCACTGGGAGGAAGAGGAAGAGATTGACAGGAGCAAAAACTCTGAGAAAGTAGATGATAGTAATATAACATCTGCTGCCAACACATCAGAGGGAACGCCAGCAACGCACGGCACGGACCAAGCACAATGGGGTGATGGAGATAAATACGCAATCCATAGTCATCATGACGAGGGAAGCATTATGGAGAATCTACCTCCGGGGATCTTTCCCAAGGAGGACGCACTACTGGGAGCTATGCTTGCGGTTCAAATGGATTCGGTTATTGTCAAGGAACTATGCAATTTCACCTACGGAGATTATCGGATACATCAAGACACGGACGACCGGCAGAAGCCCAACGGCGATGACATGGATCTTGATCATGACCGCGACCACTCTGAAAGTAAACCAAGTGAGCTTATAAGAGGCAATAACTCTGAAGCAGCAGTTGCCAGCTAGGCAAATTTTCAAGTAAGAATAATAAAAAAGTAATGCTGGAATATTGTTCCAATGTAAAGTATATCTATTGATTGGGCATGGGTGTGTTTTTCTTTTTTTTTTTTTGCTTTTCATTTTTTTTAGTTTTCCGGTCTATTAATATGTACACTACTACTCTACCTTTTTTATTTATACATAGCACGCATTTAACGTACAAATCGAAAAAAAAAAAGTTAGAAATGCTTTGAGAGGAGTTCCAATAAAGGAGTCTTGTAGTTTCCGGTGATGCGGATCTGCCGTGAGTACGTCGTGACAGCAACTTTCTTTTCAGGTATTTGCAGGCTGTCAATGATATCCTTCTTCAACAGTAGAGCATCTCCTTCTATATTGCGTAAAATAGTGATGATCTTATTTCCTCCATGCTTAAAGTCCAGGTACACAGGTAGATTATTAGTTTTGGTCCGCTTAACAAAGTAAGTCCGCTGGTTGTAAATAGCTGAAGTAGGAATCTCAGGAATATCCTTGTTCCAGAGGGGTTGTGATCTTGTGGAAGAGCCTCCTCGTTGAGGATTGGGAGGCAGATTCTGTGGAAGACGCTGATCTGGGCTCAAATGTATCTCTTTCTTGGGGGCTGGATTTACTGGATCACCCCTCGTTGTTGTCGTTGTCAGGGATCGTATTGACCATCTCGGTCTTAAGCAGTTATATCCCCTCTGCCTTAACATTATTATCATGTCCTTTTGGGTCTGTGGTGTTTTCTTTTGATGATTATCTCCACTGGTTGCTGTGTTGCCTTTGTGTGGTTGCTCTGTCCCAAAAATTTTTCCCAACCCCTGGTCCGTCCGTCTCTCTTTCCCCTAATTCAATACTCGACTCGAGACTTGTCAAGGAAAAGAAAATAAACCATGGCAGAGTCAGTGGCAAGTCATACTCAGTCGGAGGCAATAGCATCTGGAACTGCTAGCTTGAAGGAGCCACAGATGCCAGTTCCAGCGGCTGCAGAAGCAAGCTCGGAGGATGAAGCTCTTGTTAAGGAATACGATCTGACCTCGAAAATTATCCCGTTTTTGGATCGGCAGCTCATTTATCCCTTGTTGATGTTTCAGGAGCAGTTGGGCATATACAATCAACATGATCTTATGGAGGCAGAGTACGAGCTTCTGAAAGATACCAATATGGTGGATTATACTAGCAGTGTTTGGGAAAAACTTCATCCAGATACAGATGATAAGACAAAGCAACAGTTCACCGAACGGAGAGAAGATGTTATTAAAAAGCTCGAGGAATTCGATCGCAAGACAGAAAAGGTTCGTAAAGTGCTCAGTGACCCCGAAGTCGTGAGCAGTCTGCGCCAAGATAAAGTACAAAACATGCAACATCTTAATGAAAAATACGGTCTTACTGAAGACATGGTTAAGGATCTTTATGATTATGGGCAATACCAGTATAATTGTGGTACCTACCAGGGGGCTGCAGATCTTCTTTATCATTTCCGAGTTTTGTCTACTAATGTTGAGCTTACAACTTCAGCAGCATGGGGAAAGCTTGCATGCGAGATTCTCAGTCTGCAATGGGATGCAGCCCTTGAGGATGTACGGGTTTTACGAGATATCATTGAATCGAAACAATACTCAAACCCACTGCATCAGCTCCAGGATCGAACATGGTTAATCCATTGGTCTCTTTACCCCTTTTTCAACCATGAGAATGGACTTGAAGCACTCAGCGAGATGCTTTTGTCCCCCGCCTACATTAATACCATCCAGACTTCTTGCCCATGGATTCTGCGATATGTTTCTGCGGCAGTGATTACTCAACGGGCACAAGGTAGTCTTGCAAGTCGCCATCAGAGTACAACTGCTTACCAGAAACAATTGCGAGAACTTGTGCGAGTCATTCGACAGGAACAGTACGAGTACTCTGATCCCGTGACTGACTTCGTGGCTGCTCTGTATATTGATTTTGATTGGGAAGCTGCCCAGCACAAACTACAACAGACTGAAAAAATTCTTCGGGGAGATTTCTTTCTGGTAGCAACTGCAAGTGAATTTCTGGAAAGTGCTCGTTATCTCATCTCTGAGATGTACTGTAGGATCCACCAGCGAATCGACATTAAGGAACTTGCCCAAAACCTGAATCTCACTGAAGAACAGGGAGAAAGGTGGATTGCCAACCTTATCAAGGGCACCCGAGTAGATGCTAAGATTGATTTCAGTCAGGGCACTGTTGTCATGAACCACCCTCCTCTCAGTGTTTGCCAACAAGTCATTGAACGGACAAAAGGTCTTAGTTTTCGAACGGGACAAATGCTTCAAACCATTACGGCACGGCTTGAGGGCGAACGGCTAGTTTAGTTTTTTTTTTTTTCTTTCTACGCGTGTCATCTTTGATTTCTATAAAAAGTTTTTCTATCATGTGGTAATAGATATCTAGCTAATATTATGATGGCAGTTTCAGAGAACTGTTTTCTTTTTCTTGATGTATGCGTAAGCAAAGTTCTCCGGGCAAAGACCGGAAAAGAAAAATTGCCGGGTGATTTTTTTTGATTTGGAGATTCCGATCTCCGGATTTCTTGATAAAATACCAGGTGCAAAGGACAAAAAAAGGGGGGGGGGGAAAGGCATAAGTCGAGAAAACCTATATTTGCTTTGGCCGGTGTTGGTGAATAAAATTCGATTAACTAAATAATCTACTTGCCTGTACTGTATTTTCCTTATCGTTGACTTTTGCTCGTATGATTTACGTTGGATTTTCACCGAAACAAAAGGCCGCTAAAACACCGACTTTAATGCCGATTTACAAACTTAATTTATTTACTAATAAGCAAAAAAGTGAACGGCTAAGCCAGATTCTGTTGCTTGCGGCAAGTTTTTGTGAAACCTTAAAATTTTTTTGACTGGGATAAATCCGTAATTTGTGTTTAACTACACCAATAGTCTAACTGGTAATAGAATGACACATGCCCTTAACTTGTCTGTGTCATCAAGCTAACTAAGAACGAGCGGCTCACTGTCGATGGGCATGATCCTCCATTGGGCAATGGCAATGCCTAATTGGGATTATTTTGCTCGGACCTCCCAAAAAAATAAAAAAAAAATAAACATCTGAGCGAAGAGGGAGACGTCATAAAAGTGCCAAATGTTACACAGTTGCGGTAAATGCGGCTAGAAAATTTTTAAAAAAAGCCAAGAGGTAATGATCTGCTCCGATAGCTAGGATTGTAAAGAGTTAGTTAGACTAAGAGGAGGTCACAATGAAAGTAGAAAAAGGAGCATATTATAGAGTTGGGGACGGGTAATCATGGAAAATGTGGGCCGAGATACCAACTGTATAATGACAAAGATGGTATCCCATTGACCAAATTCGGAAGTGAGACACCTAAGCATCTTGCCATCCATCCCACTTTGAATGAAATAAAGACAAGGAACAAAATACTTGAACTTTCTTTGTATTCAGGTATTCTACCAGAGAAGGAGAGTCATATACGTTCCTACTCATATCTAAACTGTTTTTTATAGCCTGTGCGTATACTTTTTGCTCCTCTAAGAAAGAGAGGAAAACAATAGGGAGAAAAAACATTAACTGCCTGCATCCATCCTCTTGTTTGTGGGATCGTTGATTTACTGTGGGAGGTGGACTGTCTCTAGATGCAGGGTCTGAATTGGAATTCTTACAGTAGAGGCAGCTGTTTGGCGAGCGTTTATTTGTTTATTTATCTCACTTCACATCTCTCTTGTGCTAGTCCACTCCAACTCAAGCAATGGTCTGCAGTTGACAGTGACTACCACTTGTCCTCTTATTTGGTTTCCGGCACCACCGTCTTGAATCGCAGGGACGAGAATAATGATGATCACGATATGATGTCCTCCGATGGCAGTCATATGGATCACTCCAGCCACGGTACAGTAGAATGGGTCCCTACTCCTCCAAACTCAAGCATTCTTGACCAGGCCCCCGATCAGGAGACCAGAGATAGATGGTCTACATATGATGCAACTTCTTACTTTACATGGCCTGAACATAGTGGTTGGCTGTTCTCGCAGTTTGCATTCATCCTTCTTGCCTGGGGATTTGCTTACCCTGTGACATTGGCATTTGCTAGTGCTGAATCTCCTTTGTATATTCCAGCTCATCTTATTTTCCTTGGATTCTATGGTCTATCGCTTTTCACAGCATCTGTCTATAACCAGTTGGTACCCAATATGTACCCAGGAAATTGCTATTCGACTTTTTTGTTTGTAGCAACTATCTTAGTTATTTGTCATCTTCTCTTATCGATATTTCGACTTGTTAACCGGTACCTCTCCCCATCAGGCAGGTATGTTGCTGGGGTTGCAGAATCCGAAGAGTACAATCCAAACTGCTACATGATGTCTGACCTCGAAACAAGCCACTCGGGTAGTAGTGCATCTACGGCTGCTCCCTCTACTCCAATGATGCATATGTCTGCGGAATCCGACGACCATCGTCCTCCTCGTGAGTTCGATTCTCCTGATGGATCAGTCGCCAGTGAATCTACTGTCGACGACCAGCATGGATTCTTTGCCTTTAACCAAGAAACGAATACCCCCTCCCAAAAACCCCGGTGGCTTTTTGGTGCAAACTGGTTTGAAAATAAAATTTGTTCTAGGCTCGTTTCAACTGGTGTAACCAAGACTCGTCCGTACAGAGCTATTTTAGCAGTATCCAAAGTCCTGTACCCTGTATTTAATCTGCCCCTTTTTATTCTTGGAATGTGGCATTTCTCATTGGCTTTGGTCATTTACAATTGCATGGGGAAGGGCAAATTTGTCTTTAGTCTGCTGGCTCACTTTATCAAAGGTGGAATCTTTTTCCTCTATGGACTATTTGCTCTATCTCGATACCTTGGAGTGTGTGCTGATTATGGTTGGGCGTGGAATTTGAGACCTGTTCGTCGAATTGGCATTTTCCGCGGACCCACAATGGAATTTGTTGAATCAGGTCTCATCTTTACTTATGGTATTACCAATGTGTTCTTGGAACGATTAGGAAATGAAGATGGAATATGGAATCACAAGGATCTTCAGCATGTTTCGATTGCATTTATGTATTTTGGTGGTGGATTATGTGGTTTATTAGTTGAGTCCAAGAAGATACGTCGAATTCTCAACAAGTCAACGTCCTCATATAGGTCCAAAAAGACCCAACCAAATGGTCAACAGGCACCTCCTGAAGAAGAAGATAATGAAGGATGTTTTTCATTCAATCCTTTCCCTGCCTTTATCGTTTTTTGGACTGGAATTCTCATGTCAAAACATTCGCAAGAGATGGCCCTTTCTACCGAGATTCATGCCGAATGGGGTTACCTATTTGTTGCGGCAGCTATTTGCCGGATCATCACCTATCTCACCTACTTTGTTGCCCCCCCTAGTAGTACTCTACCTGGCCGGCCTTTGACAGAGTTGCTGACGTCCTTTTGTCTGATATGCGGGGGTCTAGTATTCATGTCGTCAAATAAAGAGACAGTACCAGCACTTATGAATCGGGGACTCGACTCAATGTTTACTCTCAATGTAACTGTTGGATTTTCAGCTCTGATAATGGCTTGGGAAGTCATTGTCCTTGTCCTGAAAAATTGGGCCGCCAAATGATAATAATCCTTGTGTGTCGAGCAACTGCTTCTTATCCCTCTTTCTTTTTTTTTAATTTATAACATGGTGCTGAATTCGGGAAAAGGGCAAATATAAAAGAACAAAAAAAAAAAAGCCCGTCGAATGTGGAGAATCATTTTTTCTTATCTTTTTTTACAATCATTCTGATTATAACTCCTTTTATTTGGCTGTGTAATAATTTGCATGGCAGCAGGGCTGCATTATGAAAACGACAATGCTCTTTGCTCTTCTGTTTTATTTGATTCAATCTCATTATGTATTCTTTACGAGTTTTTAATTTCTCATACACTAATCTGGATAATGGCCTCTTCTTTTTTCTTTTCTTTTGATGAAGAAATCTCCTGTGTACAGTATCATCAGTATAATCTAACTAATAATTCAATTAAATTATATAAATCTACAATTTTCTGATCCCCACGAACATGAGACATTTTCTATCGCCGCACGCTAAACTCCACTACCAACTGGTTTGCTCCCGTCCAAAAGATCTGGGAAAAAGGTGTCTGTGTACAGTACACAGCTTCACTCTGGAAAAAAAAGTTCTCACTACAGTATATAGAAATAAAATCAATAAATATCTATAAAGATTGCAGGTGATGGCGACTGAGTGGTTGGAGCAATTTGTTCCTACAGTAGGTTCATACGGTCAGGAAGAGGAAGAAGAAGAAGATGAATTACAATTATCGGCAGGAACAATGGCAGCACTTGCAGAATTTCAAGCAGAACAAGAGACTCGAAAAGCCGAGTTTGAGCGACTTGAAATGGCTGCTGAGGATCAGTTTAATGCTGCAAGCTCGGAAGATATATCTCTATTTCAAGAGGACTGGAATTTATCCCAATTTTGGTATTCAGATAAAACAACTGATGTGCTAGCTGATGTATTGCTTGCTCCACTACTCGAAAAGGAGGACCAACACACCTTCAATATAGCCATAGTTTCGGCTCCTTCGGTGTTTGCTCGTATCTGGAAACATACAGATGGACTACGTAGACCATACAAATGGCCAGCATCATCAACGGGTCAAAGTGGTCATCAGTATCTTGAGATACCCATGTCACATGTTGAGATTGTGCTACTTGAGTTTGATGATCGATTCAATGTATACAACAAGCTACTGATACCCGGCGACAAGAAAATATTCTACAAATATGATTTCAACCACCCACTGGAATTGGATCCATGTCTTGAAAAGCAATTTGATGCGATCCTTGTGGATCCTCCATTTTTATCTGCCGATTGCCAAACCAAGGCAGCAATGAGTGTTCGAACAATGGTCAAATCACCATCGTCCAGGATCGTTGCATGTACGGGTGAACGTATGATGCCGTTGATTCTTAAACTATATCCCAATATCTCAGTCTGTCAGTTTCGTCCTGCCCATCGAAATGGTCTCAGCAATGAATTTCTTGCATACGCTACACCGACTATTCTCAGTAAAGATGGAACATTTATTAGACAGTATGCATCGTCAAAACAAATCTCTCTCGACCCACAGCTTGAATCTTTTTACCTCGCTGATAATACCACTTTGCCATAGCAGTTTTTGAACAAACTCTTAAACATAAATAGCAAGAGCAAAAGATAGGCCAAAGATAGGCCTTTTTCAATAATTACTACGATGGACATAATGTGTAAATAAAGACATTACAGTATGATATACCGACTCACTCACAAGTGCTCATGGGTGTATACAGCAAGAACAGACTATCCTTATTTCTCCTTAGTCGAGATACTTGCATGTTAGCCCAAGTCAGATCAACATCAAAACTGAGGTTCTAGAACCTATATTTTAAAATGAATCTTTTTTTTCCCTCAGCCTCATGCAATCATTGCTTGTCTGACTTCTATATAAATACACATTTGCCCTGGAAGATCTCGCCAACGGTTTCTACGTTCCTGTCTCGATGTGCAAGTTCATATCGAGGAAAAAATAATAGTGCGTTAGTTTTTCTCAAGTTTATGCAGTATCATTAGATCTGTAGAAAGTTATGAGGAAGTGTATACATTGTTCTAGGCACGTATATACAGACATAGAGAGACAATGGAAAAGGTGCGCAGATATACAATATGATCACTTCAAACCAAGCGTAGATAGTCAGATAAATAATTATTACGAGCTGCATAAACTCAAAAAGTGTTTCAATCGCTCTTGCACTTGGTTGCTTGGTAAGGGTTGCACGTTTGCTTGATCTTTACTCACACTTTCAGCTCATGGACGCTAAACAGCCCTACACGGAGAAACACAAGTAATGACATAGTAATGATTGCAAGCATACGTGAAAAGAAAGGAGGAGGCAATAGTGCTGTTGGGAAGCAGATAAGCCTTGATCTCTTTGACAAATGGGCGAGGCAGAATGGAATAAAGATTCATCCAGATGTGGTTATCGGCAGAACAAACCACCATGTGAGCGAATGTGAGCAAGGTGACGAGCTTAGTGTCTACTATGATTTGGGAAACGCGTTGAAAACTCTTTTTGCATCAAGTAATGACAGCCCTACACAGACCAGCAATATCCTCAGTAGTCGGGACGATCTGCAAATCGATTCTCAAACCGCAAAGGCTGCTCTGTCCTCTAAATTAGAGTTGACTTTACATAAAGACACAGAGCTAGCATCCATTCCAAAGGCTGCCGTATTGAGTCCCACTACATGCGCAATTGCAAATCTCTTTGAGGAATTTGCAACTATAGAGGAGCAAGACGAAGGCGAACAAGATGATGAGAGTTCAATCCCTCCAATGGTGGCTCTTGTTATAGCATTCATCTATGAAGCTTACATAGCTCGGGAAAAATCCCCCTGGTATGGCTATCTCCAGTTATTCGCATACAGAGATGAACATCCTCATCAGGAAGATCCAATACCCTCAGCTTCACTCCCTAGATTCTGGACCAAGGACGAGAAAGAGTGGCTTAAAGGTAGTGAGATAAATGTAGTTGAAGGACTGGACGATTCAGAGTCGATATATACTTATAATGAATTTGTCATGCCATTTCTTTCTGCATCTCCAGGTTATTTCCCAGAATCACTATACAAACCAGCTGATTCGACATCCATTCACACTGTATTCAGCTATCCAAACTATGTGCGTGCATCAATCAAGGTTGCAAGTCGTGCCTTTGAAGTTGATAGCTTCATTGGCCTTGGCCTAGTTCCTTTTGCTGATTTACTTAATCATTCCGACTACAATAACGCCTGCTTCCAATCTGATTTTGACGTTTGCTTTTATTGCGGTGAGATTGAATGTGAACATATGTCTCACGATGGTAGCAGCAGCAGTGATGAATCTGAATCGGTATCCTACCATAGCTCCTCGGATGATGATTTACTAGACAGTCAAGACTTCAAAGAGCAGAGCAATGTACGAAACATGGTTGTTAAAGACGACGACTCTGAAATGGAATATCTTGACCAAGAGTACGATAGTGATTCCCAATGTGCTATTGTAGCAGCCAGAGACATTGCCATCAACGTTAAGGATTCAATCATCACTAGCGCTAAAGAGTCCGACAAGATAAGCTATAGTCGACGTTTATTTGAGCTCTTCAATACCTACGGTCCACTGGGAAATGATGTTTTAGTCAGTCGATATGGGTTTTTAATATCAAGGAATAGATACTCCTGTCTATCTCTTGGTCGACTTCTTGACAGGTGTATCCGCACAGCACAGAAAGAGTTGAGGAAAAAACTTCTTCATCACAAAAGACCTAAGTCTTCTAGCCAAGATCCACATGAGGAATTATCCAAGCGGAGTATCGACTTGCAAAGATTAGCAGAAAAAATCTCCATTCCCTTGAAGCAGTTAATTGACAACTGGAAATTCTGGGTGAATCATGGGAAAGAAATATTTGATACTCTTCTCAAGTGCGATCCTCAGAATATCCAGGAAGAAGAAGACGAACGAGAAGATGGTGACGACATTGATAATGAAGACTGGGCTATTGATAATCTTTATTTTCAATGCCGCGCTGATGAGCCAGTATCCCCAAATCTGGTCTTGTGCTGTTTAATACTGATAGCATCTCCACGAGGACGAAAGGAGCTCTTGGCAAATCTTTTACAGCCTTCGCCAATGAGCGATGAAAGTTTGATATCCGTATTTTCCAATTCATCGCAAGTCTCTGCAGACCAGGCGGCACCACAGCGGCTTCCGCGTCGCATCGTCATGAATATATACCGTCTGACCTTGCAAAATCGGTCCGAAATTGGGAAATTACTCCTATTTCTTTGGCGATTAAGGCAATCCAAATATCACGATGGTGGAATAACTTTTGAAGAATACGCATATGTTGCCAAGAGTGTCCTGCCACCAACAGGGGTTGAGAATCCTGAAAATATACACGAAGCACGCAAACGGCTGGCGATTGAGATTATTACTGACGAAAAATGGATCTTAGATCAAGCTTTACGGGTAATTGAAAGATTGAATGCATGAATACTTGTAGAATGACATTTTCTGTATTTAGACAACGTTTTGAAGATAAAATTAATCTCGATGTTAATCAGTCATCATGAGAGTGTATCTGTATACATCTGGAGAGGGAGCGACGACGCGTTGTGTGCGTAACGAACGAGTCTACAGTACAACTCGTGCACAGTACTTAGTAACACTGCATAACAACTACAGTTGTACAAACTTGACGAAAAACCCTCCAATCTCCTCCTCGGCAAAGTGTTTGAGCTAGGGAATCACGATTTTGGAGAGAGCGACCTGCCTCTCCCGGATAGCATTGGTAATGATATTTCAGACGTGCCAACGCGGGCATCGACACTTTTATGGACGCGTATAGAACCCAAAGATCGATTCCGAGCAAACTACCGTCAAGTTAAACCAGAAAAGAATAATACCACTCCTCCTTCTTTACGCCAACTGATAATTAATACCTTGTTGAGTGAGGGAAATATAAATGAACTGACTCGGACCCTTAAACGGGTCCCATGGAATCTTGCAAAGGGGATATGGCAACAGGTTTTAGAAAGGGGTCTCGACTCTGTTGAAGTATTTCTTGCCTTTTCTCTGGCGTATATGAAGAAAGATGATTTTGTTGCTCAAATTTCTCCTCCCTTTTATCACCAGTTCCAGGACCCTAAAAGACGCCATCTCATGATTCCCTTAAATCCTCTACATGTTACGAGACATCGAGTCGAATCTTTATATATGGAAGATACAAGTCTAAGTGGTCTAGTGCAGTACATTTCGAAAGCATTAAACCCTTCACCGGC
The DNA here is from genome assembly GCA_030574495.1 of Trigonopsis cantarellii. Lineage (NCBI taxonomy): Eukaryota > Fungi > Ascomycota > Trigonopsidomycetes > Trigonopsidales > Trigonopsidaceae > Trigonopsis > Trigonopsis cantarellii. The sequence continues at coordinate 47,589 of JAJMFB010000021.1, forward strand.
CGAGTGTCCAATAAAAACTGAAAAAATCCCCGCTCATTTTCTTACAATTCTTGACATATCCTTCACTCAAGTTCATCGTGAACATCTTCTTGCTATACCTCAACTTGATTCACTTGTCGCGCTCGACGTCACGGGAGTCTGCAACCCGCAAGATCCAACCATGTCATCTTTGGACGATACTGTCCTTGTAAGTTGGAGTATGGCGAGTTCTCTGGGTCGTCTTGAAAGGTTATCAGTTGTGAATATTACTCAGAATAATCAAGTCACAGCTGCTGGGGTTGAGCGTTTAATTAAACTACCTAATCTCATATATTTTGAGGCTGATCATACCCCTGATTTATCCAAATCGTGTTTACGGTGGAAATTTTTCAATGGCATTATTGAAAACTCGGATAGACGTCTAGGAGAAATATCTGGGAAACTCAAATACATTGACGCGATATTAAAATCCCGTGGCGTGTCATTTCCACAGCCGATACTTAATGATAATGTCTACTATGAATTCAACTATGGGTGTGAACCTCAATGGCTACGTCAAAAGAAAAATCATGCCAACAATATGCACAAAAGATTGCCCATTGCTGGTATTCGCATTCCTAGAACTCAAACCCACCAAATAAAAACGGAAAACAACAAAATCTCTGCTACTACTGGGCAATGTCGGAGGAAACCATCATGTCAAAATCCCGTCAAGCTCAAAACCAAAAAGTTAAAGCCCGCCAGTAGCTTTCTGGTTAGCAGCAGCGTTAAAAAGCTCAAGTGATGCAATAAACGTAACTGTGCACTTTTTTTCAAATAAACAATACAGTCAAACTATCAACATAAAGACAAAGCGCATATCCATTTTAAAAAAAAAAAAAAAGAAAAACCGTTGAAAGCCAAGACAAAAGAAAAAAAAAAGCAAACACTTATGCGCCCACAAAACAATTGAAAAGCAAAACAAAAAAAGAAAAGCAGAACTTTAAAAGACGGATGCTGTAGTGATACGTTCACCACTAAAATACTCATTTTCGGGTATTGTTTCACTTAGAGTAATGCCTGGAACATCAGGGCTCTCTTGATCTTGACTGTTTTTGCGACGGGCAATAACTCCCGGCGGTGGTTTTGGTACAACAGCCACATCAGCCAAAGAAGCGTTACTAGATGTCGCATATAATGAAACCCCAATCCTTGAATTACTACCATTGCTACTCATGCTATTCAAATGGCGTTTCTTTCGTAGCTTGGATCTGGAAGGCGGTGGAGGTGGAGGTGTTTGCGATCCTCCACGTGATGCCATCCGTTGCAACGGCTGCAAAGATGCATTGTTTTGGGAGCCTGTTACCGTAAGGGTCGAATTGGAAGATGTCGACCGAACAGGTGTAATCGAGCCAGTACTACTAGCAGGGGTCAAACACTCTTCATCAGATTTCTCTTCAATGGCCTTTTCGAGTTCATGATTCACTGGAAGCCAACCCACACTAGCGCATCGAGCGACCAATCTCAAGACTGACGCTGATACTTGCATAAAAGTGGGGTTCATGCCTACCCCAATAACATCATTCAAAGCCTTAACAATATCCTGGAAATGATAGTCTGTATGCCTTATCTGGGTATGCGCTAATAGAGGATACAAAACTCGCAGATACATGCATTTCAGAACATTATATTCATCGGCAAGGTTCCGTAACTCCCGCACAATGACATCGACAAGAACGCGCAAATCATTTGTGTAGAAGTAATCGTATGTTTCTTTGGTCGTAAACAAAAGATAGAGAAGCTTCAATATTAAAAGTTGCAAACAGGCTTCCTGCTCACGATTAAGCATTAATATGATATTTTCACCAAAAGTTCGATACTTTTGACCCTCAGCAGACAAAACTTCAGTTAGTTTGTTGCGAATAGGTGGTGCTAAAGGATAAGTGAGATCATGGTTATAGGGAGTCGACACTGCCGCTATCATGTATTGTTCATTCAGTACCAGCAGAATTTTCATTATTGACTGGCAATAGATGCTCTGATCATAGGTACCGGTGGTTTCCAACGTATCGAGAAGATACAAAAAGAACTCGGTATCAATACCTTCTAAAGCCTCTTTAGAAAGACGCTGAATCCGACACATTTCATAGAAGACCTCTTGCGTTACCCTATATAGTCTTTTATTGCTGTTTTTACGATGCCAAATAATGTCGACAACCCGCTCAATAGAGTTCTCTTCCTGCATCATTTCAAAAGTTGAAGCATTCTGCTGACCATCCAGAAGGAGGCACAAACTAAGTATTAGGTAAACTTTGTAGTTAAAAGGTCCGTCAACATAATGTCGGATCATCTTGCGCCGTATATAACCATGGTGTCTCTTCATCAATTTTGAATCTCTAAAAATCGTGCAGCATCTCACAAGATTCTCGTCATTTTTCAAATACTTGTCCATAAAAGTAGTTGAAAAGTCTAGAAAAAGCTGCAATCCATGATCCACTCCCTGCTGAGAGTTGTGATCGTTTGCCAGCATATCTTGAAGCTCATCCCAAAATTGCTGCTCGTGATCAAGTTCATAAAATATGCCATCCATGACAGCTGCTAGTTTGGCGTGCTCTGATGCACTGTATATATGGGATGGGGGGGTATAAGAAGAAACCGAAAGACGCTCGCTTAAAAAATAAAAAGACACGGGCAACCCAATGAAGAAAAGATGCCTATAAAGCCGCCGAAACAAGAAGAAACGAATGTGTGATGATAATGACCTTGCTTTATCATCAATAATATGAGGCGAAGCGAGACCTGCTCGTCGCAATAAGGTAAAGCAATCAGACTTTTACAGATGCTTTTTTTGGCCTTGACAAACAGATAAGAATAGAATTTCGTATCGAAATGTCGTTAGGACTTACAACAGAGTTAATGATTATTATTCGTAGATTAGGGGACGATAAGCACAATCGGTAAGAGAAGGGATTGCTCGGAGCTTGGAGTTGGGCGGCCTTCAATTCAATGTCCCAACGAGTCACGTGAATCGTCATTTCTTCGATTTTCTCTACTCCATTCCTATTTCGCCAGAGGTTGCTACCTGTGCTTGGACGTGCACCAGCTCATCTCTGTCTGTATGGATAGATCGATTCAATTAGAAACGCAAGTCAATAAGTTGTATGTATTAATCTAAATTCTTACTGCAAGTATCATATATTATACGTGAGTCTACCTGAGCCTAGATAAAGCGCAATCGGGGTAAAACATTAAAGAGAACTGATCTCTTTCATGATTGGTAGTTCCTTGATCTTTCGCTCTTCACTGAGGGTCTTGAGTAACTCCACTGCTTGTTGGTCGTCCATTTCACCGGGATTGACACGACTTCGCCAGTCCTTGAGGAGCTTCTTTATCTGTGCACTTCCTTCTGCTAGTTGTTCCTTTGAGCACTTTGACTTTTCATTGGATGTTACTCCAGAGAAATCTTCTAGTTCACTGGCTTTCCGTTTAGCCATGTTGACAACTTTTTGAGGAAATTTTACTAGCTCAGCAACATGAATACCAAATGACTGGTCAGATATACCTTCTTCGACCTTGTATAAAAGGGTTATTTCGTTATCATCCTTCTCTGAGTTGTCCACGTGGGCAACAACATGTAGATTCCGTACTTGGGGCCATTCAGAAGATAGTCCTGTCAGCTCGTGAAAATGAGTCGCAAACATGCCAAAGCATTTAATATTTTTGACGATATATTCAGAGATTGCCCACGCCAGACCAAATCCATCATAAGTGCTTGTCCCCCGCCCCAATTCATCAATGACTATGAGAGATTCAGATGTAGCGGATTTCAAAATGGTAGCAGTCTCCAACATTTCTGCCATGAAAGTTGATACTCCTTTAAGCTGTGAGTCACCCGCTCCGACTCTCGCCAGTATACTATCGAAAATACATAACTCCGCTTCTGTGCATGGCACAAAACAGCCAGCTTGTGCCATAAGCGCTATGACGCCAATTTGCCTGATGTAAGTCGATTTACCACCCATATTAGGTCCAGTTATTATCAGAAATTCCGAAGAGCCTCTCACGAGAGACACATCGTTTGGTATAAATGTAACTTCATCCTGAGCTTCCATACACGGATGGCGAGCCTCCTTCAATATTGTGTTGCCAGAATTTCGTGTATGCATTTTTGGCCGCACATACGGAGTCCGAGCATGAACAGAGACATGAGCATAGGAAACAATAACATCAAGGTGCGCTAACTTGGCAGAAAGCTTCTCAAAAACGGGACCGTATGTGGCAGCTATTTGAACAACTTCTCGTACAACGCTACTCTGCGTCCGGCTATACAAATCGGATTGCTCCCGAAACTTGTCATTCAAACTTCGTAGATCAGATGTAGTGAAGTAAACACCAGCTTTCTGGGTAGATAGCTCAATATAGCTTTTATTGTTTCGTAAACATCCAGCATCAGTCCTAGTCAGGCGCATGCACCATCCAAAAACGTGATGATTCTCAAGTTTGAGTTTCTTTTCAGGCTCCATCCCTAAATCATCTCCTGAAGTAATATGAATACTGGAAATTCGATCCCTATAGCTTTCTAACCTTTCCCTGATAGCCTTGAGATTCTCGTCAAATTCCGGCTTGATGACAAATTCGTGATTATCTAAAGCATCAAGGTCCACGGTTGTTTCGACGAGCTCTTGAAAATTCTGGAGGCTTTCAGAGCATTTCTAGAAAACAATAAGATATGCTCATTAGACAATTCACGAAATATAGTTATTACAAAATGATAGACTCACCGTAAACTCGTGGGTATATTCCTCCGTGAGCAATTCCAAATAGTTATTCTCAGTTTCTGAAAGAGCAGTCAAAAGGTCAGGAAGCCTAATCACTACCTGATACATTCTCACAACATCCTGCAGAGAGGCCGCTCCCCGTTGAAACTTTTTCGTCATTCGATGAATATCGGGGATTGCTGTTAAATGGATTTCTTGCAGGCTTTGGCGGAGCTGCGTATCTGAAACAAGGGCCTCCACCAGAGAATGTCGCCTCACTATCTGATCGTAGCTCATCAATGGCTGCTTCAGCCACTGCGCGAGAAGTCGACTTCCACCAGCAGTTTTGCAATGGTTTAGTAAACCATATAAACTCATAGACTTTGCACCATCGCGTGCTGTTGGCATAAGATTCAGAGCCTTAAGTGCCGACGCGTCTAGTCGCATATATTCACTCAAGTTGTGTTGGAAGAGTTTGTAGTGGCCAAAATTAGATGAATCTGAAGTAAGCTCAAGATATGAAATTAGACAAGAAGCAGCGCCCATTGCAAGCTTTTGATTCATGTGGGTGAGTAATGAAGAGTTGGCATCTCCAGATAAGAGGCGGCCGAGATCCTGTTCAATATCGCGAACTTGGAATTCGGATGATTTTCTTTCAGTGACCAAGATTCCACATCGTTCTATTACGCTCCGAAGTTTAGAAAGATCATAATCCTTTCGAGATTCGTCTCGAGTGACCAGACATTCCTTGACCCCAAGCTGAATGATGAGGGATTCAAAATTAGAAAATAGATCGTTATCAATAAACTCTGAAATACCCAGTTCACGGATACTAGCATCGGCAAAACAAACCCCTACCACCTTTGATTCTGTGGTCGAAGAAATCTTAACAGCCAGGACAACAGGACTGCTCTCTAGTTGAGACGAGGATAGATACTCTTCAATAGCTTGTAGATTTCCCGGTGAAGCACGCTTCGTTACCGCCCACTTATTGCGACCAACTGTTGAATAAATCTCTATTTTCATGCCTCTATCAAAGAGGGCTTCCCGAATAAGATTGCTCAAAACTGCAAGAGAAAGCGTGCATGATGGCAATCCCACAGATGGATCTGATGAACCAATGTACTTCAAAACGCTGGTGGTTCTATAGACATTATTTGCAACGAATATCGCATCAGCACCATGGCAAGTAAAATAATCGGCTCGCTCGAAAATACGAAGTGGAGTTGACGCGTCTTTATTCTGGGCATCTTCACCGCGAGATAGAGATCGTACAAAAGCAACAAAGCCAGCTTCGTCGGCTTTATCGATCTTCAATTCTGGACGTGAACTACTAACACCCGACATAGGTTCATAAATAATGAGCGGCCTTAAGATATAAGAGAAGTATGCCACGGATGTGGCGCGTTCGACCGTTGGTGTGCTCGACGCGACTAATTTCTCGTTGGGACAAAACTGAATAGCCACTGCCATCTAATCTAATCTAATCTAATCTGATTGGGAGTTGCCAGATAATCGGGTTGGGACAACAGCAGGGGCAATGAACTCTCTCATTAGCCGGGAGGACAGGGTTCAACGCGCTGTACGCATCATCATCATTATCTATTTGTGGTAACCTTGGCTTGTGTTCCGTGTCCTATCATCGAAGCGAACATGGACAAGGAGGAGCTGGAGCATGGCTCGGATAATGGTAAGCAGAGAACGGTAGATCCTGACGACGTGGATGTCGCCGAGGCACCTGGCGGAAGTCGACCACCTCTAGTGACCATGGTCACTGCCATGTCAGGATTTGGTGGTGGTCAATCAGGTTTTGGCCATCTACATAGAGGGTCAGATGATAGCGGCAATGAGTCTGAAGACGGAGACCAAGAGAGTAGCGATTCCTCGGAAGGATTGTCCGAAGACGAAAGGTCTTCTTCCAGCGAGGAAGACAATGCCAGCGACAATGAGGATGATGAGAACCAAAGAGATCACCAATCTGTACATACTTTACAGCCAAGCCGGAGTTTAGATACTCTATCTGCCAATGAAGAGAATCTGGCCTCTCAATCTACTTCAACTCATCAACCAGAAGCTCAAAGTAACAAGGATACCATCGTCTCATCTACGCACGAAAATAAAAATGTGCCGGCTTTAATTCTTTCTCCGGCTAACGCACCTTTGCTGTCGCCTTCGCAGTCTTATAATAGCAGAAAAAGTTTAAAGAAGCAAATAATCCGGAATCGCATAAAAAGGATCTTCGGAATCACTCTTCTTCCCGATGAAGATGTATCAGGTAACCGATTTTGCTTTTCCTCATTTCCTTTCCTTCAATTAGTGAGCGTCCGCTAATTTTTTCTCTTATCTCGTGTCGTCAGTTTTCTCCTGTTTCCTTTTGAAGAGTGCGCTTGTCAAGGGTCACCTTTATATCAGTCCTTCTTATCTATTCTTTTATGCAAGAATACAACCAGGACCTGTGAGCTAAGATCTGCGCTTGTGATGGATAAAAAATCTTTGAGATTACTAACCTTAAACATCTATTAGGAGCAAAATGATCTAATATTAAAGACCGGCCATCTGAAAAAGGTATCACGGCGGTTACACCATCACAGATACTATGTCGTCTTGAAGTCCAATGCGCTTTATTTTTTCAAATCTTCTTCTGATAAGTATTTTCCCCATTCATCTATCGATATTTCTAGCGCAGTTGAGATAGAGCATAAACCTCACGATAGCGCTTCTTTTGCGATAACCACAGCGGGTAATCGGCGTATTCGTTTAACAGCTGATAACTATCGTTCGGCTTCTGAATGGGTCCTAGCTATTGAGAAGGCCAGATTTGCTTTGAACCATGAAGGGTGCAGTGTAAAGATAACTGTCCCTTGCCAAAATATCGTATCAGTTGAAGAAGCGAATGCTCTTGAATTTGCCAATACGGTGCGTTTGACAGTTTTGGATGACGATGAAACTTACAGTGTGGAAGATTACTACTTCGCGCTATTTTCGACGAGTCAAAAGATGTATCGAAATCTTCAGGAGGTTGCAGATCAAGCTACTGCTATAATTCGGAACAAGGATCGGGAGGAAAATAAGGATAAATTAGGGCCCCCTTTGTCGCCTACTGCTTCTCGTGGACGCAGTTTATCCAAGGAGGAGGATTTAGCTCCACCGGAAACCGCCCGTAGATCTAGATCTAAAGGACTAGTCGCCGGCCTTCTCTCACCTGAAAGATCCGGAGAGTCAAAGCAAGGACGGATAACTGGTAGGCTCAGATCACTTTCGCGTGTAATCTCTCCTGCCGGTGCTTTTCGACGAAGAAGGTCAATTGAACCTTCTCCTGGTAAACCATTAGATGAAGACGCATCCTCGCATAGTAAAAAGCAAACTGAAGGTGACAATGCTATTACGGAACCAAGTCCTGAAAGGTGGGGGAAGGAATTGATACCCTATGACAAATCTCAGCGTCCAGCTGAAGGCTGGTCTGAATGGATGCTAAATCGAACAAAGCGTATGCATGGATATATTACAGGTATTCCTTCAGGATATGTCGGAAAAGTCACTGAAATGTGGAGCGGTGCTGCTAGGCATTTTGGAGAAGGGGCTACTATCGATGATGGAGAGCAAGGCGAAAGTGCAGAAGCCAGTGCCGAACGGTTTCAAAAGAACTTTCTCTTGCCTGATACCGAAAAGCTTATCGCGTCATACTTCTGCTACTTGTATCGAGTGATTCCCGCCTATGGGAAGCTTTATGTCAGCGAGAACTATGTGTGTTTCCGAAGTTTCTTAACCCGACTAAAGATGATTCTACCCATTAGGGATGTTGAGAACGTCGAAAAAGAGAAGGGCTTCCGTTTCGGTTACTCGGGTCTGGTCATCGTTGTTAGAGGACACGAAGAGATTTTCTTTGAATTTAAAAACGCTACTGATCGTGGAAGTTGCGAGATGCTTCTATTGCGCAGATTTTACGCAATTTCTCAAGAAATAGAACAAGAACAGAGGCATTTAGAAACTTGTACTTCTACAGAAGCGAGTTCCATTCTTTCGACATCGGTTTCAACTGATCAGGAGAAAGATCCCTACATTCTATCTGAATCGGGCAATTTTGAAGCTGCCTTACCTCCTATTTTCGATTGCTCCGGTTCCGAGTTATTGACATTTAAGCCTACAGAAAGCCTGAGGTTTACAGCACTTACGATTGGTTCGCGGGGTGATGTCCAGCCTTATATTGCCCTTGGACTTGGTATGCTTAGAGAAGGGCACAAATTCAAGATTGCTACTCATTCTGAGTTCAAGGAATGGGTAGAAAGCTATGGGCTTGAGTTTGCACCAGTAGCGGGCGATCCAGCTAAGTTGATGAAACTATCAACTGAGTACGGGTTGTTTACGCTAAAGTTCTTCAAGGAAGCGACTAAAAAGTTTCGTGGATGGCTCGATGAGCTTTTATTAACTGCCTGGGATGCATGTCAAAATACAGATGTTCTAATTGAAAGTCCATCGGCAATGGCCGGAATACATATCGCCGAAGCCTTGAAAATTCCTTTTTACCAGGCGTTTACGATGCCTTGGACAAGGACGCGTACTTATCCTCACGCATTTGCTGTACCAGGCACTAAAATGGGCGGATCTTATAACTATTTTTCTTACGTCATGTTCGAAAATGTCTTTTGGAGAGCCATCTCTGGGCAAGTCAACCACTGGCGTACAACGGTTCTACATATTCCGAAAACAAATCTTGCGAAATTGCAGCCCAACAAGGTACCTTTTCTTTACAATTTTAGCCCTCATGTTGTTCCTCCTCCTCTGGATTTCAGTGACTGGATCAAGATAACGGGGTATTGGTTTTTGAATGAAGGCAAAGATTATAAGCCGCCTCAGGACTTGGTTGACTTTATCTCCACAGCAAGAAAGGACGGCAAAAAGGTTGTTTACATTGGATTTGGGTCAATTGTCGTCTCGAAGCCTCGGGAGCTGACAAAAGCAATTATCCAGTCTGTTATGATTGCCGACGTACGATGCATTTTGTCAAAAGGATGGTCTGACCGCTTGGAGACCCCCGATCCTAATGAAAGCCAGGAAGTTGTCTTGCCAAAGGAAATCTTTCAAGTTAAATCTGTTCCTCATGATTGGTTATTTCCTCAAGTTGATGTTGCTGTTCACCATGGAGGTAGTGGCACTACTGGAGCAAGTTTACGGGCTGGTGTGCCTACACTTGTTAAGCCTTTCTTTGGTGACCAGTTTTTCTTTGCTACTCGAGTGCGTGATTTGGGTGTCGGAATTTATATTCAGAAGTTAAATGTCAAGGCTTTTTCCAAATCTCTGTTACAAGCATGCACTGATCAACGCATGATTGAACGAGCGAAAGTACTTGGTGAAAAAATTAGTGCTGAAGATGGTGTTGACACTGCTATTCAGACAATATATAGAGACCTTGATTATGCGAAAAGTTTGGCGCTCAGGCGAAACAGTCAGCATGGAATAATGGGTGAATTAGCTGATATGCATATTGGCACAGAGACACCAGAAGAAGCTAGAAAGTTCTTATCTGCTCAAGCGCAGTTTCTGTCTAAACATCTTCCTTTATATCCATGGAAATACGGTAAGCTACCCGTCAGCCAGTTGGGCAAGTATCTCGATTATTCAGGTGAAGGGAAATCTGAGAAAACTACACAAGAGCAAGGCAAAGATGGGAAAGTTTCTGGTAATGCCAAATTTGACCATGAAACCGATACAGGTGGAACACGCAAGAGAGACGAGTCATTATCCGATGAATCATGGACCATGGTGGAAGATAACAATAATCCCGAATAATATTCTCCAAGCTTTCGTTGCTCTATTTTATAAATATATATATCGAATTTTTTTTTTTTTTTGGTATTACATGCATTTATCGAGCTGTTGTTGATTTGTTTGTTGTTTTCAATTGGTTTTTAACGGTTATTTGATTTTCGGAAGCGCGTTTATGGAGACTGGTGGTCGGTTTGGTTTAGCATACATATACTGGATGGCCTTGCGGCGCTTTTGGTGGAGCTTTCTTTCACATTTATTTACAATGCAATAATAACTGTATACATATACTAGTTTTGCTTGAATGTTGTTTTTGTCTTTCCTATTTCTTTGCTGTTAGTTTGTAATCTTCGGTTTACAGATGGTGTAATCTTTTATATGAGAGAGGAAGTCAATCGTGAAATAACCAATTTCCAGTTGATTGCTTTGTGACCGAAAGTATTGGGCGAAAATGTGTCAGCTTGTATGTAATTAGTTTTATAATATTATCGAATGCAATTTGTTGTCCTATGATCTACAACGTTTGACTCATATAAGTTGATCTGGATATACCCAGGGTTTGTCGGGCATATGGGCCTCAGTTGTAGATCTGAGGGCAGATAAAGAATGCCCCAGTCTTGAACTAGCTTATTCTCCAATTAAAAGTGGGTATATGTGTTACTCGATAATTTATCAGGCACCCTGTATCGTCTGGAACAGCTTCAGGGAGGTGATCCCGTCTTCTTCCAGCATAGTTCCGAGCTGAGCGCAACAGAACGGGGCTAACCCATCGGCAGTGATATTCGCGACGGTGAAGCCAAACCATTCATAGAACCATTGGTCGGTGCTACCCTGTCGCCAGTGCCAGTCGAGCCTGCGTCAGATGAGTTCCTAGCTTCTGGGCATGAAGTGCCTTATTGACCATTCCCCATGCTAGGTGCGCCTTTTGCTGCGATGCATCGGTAATCAGTCTTCCACAGGCGACTATTGAAGCTTCACGTTCAGGAACCAAACAGAGCCTGTCTCTGTCGTTGACGCTATGCAAGAAATCGTAAAATTCAATGTGCTTCTCCTCCGCAAAGAAGGATGGTACATTGCTATCGAATATGCGCCAGACAGGCGGAAGGGTCGTCGCGCACATAGGGCCGGGGTATGATATTTTAAGAATGCAGTGGAAACATTGTGGAGTGACATGAACAGAGGGAGCAAAGAGTACCCCTGCGTCATTAGGGGGTTTGTCTAAGTATGCTACGATGTCAGCAATATTTTGTGTCTCATGTCTCTTTGTTCTCTATGTATTTATAAGACTAGCTAGATCATCTGAAATAAACAAGTCGCACAAGACAGAGTTTAAAATAAAAAACAAGTTCAACAAAAATCTCAACATAATATATCGGTAGACGCCGTCCAGGCACGCACAAGGTCCTCAAGCATCGGCCTGTCAGCGACAGCGACAGAACGGACAACCGCACCGCTGCCTTTGAGATGAAAATAATCAATTCCCGGATTGTCACTGCTTAGGAAACCAACGAGCACAACTTCCCCGCCCCATCGAACAGCATCGAGGGACTGGTTGATTGTAGCAGGGCCACCGACCTCGACCACACAGTCCACGCCTGTTCCACTGGTGATGTCGTCCTTGATGTATCGTCCCCAGTTTGTAACATCTTTGTAATTGACAATGTGGTCCGCCCCCAACGTCTTTTAGCCGGTCTGCGGTGGATGGTGGTCAGAGACCCCTGCCGCATGATGCGGAACTGCCCGTGCCATTTCAGAACCATCTGTCATCCGTGCAGGCCGCCGTGTCAACAAAGTGCATATACTTAGGGATTCTTGGGCGTGTGGAGCTCAATGGTAGATCTGAAGGCAGTTTCCACGATAGTTGCAGACCCGGCTACAGGCCTTTGCCGTACAAATTGTTCTTTGTTCGCACATTTCGACCACAACTGTAAAGGCACACACTTCTTCAGGTGACGAAAGGAAGATTCGGTCCAGCTGGCCATATCCGGTCGGAAATTGACGATGAGGCTTCTTTGTTAGGAATCGCACTAAGCACGGGCTTCTTTCAATCAGTCCTTCCACTGCTGCTCCGATTAGGCCGCCCTTTCTGAATGTGAAAAATTCTCTAGTCACCCTCGTAAATCTAGCATATGCAGATTATCTCGTAGTCTCTGTACCACCTGCAAGTTCATGTGCCAGACACTGAAATCCTTGGTATATATGCACTCACTCAATTGCTAATCAAAACAGTCAAGCCGTCAAAATGGTAACTTGATATCCTTGTAAGAATTATGACTAGCAGTTTCTGCGCTTTCAGTCATAAGCATCATTTCACAAATTGTATCCAATATTGTCTCTGGTTTTTATTTGGTTTCCTCTCAAGATAATTGAATTGTGATGAAAAACGCTCAGATCAGCTCATGGGGTATTTGTCAATATTCAATTCAAGATACATTCTATTATACTGGCAAGATCTTCAGAACTTAATAATACGAAGGCAAAAAATAACGACTCAAGCAAAAGAACTGCAATTGCAACTGCATGGATCTACGAAGGTATTCACAATTTGGACAAAAAAAAACATTTTTATTATATTGTTAATAACAAGGAAGAGAAAATAGAAAAGCATATCAGTGGTCAGACAAGAATAGAAGAGGTATAAGAAGGACATGGGGTATAGCTTACCAAAAACAATAAGAAATTTTGAAACAAAAGAAGAGCGACAAAACTATGAAGAACGGGAGAGAACATACAGTGAAGGAAAGAGTATGACTCGGGTAAGAAAAGAGGTAAGTGATGAGCTTAGAATGGTTGGCTCAGACAAATACACCAACCAATCTTGGAGAGAAGATTTCTCTTAGTTTAAAAAATCTCTCAAGGATACAACCCTAGAATTTCAACTAGACTAGTTGAAATTCTCCTGCACCCATTGAGCTGTCCGATTGACGGAAGCTAACGGGTCCGAGGGTATCCTTGAAAGATTTTTCAAACTAAGAGAAAGCTTCTCTCCTAGATTGGTGCCTGGACGAAGACTTAAATGCGCCAAGTCTTTGTCGCAGGCCTTGTGCATTCTGGCCCACCACTCTGTCCTAGAAGAAGCGCGTTTGGCCTTCTTCACGGACAGAAGATTAAACCCGGTAAGCTCATCACTTACCTCTTTGCTTTCCCGGGTCCTCCTCTTTCCTTCACTATATTTTCTCTCCCGTTCTTCATACAGTCGTCGCTCTTCCTTGGCAGCGGAGAGCCAGTATTGGAGCTGCAGGCTCTCAATACGAGAAATCAAGGTGTCAGCCTTCTTGGCCGACGGTTTAAGAGGCTGACAACTTGATTTCCCGTATTGGGAGCCTGCAGCACCACCTGACCGGGTGCTCCGCGATCCAAGACAAACGACATCAGAAGATGCGGAGGATCCGTACTCGGATGAGCAACGTGAAGGTGTAACTATTGTTTCCGAGTCCGGGCCCTCCGCACCTTCTGATGCCGTTGAGAGCAATCCTTTATTGCTCAGAGCATTGCTTTCTGTCATTCGGTCGCAAGCAGTGCCCCTAGCAATAAAGGATTGACGCAGTGAGGTGCCAATACGAGGCATCCCCTCGTATTGGCACCTCACTGCGTCAATCGATCTGCGACTAAAGTTAATATTGACAATTGGTGGATTCTTAACTTTAGTCGCAGATCGCAGGTTTCTTCTAGTGAGGGAAGAAACCTGCGACCTGAGAAAGTGAACGCGTAGTGAACTCATGGGGAATATTATGGTGGTGGCAGAGCAGTGAAGAGAAGTGAAAGAAGTAAAGGGAAACGAAGTGAAAAGAGGTCATTATATAGCCGTCAATTAAGAGAAAAACAATTCAATGACGCAAGATCATGAAACGGACAGATATGGAAAGTCCAGTAAAGTCTATCAGGTCAAGTGATGATCACTACTGGAAGCGGTTGGTGAGAAACATGGGTTTGGCCAAAATAGTAATAGGATTTTATTTTGTAAGTCGTTTATAGGCAATTATATGCCAAATATAGATACTACCAAGTAGGTACAGGACAAAAAGGGTTATATCTTGACCGAATCGAGGTCGTTCTCTTCACTTATAGCTTATACATGATAGCATTGATATGCGGCTGACTTTATGATATAAACTTTACCCATGAACCCGAGGTGTTACTATTATTAGGGTATACTGGCTTCGCATATAACAAGGGTATTATTAGTGGAAAGATAACGACATTCGGAAAAGGTGTAGCAAAGTGAGCAAAGCAAAAAAGGAACAGCGATGATTCTTATTAAATAGATTAAACTATGGGTAATCATAGAGAGCGGCCTGGTGCGGGATATCAATACGCTTTTCTAAAGGCATCGTAAAAACTTTAATTATAAAGCTGACCTCCACAAGCCTGATTATTTGGTCCATATATGGGTATACACGCGCCTGTCAGTAAACCCTCGTCACGTCACTATTGCGACATGGGTGAAGGCAGATCAATGGTATATTTGAACAGTGAGTAAAACCGTTTCTTAAAGGAAAAATGCGATCTCGGTATATGATCGCTAACCTCAATTAACAGCCAGCCGTTGCCGGGCACCCGTTTATCAACGCAGGCCGTATGATGAGCTGACAAAACACCGGTAAATCCGCATACTCGCAAAAACTAAAGTGGAAATAGCTGCCTTTATCCTTTAGAGAAATGGAGTAGTGGCTGTCATTAAACAACTGGGTATGAGCCCCACTCGCAAATACGAGTTACACGGTGGACAGCGTATGTATTAATTTCAGGGGAGATTCATCTGGGCAAATTCAATGTACTATATGGATCAAGTTTTAGAAATTCCAGAAAGGATCGCGAGGACATGCATATAGGAATGTTTCGCAGAGAGACAGGAGAAGAGTCAATTGATTTTGTACAGAAGGCTGGTCATTCTTTGATAACCTGCCGTTGTTGGGAGCACCCTGAAAAATACCATAACCGACTCAGTGACTCAGTAGTGTCAGAGCCATATACCCTCCCGTTCGTACTACTTACGCCGAGATTATATAACAAAGTATGCAATTACTAAAATTGAAAATTCAAGGGAAAACAGAGGAAACTAAGTCCAGTTTGTATCATTTCTTTTCTATCGTCATCATTATGTCATTTTTTTTTCTCATTTTTTTTCTTTTTGGTAAAACTTTTGTTGTCAGAGAGAGATTAAACACTTTGTTGTTGAGCCAAGTATTCAATATAAGGGCTCAGGAAAGGCTCAATGGCATTTCTTTCTCGGGGATCGAGATGCTTGAACCCTTTAATGGATTTGTAGCATGATTTGGTTCCACAACTACAGTTAAAGGGTGTAGCCATATCCCATTCGGATATGTTGTAGTTGAAGGAGAGGAGGTCTCCTTTTGGAATGAATCGAAGAGCAACTAAATCGAGTCTTGTAGGAATTTCCTTTTCATTTTTAGGTTTATTTTCGTATACAAAACGGAAATAACTGTTTGGGTCACAACTGTGGTTGACAAACTCTAGCCCGTTTCGAAAGTCGACATGGGCATCTCCAGTGAGCTGAATAGTATGCATTGTGGGATGATCGACAATCTCGCAAAGGTCGTTAATTATACTCCCCACAATTGTCCCCGGAAGAATATCCTCGGCAGCGATTGCTCCTCGGCCAATTTTGCCCTCAACAACCGAGAAGAAGCGTGTTTGCCCTGCTTTGGACACTTCAAGGTCAGAATCTCCGTTTTGCACGTTTTTTTGAAGCATTTTGTACTGATTTTCGACTTGGACACCAAATTACAGGAAAACCTTAATAAACTGGGAAATGGATACAGACCGCTTTATAGTTCATTACCAAGCTCTCAATGGGCTCGCGAAACCCATTCTGTCATTTTTCCGCATCCCCTCCCCCGCAACCAGAGATGAGCCGCACTAGGATTCCGGTTAAATGGACGGCTCAAAGTGGAGCAATATGCAGTACACATAAATACACTAAAACCACAACACACACGTGTATCACAGGCCCGCAAAGACACTTTGGCTCAGATTGACATCCTGTCTGTTGCAGCAGTTTCGTAATAATATCATAAACATTTAAACCTTTTGATGCACTGCTTAGGAAGGAAAAGAGTTTTTTTTTTTTTTAAAAGAAATTTGTCCCCTATGAAGTTACTTAGTAAAACATGCATAGCATATAAATTCTTTGCCATCGCCCATATGTGCCAGAACTATATATCAATGATTAGATGAGAATGCGTCAAGATTCTCACATGCCCTGTCAGAAAGAGCACAACCGAATATGCCTCCCAACAGGCAGGAACCAGACTAGTAAAAAAGCAAATGGCTAAACGCAAATTCAATGAAAATGGCAACAAAAAGGGTAAAAAGGCAAAGGTCAGTAAAACTGTGTCAGGTTTTTATATTCTATTCAGCTAATTGTTGTTGTTCATCTTCAGTACTTTAAATCAGCGAGTAACATTGATCTCCATACCGCCGGCATATTTGCAACCTGTAATCGAGGACGGGAAAAACAAGCTACTTCTGAGCTTCTGTCACTCCTGAATGAGGTATATAACGAGCATTTCAAAAATGGGAATGAGACCGAAGATCAGGATCAAGATCAAGATCAAGAAGAAAATGATGAATTGGACATTGAAGCGCAATTGGCAAAAGAAATAAGCCAGGCAAAGCAGCCTCGTGATGCAAAAACTCAACTATTTGCGCCTGTACACTTAAACACAGAGTGTGTTCTATACATTCGGACTCGAAAGCCTGTCGATCCAGTCGCACTTGTTCGAGCCGTCTGCGTTGAATGCGCGACATCTCCGACTCGTCATGTAAAGCATGTTCAACGGTTATCTCCTGTTAGCCTTAATGCTAGCGCTACGGCTATTGAGCTTGAAAAGCTCGCTTCCTCCGTACTTGCTCCTGTGTTTCATAAACCTCAAGATCAGGAAGTTTACAAGGTAATTTTGTCACTTATATATGATATCAAGAACTTTATTAATATTCTGTTTATGAAAATAAAAAAATAGTTTGCCGTACGACCTACGAGCCGATTACACGACACCTTGACCAGAGATGAAGTCATTACTACTGTTGCCAGAGGGGTTGGAAAACCTCATTCCGTCGATCTCAAGGAGTATGATAAGTTAATCCTTGTCGAGTTGTTCAAGGTAAGTCTTGGGGTTTTAATTCATTTATCTGTTTCTTCTTTGACTATTCTTGTATTATTGACTCGAACTAGAGTGTTGCCGGTATGAGCGTTGTAGACGACTTTGAAAAGCTTAAACGGTTCAATTTACAACAAATCATGGCAAATCGGGCTGACTATGAAGGTCTTGATCTACCCTTTATCATCCCTCCAAATGATGGGTTAGCCGTGGCTGCCGACGCACAATAATCAAAACCTTCCCTAACGAATATATCATGATATTTGAAGCTGTTCAAGACTATTATTAAGGGTATCAGTTGGAGACAAGTTTTCATCTCCTGCGGCCATCTCAGCTTTTTTCTTTTTCCATAGTGTTGAGACTTCTCTCATAATTTGTGTCTGTGGGGTATTCGTAGGAGCGTTTGCCTTAACTTTACCATATGTCTCTTTTACAAACATCTGATAGGCGGTAGTTGGCCGACTCTTCTTCGTGGGCGATTTTGAATCATCCAAAACTCGCAACAAGGATTTGCATTTACCACAGACATGCCGGTTTACATCAATAGAAGATGAATGCCGACCGTAAATTTTATTGCAACTTGCGCTTGTGCATTGCCATCGGTACTTGTAGCGTATAGCGTATGTGTGCTTGGTGGTTACAACAATACTGTCATCTTGCATTGAATCCATCACTCTCTGTCCCCTTTTTGAAATCAGCATCAAATTGGCAAAAGAAAGATGAAAGGAGATAGTACTTACCACTTTTTGAACTTGTAACCATGAGTACTTTTTGTTTCTCCATCAATCAACCATAACGCCAAGTGGCAAGCTTCGTGAGCAATTGTATTTTTCAATCGAGCTTTTTCAAGGAATACTGTTAAAAGACTAGGCGATATGCTTATATTGTTTGAGGGTCTCACCTTCTGTATCGCAAACCTTGGAAGACAGTTCGATGGAAAATTTGATACCTTGTTGAGGGGAACTTTCTTTTGAGTGCTTGCGAATGGCACGCCCAGCTGTGGATTTAAGATGGTTGTTCCAGATTATCTCAATCTCTTTACCCCCGACCGTCAATTGCTTGTTCATTGCCTTGCAATTCAGCTCATCGAAGAACTTAATGGCAAAGGCCTTTCGTTTTTTTAGAGGCATGACTGGTTCTGGTTCGACATCATTATCGTCCTCATCTTCAAGTATCTCAATAGGGTGGCCTTGGCTTCCATGGGATTTAACCTTAGGCGAGGATGCAAATATACCTGTCTCTTTCGCAATCCTGTCCATCGTATCATCGATTTGCTCTTCAAAGGATAGATAGGCGTCAGAGTCTTCATTATCTGACATAACTTCATGTGCCGATTCGTATACATCAGAAGAGGCAGATGAGATTGTTCTTAATCAAGCATTGTTCATGGTTAGTCACTACAAGTTAAGATGCTGTCCCTAACACTCACATCTCATCTTGGTCAGAATCGGTATCCCAAAAGCTAGTTTTGCGACTAAAGGACGATATACTTTGTTGACGGTTCCCATTACCAGCTTTAAGAATATTTAATCTAGCCATAATGCTAGGTTTGGTGAAGAACAGAGCGATAAGTTGTTGTTCTTTTGAGGGTTCAGCCGTGCGTTGTTTACCTCTGTCTAAAAGAAGACAACGTGTCGCCACGACAACCAAAATTACACGTGTTTAAAAAGTTATTTTGTTCACGTTGGACATTTTGCCCACCCTTCGCACAAGAAAGTCAAGATCAGCTCTTTGATGCATTCATATATTACTTTCCCAACTCTAGAAGTACTTTCGAAAAATGTCTTTTGTAAAACAATGAAAAAGAAAAATCAAAACAATACTTTAGTGGTTTGTTCCATGACCGTAAGTAAACACCCACGATATATGATTGGACATGACATGACATGGTTTTAAACCCAAATTCCCAGTAAGGACATAACACAGGCACCAAGGAGCATGCTCGACAACATTGATAATCGCTGAATGATTCCTCGAGGTCTATTGGGGTCAAAGAAGAAATCTCGGGCCATAAGTTCTACAAGCCCAGTGTAGATGAGAATACCTGCAGATATTGAGTTTAGGACTCCAGAAACTATCCTTGCTGTATCAGAGTCAGCACTGTAAGCTGTTTTGCTTAAGAGAATCCCCACAAGTGCCGCCCCCGGTGTACAAAGACTATATCCGATTGCGAATATCATCCCCATGTATGGATGGGAGTTATTCATAAGCTCAATGGCTCTGGCTCCTAGTCCGAGCCCTTCAAAAGCTTGATGGACACAGATGGCCATGTAGAGGGCTATGAAAACATGCCGCTGAGTAATCACACCCAGATTGATACCAATTAATACTGAGTGAAATAGAACCCCAATATCAAGCTTCAAGAAGGAATAGAACTTGCGTCTGTAAAGCTCTTCGGGGCTAAGGGATGCCTCATCGCCCGTACAATTGTAATGACGGACATCAAGAGTATCTGTAGATTTCCGCCTCCGTATAACAGCCTCAGTACTATGATCCAGAAGTCTTGTGATTTCGTTTGCGCTTTCAGCGTCAGATGGTTGTAAACACTGATGATCAACTTCTCTCCCATCTTCGTCGTGTCCTCCTTCTTCAAATAAAAAGTCCGCAACAAATGTTGAGAAAATAGCTGCCATGACAATAACAGGGACAAATGAATATTTACTCCATATTCCACCATGACTAGCCAACTCTGACTGTGGACCTATAAAGCTATAAGCAGGGTCGAGTAAATGAACAAACGCGGTACCAATTATGACACCAGAACCAAAATACTTTGCTGACTCGTAAAAGTTGACAGAAAAAGTGCCGTTAAGAGAATACCTCGCGGTGATGACGGGGCCCAAGGTAGTCAAAAGTGTTATTACAAGCAAAACAAGAGATGCAATCACTTTCTCTCCGGCTCCAATTCCTTCATCAAGAATCCGAAAAGCCCCCTCGTCGTGTGCATTTGTTTTTTGTGCTTCCATTCTGTGAGACTGGAAAGGAATTCAAAATCCCTAGAGATAAAAAAAAAAAAAAAAAGGTACAAGTGTGCTTGTAGTCACTATCGTTACCGGGGAATCAGATAGTATTCTCTCGCTTTATACAGTTTGCATAATCTGCAGTCCTTTCAGTGAACTGAATTACCAGGGTGTTTGGTTTCTATGAGGAAGGATCATCTGTCCACCATGTAAATTAATCTTCAAGGTTTCCCTTTCTCCCAACGTGGTGAGCCGCACCTTCGAGATTTGACCGAACCAGCAATTCAGTAAATAGCTCGACAGATACTAGCTCATCTCTATACCATAATGTCTTATCCAGGTCAAGGTTACCACTCGTACGGGCAAAACCAACAAGGGAATGGATATCCTCCCCCACCGCCTTCAGGAGGATATTCCCAGGGATATCCCCCGCCACCTCCCCCAATGGGATATGAGAATCAAGGATATAACCAGGGCTACGGACCTAATGGTAATAACCAGGGATATCAAAACTATAACGCGCCACCTGTTCCTCCTCATCCATCGAGAGCGAATGGGAATCAGGGCCGATATACAGCTCCTTCTGAAGGACTAGGCGAGCATAATCAAAACAATTACCAAACAAATGCAAATTATGGGGGACCTGCGCAGAATATGGGTCCCACATCAATGTCCTATCAGGCTCCTCCCTCTGGTATGCAACAATTTAGCGGGAATGCCCAGGGGTACAATTACCAGTACTCCAATTGCACAGGACGGAGAAAGGCTTTGTTAATTGGTATTAATTATATCGGCTCGAGCAACCAGTTACGAGGATGTATCAACGGTGCGTTATATTATATTATATATGTATATATGCCCTCCTCATGGTCCTTTTACTGACCACTATCCTATTTATAGACGTTAAAAATCTCTCCAATTTCTTAAATCGTGAGTGCTGAAACCCGAATTGGCTGATACCTAAGTAAGATTATACCTTTCTAACTCTCATTAGAACGATATGGGTACCAATGGGATGACATGGTTATCTTGACTGATGACCAGCAGAATCCGAGGTCTATCCCGACAAAGGCAAACATGCTGGCTGCTATGCAATGGCTTGTCAAGGATGCTCATCAGAATGTGAGTTGCAGAAGAGTAAAAGTCATTTCTATTTTGTATATTACTAAAACTGACGACAAACTGCTCACTAGGACTCGCTTGTCTTTCAATATTCTGGTCATGGGGGTCAAACCAAAGATTTAGACGGTGACGAAGAAGACGGATACGATGAAGTCATCTATCCTGTTGACTTCCAGACGGCGGGCAGTATTGTCGACGACGATATGCATGGTAACGCTTTATTTTCTATCTCATTTTGAACGATTTCCAGTTTACTGATACCTTTTTTGTTTTCTTTTTGCTTAGCTATAATGGTACGAAATCTACCTCCTGGGTGCCGTCTTACAGCTTTATTCGATAGCTGCCACTCAGGAACAGCTTTGGATCTTCCCTATGTCTATTCAACCCAAGGCGTTATCAAGGAGCCCAATCTTGCTAAAGAGGCTGGAGAAGGTCTTCTCAGCGCCCTTACGTCGTATGCTCGAGGCGATTTAGGTGGAGTATTTTCCTCTATAACTGGCGTCGTGCGTCAAGCGGGTGGAAATCAATCTCAAGCTCAAAAGATCTCTCGGCAAACCAGAACTGCGCCATGTGACGCTATCTCCCTTTCTGGATGTAAAGACTCTCAGACATCGTACGTCGGGTTGCGTTCTTTTTTTATTCCCCTTTTGTAAATACTAATGTTTTTTTCCAGAGCCGATACGCAAGAGGCAGGCAGAGCTACAGGAGCAATGTCTTATGCATTTGTCACAGTCTTATCCCAGAATCCTAATCAATCCTATCTGACGCTTTTGCAAAATATGCGTTCTGTGCTGAGTGGGAAATATCCTCAGAAACCTCAGCTTTCAGTAAGTTAAACCTTCCTTGTTGGGTGTTTAAGAAATTGTTACTAAGAAATGTGTGTAGGCTTCCCACCCTATTGATGTGAATTTACAGTTCATTATGTAACCGAAGTGTTTATAAAAGAAACAGAACGGACAAAAAACGTAATTCAGTATATTATACAATTGTAGTACACTTGCTGTTTCTATTGGGTGACTTATTTTGTCTTTCTCTTTATATATATAATATAATACCTATGAATGCGCAGGCTCTAGACCAGACCGTTCGGGGCGGAACCATTCGTCTTTGAGGGAGTTCCATACGAGAAGAGCCAGCTGTTTTGCTTCATCAGATGAACTTCCTTTAGCCTCAATATAAACTTTGAGTTTTGGTTCAGTACCACTACCTCGGCAAGTAAAGATAACATCGCCTCCATCCAGTTGAGCAGTAATCATTTCAGAAGATTTTGAAACTGGAAGTACAGGCTTGTGGTCAGGGGTACTGCTATCATACCCCATGGTTAGATCTCGCCAGTAAGTCACCTTGAACACGCCATTCCCATCTGCTCGTTTAATCTCCTGAGGGTAAGGCTCTCCAAGGTTGCGAATTGATGCAAACATTAATGCAGTCAGATCTGGGCTCGAGGAAAAATAATAGGAATTGTATTCTTCGTAATATCCATACTTCTCATAAAGATTGTCTAGATGCTCAAGGATGTCGTGACTAGCTTCCTCTACAAGGAAAGGGAGGGCAAGTCTCAAAAACATGGCTAATGCACTGATTCCGTCTTTATCATGAACACCCTTGAACATGTAGCCAATGGCTTCTTCAAATCCAAATGGTACATGAAAACCCTGCTCTTCCAGTTCAATTGCTCGGTTTCCGATCCATTTGAATCCCGTGAGAGTCGTATCAGCATTAAACCCTTCACTTTTTGCGAATGCTTGCAGAACTCTTGAAGACACCGCAGAATTGATCATGTAAAGTTTACTCTTGCTCAATCCTTTCTTTACGTACTCTTGATAGACAAAATAGGCAAAAAGAAGACCAATTTGATTTCCAGTTAATTGGGTCCATTTGTTCGTTTTCTTTGATTTGACCGCTGCAGAAAATCGATCGGCATCAGGATCGTTTGCTACCACTAAACGGGCACCAACATCATCTGCGGTTCGAATAGCCAAATCTAATGCTCCCTTCTCTTCAGGATTGGGGAATTTGACAGTGGGGAAATCAGGGTTTGGTTCTGCTTGCTCTTTCACAATAGTAGGCTGTGATGGATCAACACCGACAAGTCGAAAGATATTCTGAGCAAAAGGCAACCCTATTCCATGTAAGGGAGTATAAACAAACTTTGGCCTTCCTTGTATAGCGAGCTTGGGAAGGCTTAAAGGAAGCCACGCCAGCGTTTCGTAATAAGCCTTTTCAATCTGCCGAGTAAAGTGTTTGATTGATAGAGGGTGGGTAGAAACTAAAGATTCGTCCCATACCCTGGGAGCCAGGTTCTGGTCAATGGACTTGGCAATCTCGCTATCGTGAGGTGGAATGATCTGACATCCATTTTCCCAGTACCTATTTTTGAGTAACATACATGAGTAATGCGAAGATTTCAAATACAAAAAATGTTGGCAATCTGAAACTCACACTTTGTAACCGTTATCTTGGGCCGGGTTCTGACAGTAATTAGGTTAGTGTAAATTCGTCGTGAAGAAAACATGCGCGGGCAACACATACGTGGCTGGCAGTTACCATAACACCTCCAGCTGTTCTGAGAAAGTCGACGGCGAACGGAACTAGAGGAGTGTGCACATACTTTTCAAAGAAGTAGACTTTAACTCCAGCATGGAGAAAGACTGCAGCTGAAAGACGAGCAAATCTTTTCGAATTGTGCCTATGATCATAACCGAATACCATTCCCCGTTCCTTTGTCTCGGGAACTTTAGCAAGTAAGTACTCGCATAATCCCTGTAAGCAAGCAAATCAATTAGCTCTCTCTGCTCAAGTATCTAAAATTTGAAAAAAGACCGTGCATACTATACCTGAGAAGCCTGTATCACAGTCATATCATTCATTCCGGCAGCTCCAGCTTCCATCCGAGCTCGCAAGCCTGAATGAGCGTATCAGCGCTGTAGAAAAGATGAGACCTCGACAGTAAGTAGACGCACCTGCTGTACCAAATGTAATACCTAGACATTGAAAAGTTAAAACTAGGATCAGCACCTGCGCTTGACAAAAATTATTCGCATCTCATACGTTTTTGAAATCGTTTCTCTAATTCGCTTGTATCATGATCGTCGAGGAGTGTCTGTATCTCTTTGCGATCTTGTTCATTCTGTGTAAGAAACCAGGTCAGCAATCGAAAAGCGTATTATTCAAAAAAACAAGGATCACTCACCTTATCCCAGAAAACCCATTGCTCGGCTAGTTGTCGAGCAGATTCCAAAGACATTGCGATCGGTTACAGTGAAATTGGTTGTCAACAGTGTGTGTTGTTGCTCTACCCCAGATCATCTCATTTCATCTCCATCACTACGTCACTGAAAATCAATGGATGTGCTTGATCAGGACTTCACGTCTGACTGGGTCCAATACAGACTATTCACGATCGACAATAGTAGCAAAACTCGGATAAACGAGCTGCAAGAGAGCATTTCTGAATTGGCGAGATCGATAATCAAAGACTACATATGGAATCGAGAACCTTTCAGCCTTTCATTGAAACAAGAACAAGGAGTATGGGTCCTCCAAGGGAAGACCGAATTTGATGATGCCCTTGAGGATGAATGGTTCATTGTTTATCTTCTGAGGCAAATCACGATCAAATACTCGGAGTTGTATGCTCAGGTCTTTGACAGAGATGGCGAGTTTCTCCTCATTGAAGCAGCTCACGAGATACCCTCCTGGCTAGGTCCAGAAAATTCGGATAACAGAGTCAGTTGAGTCTAGGTTTAACAAATAGTTTTGTTTTTTTATTACTAACTGACTTTAAGGTGTATATCCATTGCGGTTCAATATATATCCTCGGCCGGAAAATGGCGCCCGTGACGGATAATCAGCTTGGTTTCAAGCAGGCATTGGACATAATCTCGCAATCCGGCGAGGCTTTACAAACTTACAACTCTGTGACGAAAGTCGCATTTCACAGAATTGAAAAGTACGATTATCATCTCTCTATTATTCTTTCATAAACTAATAAAGGAATTGCGATAGTTACCAAGACGCCCCTAGAAGCAATTCTCATTATGCTTTAGTCATATTACCTAGGAGAGCTGCATTGGTTCTCCATTCTAAGCCATCTTTGATAGCGCCAGCAGCTGAAAGTTTTTTCCTTCGTGATGCTGTTTCTCTCAAAGCTTGTCGTGAAATGAAGACGTTCCCGCCTGGCGATAATGTGAAGTGCTCGGTTAGATTTACAAAAAGGATATATGCGCGACTCAAATTTGAAAAACTCGATGTACCAAAAACTTCGTTTCGCTTGCCACCAGAGGGAACTCAAAAATACGAAGAAGCAGAGCTGGGGATGAAAATCACATGTGGATTAGAGATGCTCTGTGATGAGCGGTCATCGGCACTTTTTAAGGATCCTAACTTTAAAGCCTTTTTGAGAAATAAAGAGCATGAAGGATTCTTTGTTAATACTGATCGGAGCAAAGCTATTCTGCAAGCAGAGAGTATGTATGCTTCATCACACCCTACGCAAGGGTACTCTCTACAGTCGGCTGCTACGAGTGCCTTGAATATTATAGCCAATCAGAGCGAGCCGTCCGATGAGTATATAGAATCGTGGCCATTATTGGCGGACGATGACTCGTGGATGCAGGTTGACACAAAGAATCTGAACTCACAAGATTTACCTCAGGAAAAGGATGATGAAGAAACAGATGCTTTTGCCGCCCAAGAAAATATGAAGGATATTGTTGATAAACTTCGAAAATTCATGAATGATGAACGTGCAGGCATGGAAGGAGCAGAATTCGATGATGAATATTTAAATTATGTAAGCTCGAGCGAAGATTCAGAAGATGGCGAGCATCAGCCAAAGTCTTCTTCATCGATAATACCGGATGAATTGAATGAGCCGAGAATCTCCGAGGTGGTTTCAGACGACAATGACGACGACGACGACGACGACGAAGCAAATAAGAAGTCTAACGAGAATGAGCCTTTGATTGACGAAGACGATTTTTTTGAATTTTTTCTCAAAGAGGGGTTAAATCTGCGCCCTGAGGAAATTGAAAAATATCGAGCATCTTCGTCCAAGGGCCCTGATGAAGAGTCCGAACAAGATGATGACGATGATGACGGGATTGAAGCGGAGCTCCGTCGTCACGGTGCTCTCGATGATTTAGAAGAGAGTGAGGCTGGAGCTCTTGAGAATCTTTTGAAATCTATCCAGGCAGGAGGTGGAGTTAACGGTCCAGCAGGTGCTCTTTTGAGTAGTTTAGGAATTGATCTGCCAAAGCTGGAGTCTGAAGATGAGT
The DNA here is from genome assembly GCA_030574495.1 of Trigonopsis cantarellii. NCBI lineage: Eukaryota > Fungi > Ascomycota > Trigonopsidomycetes > Trigonopsidales > Trigonopsidaceae > Trigonopsis > Trigonopsis cantarellii. The sequence continues at coordinate 74,549 of JAJMFB010000021.1, forward strand.
AATATGATCCCACCACTCTTTTGGTCATCATCTATTTTGTGCCGCATGCCTACGAATATCATTTGTATATAGTATAGAGCCGGAGATTTTTAATTGAGAACATAGATTTTACGCGATCATATTGTTCATGAGGGTGGGTCACGCTCACGCACTGAATTTTTTTTTCCTGCTGTGGTAACGCGTTTTGTCCCAACCAATGTAAACAAACAATCATCGCATCGCATCGCATCGTGTACTCAACTTATATCGAATATCATTGTGTATTGATTAATGCACCAAACTACAGAGAATGTCAAGAATAGAAAGTAATATCTTTCAACATTTGAAGAACCAGCGAACTCCGAGTGGCAATGGGACGACAAGAAAAAATGGCGGTGGTGCACATAGGACAGTGAATCACGAGTTCACTCCTTTTTTTTCTCATGGCGCCAACCCACGGGGAGGAAGAATCGATAGAGGTTCGCATACGCCGTCGAAGCCGCCGAACATACCGCCCGGCCGATCATCGCCATCAGCAATGAGTATTGACGTGACCGGGTCAGAGCAACAGGAAAGTATGGAAGATGACTTGAGTAATGTACGCGACAATCTTCTCAACTCGAGTATGTCGGGCCCAATACTTGGGGGGGACAAACTCAAAAGATCAAATGGATTTGATCCCAGTGGTTTGACGTTGAAAGAGCAGGAAAAGATTGTCGACGAAATGAAGAAAGAAAACTTTGGTTTGAAATTGAGAATAAGTACTCTTGAACAACGACTTTGTGATAGTCCAGCCGACATGCAAGCAGTCATTAAGGAGAATGCAGATGCTGTTGCCAAGCAAGCAGAGTATAGAGCTGAGATATTACGGCTTCGACGAGACCTTCAAAAGAAAGAAAATGATCTAGACGAATTTCATAAAAAACTATCCCAGGAATCCAGTGGACTCGGTCCGAATGAGAAGGAACAACTCAATCGACTCAACAAGGATAATGAACAAAAGGAGAATGATCTTTTTGATGCTAGAGGTGAGATTGCTCGGCTCCAAGATGAGCTGGAAGAGTGTAAACGAAAAGCCGACGAGCAGATTGAAGCAGCTACTAGTCGTCAGGTTGAAATTCTACACCAAAGAGTTTTATCTTTAGAAAAAGAGAAGGGAATTCTTCAAACCCAAGTGGCAGAGAAGGGCCTTATTGATCAAGAACTCAACAGACGCAAACAAGAAATATCCAAACTCAAAGAAGCAATAGATCAAGATAAGGCAAAGTTACAAGATGAGACGCGATCTGCCAAAGAGCGTGAAGAGAGCCTGCAGGCTCAACTTCAATTTCTTCAAGGAAAAATTGACAATAAGAGTGAATCTGAAAATACGGGACTCGCCGAAAAGGACAAATTCATCTCAATCTTACAAGAAGATTTAGAATTGTACAAAGAGCGAGCATCGAATGAGGAGCGCAAGTCAAAGGAGCATGAAAAACGATTAGAGCAAACAATAAAGTCTCAGGAGCAGGCTCGCAAAAGTCTAGAAGATAAGGTCAGTAGCTTAACCAACGAGCTCTCTGAAACCCGTAAGGATTTAGAAAGGGAGAAGATCTCTACCTATAGCAGTTCAAAATCATGTACCCGAGCGGAAGAAGAAATCATTGAAATGCGGAGCCAATTAGAACGGGCTCAGGAAGAATTAGCACAGTATGAAAAGACAACGTTAGCAGCACAAGCGAGCGAGCGAGCGCAACTTGAAATTGTCCGATCCTTAGAAAGTGCTCTTGGAGAAGCTGCAAGTGAGCGAGACAAATTCAAAGCTATGAGTGACTCTTTGAGAAGGACTCTTGATACCCAAACGAGCGAAGCGAAATATATCAATGAGACAAAGACAAGGGAAATTTCTGAATTGACTAGTGCCAAGAAACAACTGGAAGAATCGCTAGCCCGAATTAATAGTGCTAAATCGACAGACGACAGCATTAAAGAAGCATTGACAGCGGAGCGGAAAAGGGTTGAAAGCCTGACACAAGAAGTTGAAGGAGTGAAAATTGCCCATGAGATTAGACTCAAGGAGATGAAGGAGGAACTAAAGCAGTTAACCAAAGATAAACACAATCTTGAAGAGCGGATAAAGGAGAGTGATGAAGCAAGACATATATTGGAAGAGCAATTCCAGGATAGAAGTGATGATCTCGAAGAGTCTGAACGACAACGGTCGGAAATTCTTGCCGAATTAGATCAAGCGAAGAAGGACATTGTTAATCTGAAAGACGAGGTCTACAGGAAGGAAGCCAAAGTTGCAGAACTTCGTCGTGTAAGCCAAGTCGATGAGACAATTGAGCAAATAAGCCGACGACGAGAATGTGAACTTGAAGAGGAGCTCAACAAGAGCCAACTACAAGTTGATCGACTCAAGGTTGAAATCAAAGAGTTGACATTGAATATTGAACAAGGTAAACTTGAAAGACAACGACTAAGTTCACAGTGTGAACAGCAGTTGATGGATATTCGAGATTTGAGACGACAGGTGTCGCAATTGACGATTCAGAAGGAACGCAAGAGCGTGCTTGAAGGGTTGAACTCTGTAAGGATTGAAGAATCAATGGCAGATCTTTTTAATCGGAATAACGGATCATCGCCATCATTAGAAGCGCTAAAAAAGGAGATAGGGGATCGTGAGGCACAGATTCATACCCTGGAACAACAAACACGTCAAGCCGAGCAAGAGATTGCCAAACTTGAAGACAAGCAAGAGCGACTGATCAAGGTGAATGAAGAAAATATTGAAAAGAAAAAGAAATATATTGAGGGAATCACCAAATTACAGCAAAGACTTGACCATATCACGAGCAAGAAAGATAGATTGCAAAATGAATTGACAAGGGAGCAAAAGAAAAATGAACTGCTGGTTCAACGAGTTTCTAGGTTGGAAAATATCTCCAATGAGGAGATAAAAGAGACAAAAATGGAATTACGTGGATCTAAAATGATGGTTAGATATTTGGATTTAAAGTGCAAACATCATAGTCGGTATCGGTGGGATCTGCAATTTATAAAACAGTATCTAATGCTGGAAATTGAAAATTATCAATCAACTCATACCGTCATGAGAAGAATGCTTGGAATTTATAATCCCACAAATAATCATGTTGATGAACAACTCGACAAGGCAACGACAACAGCACCACGACCCCGATCTAAACTAAGAGCAGCCATATTCATGTGTATTGCAACAATTCGTATGAGCAAAAGAGCAAAAGAGCAAGCTCAAAGTCGTCGATTAAGGGCTATATTAGCTCCCAAAGTTCAACAGGTTGTAAGTCAACGGAAGATGTAACCTTTTTTTTTTTTTTTTATGCAATGTAAAGTGGCGTGGGAATTCTCTCTTTTTTTTTTTATATATTATCGTTATGTATGTATATTATGCGTGTGTCATTTTTTATTTCTTTTTTCTATTTTATTTCAATGCTCTCCAAATAATGAATAATCTTCAATTTTTAAAGTGTCAATGACAGATTTAAGCGTCTGCTTTGCTTGAAGTATTTTTGAATCAGCTCTTTGACTTGCAGGAGTTGGAGGAGAAGCAGGACCGTGTTGTTGGAAATTATGCACTAGTTCACTGAGTGATTGTAAATCTTCGGCTGACTGAAAGGGTAGATTGAGAGTGACAAGAATATCACTTTTATGATCTTTGACTCGAACTAGATAGGCAAGTAAGACCAAGACTGGTTGAGGAGCGTTTCCTGGTTGTTGTTGTTGTTGACTACCCCATTTCTTTGCTGGTTCCAAGGACAAGGAGAAAATATTAGGGTATTGTTTTAAATATGGAGCTGGAGGTATAGTAGGGCTCGATTCCAAGTCTAAAAATAATACGGTATTTGTACCAGATTCAGCTGCTGCTGTATATGTCATATTATTATTTGTTGAAGCAATATCTGTAATGTGAAGTTTCATGGCATCTAAATTGGATTCGGTAGACTGCTGATATTCTAGAATTTCGATAATTATAGAGATATCCCCAGGGTTCTTGTCAACAAACACTTCTTGATGATCTGGAATCTGTCGCAGTTCGCTGGAATTATTGCAAAGTTAGTAATGACTTTGCAAGAGGAGAACAAGAGAATACTATGGCAATGCATTATTACCTTGCATCTAAGAATGTTTCTGGAATATCTGCCTGCATGGCTCCCCCAAATAGTTGTTTGACCGGCATCTTGATTGAAATATGACTGTCGCTGTATAGTGAGTGGCGATGGGGATTTTTCGATTTTCGATGTTGTCATAAAGAAAACAAAGAATACAATTAAACTCGATGAGCTGTGCGGCTTTGGTCGTGAGCCGCACGCACCTGGGGTGGAAGAGTTACCAGTCAAATTCATTGAGATGATAAAACAACCAAAAATTTATTAATCACAACGATTAGCATGGTGTAATGAGATTTATTTTAATTCAATCATAATGTCTGTAACTGTAAGTGGGTTCGTGGTTTTTTATTGTTTGTTATGTATTATCAACTAATCAAAAAGAGGGAAAAAAACAAAGCTTCACACATCAGTTGGAGATTTGAAAATTGAAATATTTTGTGAAGCGGTACCTAAGGCTGCAGAGGTAATAATGTTATTGATTTCGGTTGAATTTCATCTCCAAGTCTAATTATCTTGTTTTTTTTTGCGTCATGGTTTAGAATTTTCTCGCCCTATGTGGATCTGGAAAATATGACCATACCAAAATTCATCGCAATGTCAAGGGGTTCATGGTCCAAATGGGTGATCCGACAGGGAGTGGTAAAGGGGGTGAATCGATTTGGGGGGGATACTTTGATAATGAGATTCGACCGACTCTGCGCCATAATCAGCGTGGCATCGTATCGATGGCTAATGCTGGAGGGAAACCAAATACAAATGGAAGTCAATTCTTCATTGTACGTTACGCCCCTACTTGAACCAGTTTTTTGACTCCTGTGCTAACTTTTCTACAGACTTATGCAAAACAAGTCCATCTAGATGGCAATTACACCGTATTCGGTAAGGTCATTGAGGGTCTCGACACTACCCTAAACAAGCTTGAACAGGTCCCAGTGGACAAGAAAAATAGACCTATCGAACCAATCTATATAGAAAGTGTTACAATCCATGCCAATCCTCTTGCAGACTAGTTTACATTTTTTTTTTTCTATACATCATAGTATACAGACGCCCCCCAAGTAAATAATAACATTAACATTGGAAGAAAAAATAAAAAAAACCACCCATTACTCCAGAAATAAAAAAATAATATATATGTAATAACAATAGTTGAAGCCAATGTCATGAAAAAAGGAAAAAATCGATACAAATCGTGATGCTTAAGCGAGTTCTGCTTCAAGTTCTTCAGCAAACTCATCTCCAAATGAACTATCTGTTTGATTACCATGGTCATCATCATCTTTATCCTGACTCTCCTCTTGTTTGGCTCGCTTGATACTGCTACTATCTGGCGTAGATATTCCTTCTGGAGTTTGTGATGCTTTCCGCTTGGCGGATGATGAAGACGAGACACCAGTAGGCTCACCATCTTCAGTCTCTGACGACGATGATTCATCCCCAGTCTCTGAAGATTCAGATGAAACTCCCATGAATTCGTCAATTTCTCGATCCATGTCTTTCCAATCCAATGGGCCACCAACAATACTTGCCCTTCGAATCTTTTCAACTGTATTTTCCTTGACACTTTCTTCCTCTTCTTCGTCACTGGTTTCAACTGTGATTGTTTCATCACCACCAGGTTCAATGCCATCAATAATGGCATTCGTGTCGTCTGCCATTACACGGGGAAAGTCCGTACTGTTGTTATTACTATTATTGTTATTGTCGTCATCATCATCATTATTATTATTACTCTTGCTGTTAATTTCGTCAGCAAGTAGAAACTGATCTTCTGGCACCCGGCGCCATTCAGAGAAACTGCAAAGTAGCCATGCTAAGCTGACAACTTTGATATTTGGATACCGTTTCCGTGCTTCGTAAACTTTTTGAGTTCCTGGTCTCATGGCAACTAGATGAGTTACTTCGGGCCCCAAGTCTGGAAGAATCTGACTTCCAAATGATTTTGCCCATTTCACAATATCAGCCGAGTACAGAGACGTGCCAAGTCGAATCACTCCACTGAATACAATTGCTGTTCCTTTAAGTACTTGAAACTTCATACCGGACATAACAATGTCGATTTCTGGATTGGGCCGTCGTACTAATGACTGACGCCGCCTTTTTTTTCCACTCTTGCTAGTGTTTTCATTATTGCCAGCGTAGTCCTCGTCGTATTCAGCATAGAACCGGTCATGGATTCGACCTAATACTTTTCCCAGTGATTCAAGCTCGGTATCATTATCTGATAACAATTTGTGGCGATGGTGTGGTGAATGGCGTATTAATTCATCCTCCTTTGGCTTGCTGCTATTGTCGTCGTTGGGTGCAGTTTCATCCGTCGTGGTTGTTGGTGGTGTTGGTGATGGCATTTCATCTTCATTATCGTCATTTTCTTCTTCGCTCTGGCTATCAAGGATATCTTGTTGTTTGGCTAGTGGTCGCTCATGTTGTTGTGATTCCAACTCAGCTCGAAACAAGCTAGCTTGCTCAGTCAAATCTTGAGTTTCATCAAACACTTGCTCTCCACCCAAGGATGGTGTAGAAGATTCTGCTGGTGTTGCTGGTGTTGTGGTGTTACTATTAGAATCAGAAATTTTACCTTCTTCAATGGGTAATGGGGTGGTTGTTGCCGCCCTCACTGAAGCCAAGGTAGGAGTATCCTGCCGCTTAGGAAGAAAGCTAGAGTTGATATCTCCAATACCCAAAAAAAATTCATAGGGTATGACTTTGACCAAGTTTGGACTCCATTCCCATACATCTCCGCGATCATCGATAACAACTACCATGCTGGTGTCTACAGGGAACAACCTTTTAAGTGATTTCAAGGTAAGACTGCCTGATTCATCACGGCTGAGGATTCGATCAGCAAAGTATTTTCCTTGTGGGTCAATAATATCAGCGATTGCTCTTGCATAAGCTCTGGTGGCCATTGTGTAGACGTGAAGCTCGAATAATTTTGAGACTTTCTCCAAGAACTGGGCTAACCCTGGTCTTGTTTTGACGTAGTATGTGGTCTTTACAGTTGTAGATTGACCGGTGGTGTGGCCAGCAGTAGCTTCATCATTGAGTTGGAAGGAATGAACATCTTTGAGAGCGGCAAAGTTAGGATTTGTTGGATCTTGCATCCAGTCTCCAACAGTGGGGTCAACAGTAGTATGTATTACAGTCTGATCAAGATCGACAACTAATATAAGTTTTCGGGCAGCTAATAACTGACTTGCAGTGTTTGCTTCGATTCTCTGCGCTTCAGACAGACTGACGCTAAGACCCTTTGTTTCGTGAGCCATCACGATGGGGGCTCTATTGAGATCATTAAACCCTGAATAATCACTTGACCCCAGGATCTTTCCACACATGGCACACATGCCCCCATACTGGACGGGGTGGGAACATGGCTCCATAACGGACGCCACCAATTTTGAATTATCGGCAATAGTATCGCCCACTTCCACGTGCCATTTATCGATTACACCTTCTAGGGGGCTCTCGAATTCAAGATGGAACTCTTTTTCGATTCTTCGCGGTGTTCCTTCTTCGGTATCTTCATTCACAAACCCCTTATACTTGTATCTCAAAATTGGCTCGTGTTTGGCGACTTGGTCACCCACTTTCTTCAACCGGTTTGTCACATAAACCGGGAACGGAGTTGTCAATGGTAATCTCAAATCGGTGGCTGCTTGACTGATATTATTCTCGTCACCATTCATATTAGTTTTGCTCATGGTTGCCGCGTCCTTGGTGGGGACCACATAAATTTTTCCCCGGTCTTCTTATTTTCCAAATCCGTCTTGAACTTTTATAAGTGTTTGACTGAATGTTTCTCTCTTTTGCCTCGTTCTTTGTAATATTGCTCGTGACGATGATGATGCGTGTACTGTACTGTAGTTGGTGGTGGGTGTTTGAGTTGCTCTTCCCTGTCTTACTCCAACTTCTCCCGGCCGACCACAAAGTCTGTCAAATGCCCTTTTTAGTGTTGTTGACGTAACTACGTTACTCTTCCCCCACACTAACTTGTAATACAAAGAGAGTCATCAATATGCAATTTCATAGAACATTTGTATAATATATATATATATATATATTTAAAACAAGAAAAAGAAAAAGAGAAAGAGAAAAAATAGTAGAAAATATAAAAGAAAACTGAAAACGCAAAAAAAAAAAAGAAAAAAGAGACATGTTTACTATTACTTAATAATACACACACAGAACTCTAGATGGCTTTACCAAGAGAAACAGTGTTCTTTTCAACATTGTATACAGAGTACCACCTCCTAAGGAAGGCGTCTCCCAAAATATAAAGGGGTCCAGCAGGAGGGGGAATATCCATCCCGGTAAAGGCAGAAATGCAAGTTCCCTGGACATTGAGAGTATAATCTCTAGGTCCAATGGTAAAGTTGTAACCAGCAAGGGTAAAGGTGAGGTCTGGTAATTCGGAAAGACTATCACAGTCAACAGTATATTGACCATTCCATCCCTTCTTAGCGCCAATCTTTTCATTGAGGAGATCAGCAACAACTGTAGGAGTAACAATGAGTGAAGTGCCAGTATCTAAAATAGCTCCAGTATTCTCAAAACTGACATGGTCATCACCAAAAGTGAAGGCATCCAAAGCAACTTCCCAATATGCCTTACGACGGACAGGAAGGTTAATTAGTTTACCAGTAAAGTATTTTTCGTCATAACCACCAAAAGTAGCGACGCCACCATCACTTTCTCCGTCCTCACTTTCGGCAAGATAAAAGGCAAAACTTGCTTCATCAACAAGTCCCTGGTCTATAGCATTGTAAAAGGGAGGTACAATCTTATTCACTGAAATAGTATTGTAACCAAGACCAAGAATACCATCAAATTTAGCAAATGCAAATGCAAGACCTGGTTCTTGGGTAGCTTCGGCAAAATCTTGTTTTTGAATGGTCAAATCCCCAATGCGAACAACATCTTGGTCGACAATTCCTTCCATTTGGCCACTACCATATTGAATCTCAAAAGAGGTGCCATTCTCTACATATGTAGACGACTCTGAAGGGTCGTACTTGCGGTGAAGAAAGCATGCAATAGACGAGCATTTAGTACCAGGCACCCAAAGATTCGAGCTTCCAGTATCTAGAATTACACTGAATTCTTGGGGAGGAGTTCCAATAGAGATTGTAGTATAGTACTGAGCATTCAGATAGTTTGTCAAAGGCGTACGAGTGACGCCATTCTCATCGATTACAGATGCATCAACTACCGGAGGAGAAAAAATAGTCTTGACAGCATTCTGACTATTCAGAAGGTACTTGTGCCCAAGCGCCTGCGCTTGATCAACTAAGGATAGCTAAGAATAGAAGTCAGCACTAATTTCTTTGACAGATTAACAAGAAAATATGGAAATCTACCTGAGAAAGCTGCTTTGCAATAGGAATCTTCTTGATATTGACACTGATTTTTCACACCCATTAGACATATACTATAATAACCACCATTGCAATGTACTTTACCTGTGAACTCGAGCATTGGCAGAGTCAAGATAGGCCAAAGCAGTTATCAGGGCATAACCCCAGGTTGATATAGAAAGCATTTCTTTCAAACTTCAAATTAAAGAAAGACAAAGAAACAGATGAATGAAAGCCTTATAAAAGGAAGACAAAAAGCAGTGGCGTTCGGTGGTGGTGGGGGGGTGGCTGAGTCAGTAGATGGTTGGATGAGCCAAAAGAGATGAACCTGAGCAAATTTACTTAGGATAACCGATACGTAATCTGGCCGCTGTTGTCGTATAGTTACCATCCCGTTGCTATGCCCCTCCTCCCTTTCCTCATCGGGGCACTCAAGTCGTGGTGTGTGGGGGTAGTCACGTGGCAAGATGCTTACCTCCCAATATCATTGGTTGTCATGGGCAACAGCGAATTTGTCCACAATTTCCTCCTCCTTCCGCTACACCACCAACCCTCTGTTTGAAAAACGTAATTACAGGGAAAAGAACGTAGAGATTATCGTGATTGTTATATGGCAAAAGAGAAATGATACTGTAGGATGACCGACCTTATAACTTGTTATGAGGAAGTGCCTCCCAATTTGAGACATTACTGGCGGATAAGACATAGTCTGTTCAGTAGATTTGATGAGGGAGTATGGATCAATAGTCAAGCTTTATATAGTGTGACGCCAGAAAGTGTTGCGCGAAAAATTGCTCAGCATTTCCTCCAGTGCATTAAAGCAAAATATGATGCTGCTCCTCAAGGTCAACGTCGGGGCAAAGTATTAATCGTCGACCCATTTGCTGGGGTTGGGGGTAATTTTATTCAATTTTTACTTGCTATTGGTGAGTACAATTCCAAATATTACCCCTATCTGCCTAACATACATCTTGCCGGAATTGAATTGGATAAATCCTCATACACAGCTCTCCAACATAATATCCAAATCTACACGGCCGATAATCCAAATGGGGAAGACAATGTTCAGATCTATAATGGTGATTTCTTTGATATGGAGCCTGAATCAATTACTCTAGGTGAGTTTGATAGACGAGATATCTATATGTTTCTCAGCCCTCCTTGGGGCGGACCTCAGTACTCTCAAAGAGCTATATTCGACTTGCAGCATGATATGACCCTATATAGTCTGCAAGACATCATCACCATCTCTCGAAGATACACATCAAACGTCGCTTTATACTTGCCACGTAACTCGAACCTTAAGCAACTTGTACCAATCCAAGAGATTGCTGACCCTCACAAGATATTGGCTGATTATCTCTTTACCAATGGCAAATGTCGTGCTCTCATTGTGTATCTTCAAGATCTTGCTATTCCTTGTTAATTAGATTGGTTTTTTATTTGATGTTTTCAATAAGCCGCTTACTGCGAGCTACCGCTTCTGACTGGCATTTCTTGATTGTTCCAGACACTTTGACTACTCTTATAGATGCACACATACTGGCCCCGTCCAAGTACTGAGGTTCAAGCCGGATCCAGTTGAGTCCGCACCACGCAATCCGAGCCTGTTCTCTGCCAACTCTCACAATACCTGTAGAAGTCGCAGGAGAAAAGTAAATCACATTCATATTGGCTCCAGTTTGTCCAGCCCCGTAGTCGCCAAAATTCTCTTGAACTGCTTTCCGTAATAGATGGCTCAAGAGTTTTGCATCAAGACTCGACTTTGATGGACGATGGATATGCATTGTAAGTCGTTTATGGAGCCGTATCCTTTGCTCATTGTTTAGTCGGGTGTTTTGAACCGTCGAGCTTTCTCCGCTGCTACTCATTGTGCTCCCCCCACTTGATCCCCGGACTTGAGATGCAAATCCATCATAATTTAGTTCCTCTTGAATCTCTGCAATTGAAGGAGCCGACGGCGGATAGACAATCTCAAACAGTAAATAGCGACTTTTAAACCGTACCATTTATTTTTTCGTCTCCTTTGGAGATAAGCGTCGTGGTCGCAGCCCCAAACCAAATCCCTTCCCCCAAACACCATCAACAATTGCAATCTAAATTTTGTGTAGGGTTATTATTTAATTTACATAGCGATTATTATATACATACACAGCATTTTTCCTATACACTATTTGGGCAAAAGAAGTGCATTTATCAAAACAGTCGCTCTTCTGTTGCAGCAGCAGTAGCAGCAGTAGCAGCAGCAGCAGGGCTTTCACCTCCAGCTCCAAATCTTTCATTGTACTTTGGACATGCTTTGTTTGTTCGTATATGTCCCACCTGCCCGCAAGTAGCACATTTCCTTGTTGTTGTCTTTGTAGCTTTACCATGACTGCCGCTCCCGAGACTAACCCCATCTCCACTGAGAGGCGTTCCTGGAGGTGACCCTCCTAGTCCGTAACCGGGTGATTTTACTCCATCAGACACAACCGTACCATCATCCCTGACAATTGACCCTGAACGGACATGGCCTCCGGTGGCCGATGCTGCTGCTGCTTGATTCGCCTTCATCTGTTTACGAGCCTGTCTCCTCTCTTCATTTCTCTTGAGTCGAGCCAGTTCCTCTTGAAGGAACCGCTGGTGACGCCTGTTGACTTCCTCGTCATTTGTGGGAGCCAGTTTCTCCGCCTCTAGATTGGCGTCCTCTTCCATGTGCTTGCGAGTGACATATGCTCGGATCACAGCAGGATCCTTGACAAGTTCAGTCACCTTTTCGACACTTCCATTTGCATTCCTGACAGTCCTGACAATCCTCAAAATCTTGTGTCGCGTGCTGCTACTTGCATGTGAAAACTGTGACGCAGACTCATCGTCTCGTGGACCTGGACTTTCTTTAAATAAACCACTAGATCTGGTCTCACCAAATAGACCTCCAATATCCTCAGCTTCTGACCTTCTCTGTAATTCTTGCTGCCTATTATGTTCTTCGACATCCAATTCCCATGGAATCTGGCTCTCATCCTCAATGGACAACGCTCGCTGTTGCGCATTCCATATTCTTTCAATTTCTTCTTCGTAAGCCTTTTGTTGTAATGCAACATTGTATGAATGGCCACCAAATTTTGACTTGTCAATCTTTTCGTCCACCGATTCGCCTTGGGCACGGAACCCTCCCTTCATTGAGGTCCGAATAAAACTGAATCCTTCTCCACGGCCTGTGGGATCTCCCTCACCATGGAGATGGAGCATAGCTTTGCCCTGTGTAGCATTAATGAAATTTCTCGAAACAATCCATGGTGCCAGCTGCTCTTCTGCACTCATACCTTCCCGATATTCATCCTCTTCCACAGATTTACCGTATCCAGCATCTTCTAAATGCTGTTGTCCCACTTGCATAACTTCAATAAGAGCTATCTCCTCAGGCGATATCATGGTTCGAATGACCTCTTCACTGGGAAGTATGTCAGTAGGTTTAAGTTTCCAATAAGTTTGATCATCCCCAGTCCTTTGGTATTCCATAAACTCTTTAAGTCTTTGCCGGTTTTGCATGTCATTTTGATTGGGGAAATGAGCAGAGATATCCTTCACCAACAACCGGCCACGATCATTTTTATGCAGTACACGAAATACAATCATTTTGAGTCTATTCTTGGAAGCGGTGGTGACTCTTCGAGAATGAGGACCGGGAACTTCGGTCACTGGGAACATCTGTCCGACTGTAAACAAATAAGGTATGGGCCTCAAAAAGTAACGTTGTCCCATGCCTCCTCCACTGCTCCGGACAAGAAGAAAGTCTGTCTTTTTGGGCTCGTGCCGAAATACCGGAGCACGGGTCATGTTGTTGTATAAAGTCGGGACAATTTCCCCCGGTCGCACAAATCCGAAATTCCAAAATGGACTCCGATCTTGAGGATTTAGTACATGTGTCTCTCCAACATTTCGCTTAGGGCGAGATTGGTCCTCAGGATTTCTCTTTCGATAATAGTTGATAAGCTTGCTACCCATTCCAACGTTTGATAGAGGCATAGGAAATTCTTCCGAGTACTCAAACAGAAAAAATGGGGCAGTATCTCCCAAGGTAAGGTCCTTTGTGGTGGACAAAAGTTGAGAAACATCTTTGCCTCGGTCCTTCTTCTTTTTCCGGGACTTAAGCTTTGAAAAGTGAATTGTGGAATTGGGACGTACAACAAAAGTAGGACGATGGAAAGCTCGCGCTTGTGACTTCGACAACGACACCTTGTAAAAAGGACTTTGGAGGCGTTTAGCCACCATCGAGTGTTCAATACTAAGAGTCCCCAACGTAGATCGTACTCTCGACGAGTAGTTCTCCTTCAGGAGTTCATATGCAGCATCATTAGATACATTGTATCTCCGCTTGAGAGTCTGCTCAACTGATTTTGGTTCCAAACCCAATGAGTTTGCAGCTTGCCTACTTTGTCTATGACTTTCATCATTTTCGACAACCTCGAGGAGCAAGTGAGGATCGCTCAAGTCCATAATAAGACGACTGTAATTGGATAAATCTCCTTCAAGAACAGATGATATGTCATCGGCCCATGTATAGTCTTCGTTTCTTGGCTCGCTCCCAAGCAGTCGCTGTCGTTTTACTGTATTGACGGTATCATAAGGTGCAGTTTCTGTCGCTTTTGTTGGATCAATAATGTCCTCATCATTCCAATCAAAACAAGCAAGTGCCAGTTCTCTGTCCAATTTGATATTCTCGTCATTCTAAAAAAAGAAAAAAATGTCAGCTAGTCGAACAAGTGTAGTAAAACGCATATGAAACTCACCAATTTTTGCGTTTTGATGGGTTTATCCTCTCTCTGTGCCTGAGCAAGCTTTAAATCAATCTTAACAAGGTGTTGGTCTGAAGGAGGTATTCGCTCATGAGACAACCTGAAAATCCTAGCTTGATCGGTGTCGACCTCTAGTTTGGCCTTAAGGGGAACGCACAATCGATAGAGTTTTGGACGGGGAAGATTGGGACGCGTAGGGGGGGCGCCAAAGAGGGAATTCATGTTTAAAATCTCATTCTTGCGGAAACTCGGGAACCACGTCCGGAGTAAATATTCATCTGCGAAAGCGCCTAGCTCTTTTGAATCCAAGGTGCCAAGTTCATGAAGTTCGTCAAGGTCATCCAATAGTAGATCGCCGCCTGTAGTTTTTTCCCCTTCGGATGTGGTTGACAATGGTCTGGCCTGAGCCTGACTGCTGGGTGATTTCTTCTCGTCGGTTTCTAAGTCGACTTCACCTTCATGTTCCTGGGTTGTATGAGAGAACAAGTCGCCCAGCTCATCGTCTTCTTTTGGCTCTTCTTTAACACGGAGTTCTTCCTCGAATTCTTTGGTCCAATTATCATCATCATCATCTGATTTGCCTGCATGATCGGCAGGTTTAACCTCTCCAAAAAGTTGATCTTGCTCATCCAAAACTCCATCCAAAACCTCTTCTTCGGCCAGTTCATCCTCATCTTCATAATCTATAGCTAACTCTGAATGGCGTACGGCGTCTTTACCTTCCAGAGATGGGATCACCAAGGAAAGCCCTAGCTCACCTCCAAAGTGGCGCTGCCAACCATCGTCTGAGTTGTCTTCAACAGGCCTTTTCCGTTTCACCGATGTAGTTGAGTTCGGAGTACTGATGGAAGTAACAGCAGTAGCGGCAGCAACATCCTCAGGGCCACCATTATCACTCATGATCCTTCATGAAAGATATCTCTATCGTTGTTGAATCAATCTCCCACCTGATTTCAAAGTGGTGATGATGGGCGATGACTTTGCTCTCTTTCCTCCCAACAACCTTGGACTCTTAGAGATGAGGGAAAAGAGGAAGATCGGCTCTTTGGAAAAGGCCTCTACGCCACTATTTGACAAAGAAAATTATAGAACCATCTATGCAACTGCGCTTACCTGATAGTATATGTCATCACCATTATTTTTAATTTTTATGAGGGGCTTCAGATGACGTTGGGTAAGATCCTTTGTTCTCTTTGTCTTGGGCTTCAGAATTGTTATACAACATACATTCCCCATGCTATGCTTTGCAGTATGTTACAGCAATTAAAAGAAATTTCCTATTAAAAGCTGAAGGCGGTTAGCCAGTCGACCGCTTGGCATTATTGTATAGTATGCTTTCCTTGAAAGAAGAAATGGCTTATATAACCGCCGAGGACTGTATATCATCAGATTTCGAGGCTCCTGGTTCTTTGGATTTCAAAAGCGAAAAGAGATGCGTTGTTGTTAAATCAAAATTGTCTTTGCCCTTGTCACCTCTAGAGAAAGTCAAGGCTATATATCTTAGGTATTCCGTCGAGAGCGAGCTCGAGCCCAACTTTTGCTATACTACACAGACAGTCTGGAAATCTGATCCCCGATTAGTTTGTGAAGGAGATAAATCCAGATCCTCAAAGTTGGCATGCTCAATTAAACGACCAAGCCGAAAACTTCAAACCTATGACTTTGAATTATCCGTCCCCTCTTGGCTTCCATCATCGATAAATATACCAAACGTTGGGAAAATTACTCATTACATCTCTGCGGAAGTCCATGTCTATCAGTATAAAATGCTTTCTTCTTCTTTGAAAGTGTTTGATATTTCTTGCCCCGTCCGCTTTGCACGGTTACCGGACTTTAATCAAATGGCTATCAAGTGGTCAAGTATAGCCGGTGATACTAGACTATTCTCATGGAGGGTGGCATTTCCTGAAAGAGTATGCCTCGGATCAAAGCTTTCTCTTCAGTTAAAGCTTTCGCCTTCTACGGGGCATTGCTTTTCTTCTGCCAGCTTTTTGTCTTACAGAGAGAAACATATGCGAGTTTCGTCCCAGGCCGCAATCCAACTTCGCGTTTCACTAGTGGACTCCATGCTTGGTTCGACTCTACTGATCCTGGTCAAATATGGAATTTTACTACAGCTTACAAGGAGGTAGACGAAGAGCCGCAGAAGGACTTTCACAAGACCAGAATCCTTCCTCATATAAAATCCAAGGCTTTTCTTTTTCCTCCACCTCCACCGCCAACCTCCATAAGTAGTGGGTTGTTTAAAAGTCAATTTATCGGCGAGAAAACGACTAGTTGTCATTCCGAAGATGAGCCTGCCGACAACGGCACACCTGATTCTTGCTATTACAGTTTGGATTACGCCTTTGACCTTCGCGAAAGTATCACGACCCGTTCTAGACTAATGGCAAGCACGTCTTCTCCTCTCATAAACATTGATCATGTTCTTGTTATCAAGCTATGTCTACAGGAACTGCAACCATTCGAGAATAATAATTCTCAGCCTACAGCTGCCTCAAATAATGATGATAGCTACGACCCGTTAGAGGAATTTTCAGAGCAGGCTCTAAGCTCTGTTGATCCCAATAGAAAAAAGTCAAAAGTGTATGTCGTTTATGCCCCTATAAGCCTTTGCGACAACTTATCTGGGTGTGACTCGGCCCCTCAATTACCCAAACTCGAATTTGAAACCGATATCTCTGATTACTTTCCCTTGACGGTTTGTCGTCGAGCCAGAATGCCGACGCTTGATACGCTCCCTTCATACGAAGACCATTTAGAATAATAAACTGCTTTGTATTTCTTGTTCTCTGAAATTAAGTTTTTTATTTTAGTTTTAGATTTTTGTTTTAAGGGGACAACCCCACTACTGCGTACTTACACCTTAGCGTGATGTCAGACTGGTCGCAGCGGAGTTACTTCAATTCAGCAACTTTAATCTACATTACTTTCGCTCGTAAGAAAATCCGAACTGATGAATGTTGAGACATTTGAATCTAAAATGTATAAGTGGCTAACAGAATTTTGTACCCCATTATATACATGAAAACATGAAAACATACTGTACGAACACCACAATTTCGAACGACACATATACCCACTTTTTATGACACAGAAATGCAGTTCAAGACTTGTAGACTCCATATCTGCCCTTGGATTCGAGATCCGAGCCCAGATGATTGAAATACCTTGGGTATATGCACTTTTCGCCATAGTTACCCGGCTCAATCATCGACCAGCGCATATATCCACTTTTTATGAGACAGAAATGCAGTTCAAGACTTGTAGACTCCGTATCCGCCCTCAGATCTGCGATTGAGGTTCATATGATTGAAATACCCTGGGTATATGCACTTTTCGCCACAGTTACCCGGCTCAATCATCGACTAGCGCAGATTCCATATCCGCCCTTGGATTCGAAATCCGCATCCATATGACTGAAATACCCTGGGTATATGCACTTTTCGCCACAGTTACCCGGCTTAAAAATCAACTAGGTCTTAAACGATAGTATTTGATGATAGCTATCGAACGGTTTACTTGATTTCTTCTAAATATGTCTAGTTAATGAAATAACTTGGATATATGCACTTTTTACATGTGCTGGTTACCCTACCGTTATTGGGATATCTCCGGGAGTCTTCCGGTAGAAAGGATCGGTTCTAATTTTGACTTTTCTACCCAATCTACAGTACACATTAATAATATCTGGATGGGGATTGCCTTAGTAATCTACTGGTTCAGTGCTGGGGAGAAGTACTATACATACATCTTTTATTCAGTGCTACTACATGCACATTAGATGGTGAAAAATGAGCGATAAAAACTCAGAAATCCTTCTTCAATTTGCTCAGGTGGTAGAGTCCACTACTTCAAGTGACAAGATACTGAAGCTCACTTCCATCGGTCCTAATGACGAGGATTGTTGTTGGGCACCCCTCATGCACCTCGAGTTCTGACTACGGTGTACTGCCGTTGATTCTTGAGCGAGAAGCATTCCCGACATCTTGGCGCGTTCAATTTCTCTCTGGATGTTTCAACTATTCGCACCTGTTTATGGTCAAGGAATCGGGATATTTGTAGCGGCCTCGAAAGATTGTTAGTTAATTCCTCTTTCTTCACCTTGTCTGTGATTTGGTGGTACTAGTCTTTGTCGGTCTTTAGTGTGGCGACCGCGCGCGCTCATTATTGTTCAGTTATTGTTTGTTGCATCTTGGCGAGGTCCTGTCTTTCATTGACTCAATATGTGTACCTCTTATATCTTGTATGATTATTTATATGATTTTTAGAACGTGAATAATAATTCTTTACATGATTAGATACTTGGTCTGTCTTGAACTTGCTGACTTCATAAACTTTACACGATACTTGAACTTATAGGACAGAAGATAGAGATTTTCGCCGTAGTATAACTCCAGTGAAATGAATAAATCAGTGAACTTTTTGAAAACCTGTCGAATTTAATCCATGAATGCCCTCATCTCAACTCTTGATCATAGAAAAATTCCCTCGGGCTTTGAGGGTCCATTGTTGCTCGTCTCTAAGCAGATAAAATTTTGGCTCTATGACTGAAATATAATACAGGTTAGCATTTTGGAAAACAGCTTCACCTTACTGGCGATATTTGACTTACGACAATCGGCTTCCAGAAACAGGTAGTGCTGGTGTATTGTTGTCATCATATTGTGACTATGGAGTGATGAAGATCATTTTGAATCCCAGTTTCGCTGCTTTCGCTTTTTGCTGATAGCTGTTCTTTGATGCTTTTTCATCCGTTTATGTGCCGCTTTCTCTGGTTCAGTGATAGACTGTATAGCACGCTTTTGCTTCCTTTCCAGTCTGCGCTCCTTGACATTTTGACGAACGTTGCTATACGCTTGTCCATAGCTATGAGGAGACATTCTCGATTGCAATAAACTCAAGGCTTCTTGAGCAAGTGTCCTCAACTCTGGTTCAATGCTGTTCTCGGGTAAATCTACTATTGTATAAAGGGGAGAAATTATTAGCTCAGCAAGTTCCTTTTCAAGCAGTTCTTCACTAGCGAGTTGGGATACAGCTGCCAATATCTGCATAGCACACCTCTTGGAGACAAGCATTTCCTTTGGAGATCGATCGTCCTTGAGAACGCTAATAACACGTTTTACAAGCCAAGTGATTGCCATCTCGGAAATAGATGAATTCTCTTCCATGGTTTCGCCGGTCCCCTCTTCACTAGAGATGATCTGAACCTCCGCCTCAGAGATGCAACAGATTTCTTCCTCCGTAGCAAGGTAGTGCTTTGCTATAAATATGATGTTCTTGGTGGTTTGTACACCGAGCGTCTCGCTAACACCTAACGCACCAAGCTGTCGAATCAAACGAAACGCAATTTGCCGATATTTTTCTCCATTTATATAAGTTTGTAGACTCCCCTTACTAACATCCGACAGCAGAAGCCCAACGCACCTCGAAGCTGACAAGCGAACCCAAGGGTGTGGGAATAAAAGAGCTTTAATGACTAGATCCCAGATAGGAAAATATTCTTTGGTATTAGAGTCCAATCCTTTGCGAGTTACCCGCGACCATAATTGTAAAGAGAAATATACCACCTGCCAATCGACAAGCACATCGCCACTTCCAGGATTTTTGATCGAAGCGAGATCTAATACTCGTTCAATTTTGCTAACAATTCGCTTTAAAAGCTCGGTCTCTTTAATTCCATACGCATCGACATAAATACCAAAAACTTGGAGTGAACCACGGACCAGACCAGGCTTGTCATTCTGTTCAAGCCAATTTGAGCATAGATTAGTCATAGTTTGAAGCTTAGTATCATCAGACCTCTTTATTATAGTTTTAATTAAGGCACTCGATAGCTCTTTGCATCTGGAAGATTCGTCATTGACCAAAACGAGAACTAAAGCGGCAAAAAATGTGACCAATGCATCACTTAGGAACTCGTCGCCCACTTTATCGAGAATGAAATTGATCACTTCAAGGACAGAAAGTCGCCCTGCTTCTGATGGATATTCCAGATTTTGCACAAGGAATGATAGCGTCTTTTGTAATCGTTTCTTTCCTTGAGGGTATTCCAAAATAAATTGACAATATATTGACCGACATGTCGATCGGACATTTGACGATTGACTGGTAATCATAATCTCAGCTAATCTATCCACAGTGCTGTAGACCTCAGGGGCCATGATCTTCCGAGATACGACCGCGCGAATGAAGGAAAACATAACTCCTTGCCTATCAGGTTCCTCAATGTCAGTCTTCATCCTCTCCAGCAAATAGGCAACCACAGAATCTTTCAGAACAAAGGATTTCTTTAAGCGAACGAGGACTGCAAAAAATTTAAAGCTTGCTTGGCATAGCTCGCTGTTGGTTTTGGGAGAGTCCTTGATGAACTTCATTGCTTGGTCGGCAAGAAGAGGTGCGTTGGCGTTCAGTTCTTCAATGTCGAGAGGCAGAATGGTCGTAAGCAGACGCAAGGCTGATATCTGAATGTCCTCATGAGAATCTTTCAATCCACGCTTCATTAGAGGAATGAAACCAGCCAGGTTTTTCTCAGTCATGAGCTCCGAACGACGCGAGAGTACACTCCTAAGCGAGTCCAGAGACAATCTCACCAAGGGAGACAAGTTACTAACATAAATATCTCGAGCTTCACCACCTTTTGCATCTAATTGAACTTTGTGTCGTTTTTCTGTGTCAGAAATCTCCTTGTTCTTGTCCTTTTCGACGTTATTCTCAGGTAGACCTTCCTGGTACAGAGAGTAACAAAAGACAAGGGAAGCTTCTGAGGCGGAAAACTCTTCATTGCGCTGAAGTCCTAACCCAATGCGGCGGAATAACTCATTCACTTTGCGGCCAATAGATGAAGAAATCTTAGTATGAAGCAGTAGGGCCTTGATAGGAGACAATACATTGTGAAAGTGAGATAGGTGAATGTTTCTAGTAAGAATTTCAGCAGTGTCGTAGCTTTTATTCCGCTTGACTTCTCTCATCTTTGAAATGTACTCCTCGGCATCCTTTTCAGCCCCTGTAACTCCAAATATGTCTTCCATTACAGAGTCCATGACGGTGGTTGATACAGAGTCTAGATCGCCATGCTTTAGAAAAGGACTCATATCAACCAAGAGTGAATGTAATGTGTAGCCACAAACATGGAGCTGGTAACCTCTTCTTAGTGCTCCTTTGAGCTCCTTGATAATAAATACGAGGTAATCAGGCCCCAAACTTAGAGCAATCTTGGATAACGTGGCCCTTATTGCATCTCTAATGCTTTGCGAGCGACTTCGGAGAATTTGGCATAACCCTGTCAGGATACGAGGTAGCTCTTGTTCCATGAGCTCTGGAGACAGCAATTTAATAAACTTGACAGATGGAATCGCCAAGGGAATGCGATCTTCTGAGTGTTCGTCGTCCTTATCATGGCGCTGAAGAATCTTGCGCAATTGCGGCAAGATGTCGTCCATAATGAAGCTATTGAGTTTTTCCTGAGAGCAAAAGTCGACGGTTGAATGATTTTCCTCATTTGGCAAGACTTGAGTAGCGTCGGCAACGGCATTCAACAGACGAATCGTGACGCGTAGGTTCTGAGGTTCCTTGGTGAGAGCAGAAACGTATCGTTTCACAATTGCTCTGTACTGGTTCCAAGATAGATTGCGAGCAAGAAGCCCAATGGATGTCACACTTTCCGCCGATAAAGATTGCGCTTCGCTATCTTTTGCAACCACGAAATGTTCTATCAAAGGAAGTAAATAATGTGCAAGATTGTAATCCGAAATACGTCTTTCGGCAGCAATCTGACCAAGCCGTCTCACAGCCCGAATTTTACGGTGCTGTTGGATATGTAAAATATTATTGAAGAAGTTGGCTTCTTCATCCCCATCAAAAAGCAAGGTCTTCATATCTTGCATTTCAGGTATCAAATCATGTTTTCGTACAAGATGAGCCAAGACATTGACATACTCAAGCCGAATGATCTCATTTGATTCGCGCACGCCGATCTTCAAAGCTGGCAGGATTACATCCCTGATGAGAGTTTCAAATTCAGTGGCATCTTCAGATTTTTTTCGGCTCACGCTTGCATCAACAAACCGCTGTAAGCTGAACGTAGCATTCGTTCTTAGTGAGAGTTCCTCAGTATCACGAATAAAATGAAGAAAGCTATAAATAAGTGGAGTCCATTGAAAAGCTGTAAAAGACAGATACTTTGTTTCATTGAGATCTCCAAAGGCCTTCAATCTCCGTTCGAAATCAGGCTCCCCAAGTCGTGATTTTGAATACGAGTTTAAGGAATCAACAAAATTGAGAGGCTCCAAAAGATGTGGTCGGCCATTAGGAAGCCTCCGGAATATATCGGACAAAAACACTCGAGGTTCCCGGTCTTTTAAAATCATAAAAAGACGCGACAGAGATTTGTAACATATCTCAAACTCCGAATCAGCCAAAGAGCTCGATGGATACAAGGAGCCAATTGCCTTCAAAATCTCCAGTTTGATGTTTGTAGGAATCTTATTGCCAGGTTTTTCCAAAGCACTTACACCAACAAGTAATATGCGATTTACAAGACCATTATCTTGAATGGAAAACTTCTCGGGTATATCAATCAACAATCGGACTTGCTTGGCCAATGTTTCTCGATTCGATATACTTTCAAACAGAGTGGGTGAACGTTCGAGAACAGTCTGAACCATGATAGATAATATCTCCTCTTGAGCGGATGCCGCCCGATCATTACCTACGACATCCAGATTGAGAACCTCGGAAACGAAATCAAAAACATAGCTGATAACACTGTCAGAAGCCTTTTCGTTTTTTAGAAGCTCGGAAATAGCATAAATAATGGCCATTTTATCTTCAAACAAAAAAGGAACAAAGTCCGGTCTGCTAGCCCATGTCAAAAAGATCTTCATGAGTGCTGAAGGCTGTTGAAGATTTTCTTCAGCAAAATTTTCAAGCCGGGGGCGCAAGATTCTATCATATATGATTGGTTGATATATACTCCAGTCGAATGATTCTAAACAATTCATTAAGTCACCGAGGCATTTCGTGGCAGACTGGCGAATACCTCTTGCTGCTGCGGAAAGATCTTCTGATAAAGTTTCAGATGTAATTGCTTCTTGGCAAGACACAAGACAATAGACAAGAGAGTCTACCAATTTTTTTCCAGACGGGGATAGGGAAGAACCAAGATGACGAATTAAATTTTGTAGGGCGTTTATAAATCCTGATTGTCTGCGAATAATAGTACGATTCATGGCCATCCCTGTGGGTAGAGATAAATCACTAGAATCAGCATTAAGGAGTTTGTAAACGTCTAATGGCGAAATTGCCAAATCCACAAACTGCGAAATGCTCTCGGAGTCGAAGTTTTCCAATGCGGAGAACACAGCATTCTTTTGACTTTGCCTTAATCCACTTGTTTTCTTTGTGAGACTGCGTCCGAAAAGCAGCCTAGTCATAATAATAAACACCTCTTGGCGATCTTCAGGCTTTATAATGGCCAAATCTTGCGATTGAGGTAAAAGCAAAATCAGTTCATCTTTGAGACGAGATTCATCCAAAAGATTCCGCAGATTGTCCTCATAAGCCTTTAAAGCTGGTTTCTTCCATGTGAATATACAACTCAGCGCACGCCGTTGAAGCTCGATGTCTTGATTAGTTATAAGTTCAAGTAGCCGTTCATAGACCTCTTGGGATTTGTAGAGAACGCTGGGGTTTACAAATCTGCTGAACACATTCAACAAATCTAACAAGTCCTTCCTAGACCATGCTTGTGGTGTACCCTCAAGATCCGAATCTTCCTCAATTCCCTCCGCTTTATTAAAAAGAAGGTAAGGAACAATGTCTCTAGAGTGTTGTTCAGCCAGTCTGGGTAACTTCAACATCAATTTAAAGGCCTGGGTGCGGGCAAAATCAGGTATCGACGCGTCTGTCCATTGTTTTTTGATTGCTTTATTCATCTCTTCGTGGCTGTTTTCCACGTCATGCCATGCTTCTCTTAATCTTTCAAAGTTGCGTTGCAGAGTTTTTGAGTCGGACAGACGGAGGTCAAAAAAGTAATCAGGTAACGTATCATCTTGGGAAGCATGCTCTTCGGCATCTCCTTTAGAGTGACTATGCTCAGCTTTTGATAATAACCTAAGGCAGTTATTCCAGACCAGCTGACTGTGATTACTGGCAAGAGACGCCAGAGTATCTACACATACATCCCATATCGGCGAAAATCTAATCAGAAGAGCTCCAAAAAGATAACGAATGGCAAACTCCGCAGATTGACTTGAAGATGTCAACGTCTGGTCAACTCCTATACGCCGAATATGCATAGCTATATTGCGCACTTCAGACACTTCCATACTTAGCGAGTTAATCGTATGACAGTGGTCAACTATGGCGGGAACTTTGCCATCTCGCTTCGAATATGCGATCATTAGGATATTCAACGCGCATTTTCGACATTCTGAACTGCCAGATAAAAGAAGTTCTCCCATTTGACATGATATAGCTTCAAATAGGTTATCAGGAATAAAAGAAATAGTCCCCAAGAAGTTTTCGGTACCTCGTAAAAGCACTAGGTTCAATATAGAGGACGGCTGGGATAATATCCGTATGAGACAGTTACTTATTGTTGCTCTTTCAACCTCTGAAGGTGACGTGACAATTTCCAATATTTTGCCAATTACTGATGTACCAGTTTGATTATCACTGAGCAGTATCAGGAGTTCGACTAATTGTGCCTGTAAGGGATCAAAATGAGCATGAAACACTTTTAGGGTGTTCATTCTCATGAAGAGCAAGTTTTGCTGCTCCTGAGAATCAACAAATGGTTCGGACAGCATGCTTTTCACTTGAGATTCGAATGCTTTATATAACGGTGAATCCACGGTTAGAATTACCTGGTCCTTTGGGAATGGCCAAGTGTGTAGGTTGCCTGATTGATGGCGACCTTGCACTTTGCAAGTCAACATATGTAGTGAGTCCTCATTTTGGAGGACTCTAGTTGACAAGAAATTATTGAAAAAAGGTAAAGCCAATCCAAACCGAGCAGAATTGGCAAATATTGCGTAATCACAAAAGACCAAGAAAGAGGCACAATTATCAAGCACCAAAAGAGAGCCTAGAAGATGGGAATGATGACTTGCGAGCACATTCATGCTGGAATATTTAAAGATTACGCTTATTAGTGATACCAGCTCGAAATCAAGTTTACTGTCATCCCATGGAGAACTCTTCTGAGTCGATAGTAGATTTATCGTTGTTCCTATGATGCTAAGCCAGTCTGCAAAATATTATTAGCAGCTCATATTTTGCCTGTGAGATTTTTCTCCATTCACTTACCTAGATTTTCGTTCTTATGAGGATCAGTTGAACATATGACAGAAAGAAGTCGAGATGAAATGAAGACAGAATAAGGGTCAGACAAGTCCATTTGTGAAATATGATTCTCAACTTGGGCACACAAAGTCTCAGTCGATTTAGAGTCAATTTGCATAATTGTTTTTATTATAATCGAGCACGTTATTTGTAGACTGTGCTCATTGCTGGCACCATGGCGCAGGAGAGAAGAGAATAACCTTTGAGCTTTTGAATGTAACCCCGAATCGATACTCTTCAACGCCTCTGAAAGCATAATAGTAACAGCTCTATCAAAAACAATCGACGAGGTCTCCAGGGTAATAAGAAAGATGTGAGGAAGAATGAGATCAAGACCGTCATTATCGCAATGCCTAATCAAAAAGGCAAATGCTTCTGCGGCAAACCTCGACTTTGCCTCAGAAGTCTTTTCCTTGCCCAGTAATGGCGAGATAAGATCAAAAGTTGGCCGAAGGTCAGAGGTAAGAAGTCGAGAGAGATATTTGAAGAGAAAAGCAATGCAGTTGAAAACAGCTTCGATAATCTCGAGGATATCCGTATCTAACGAGTTCTTTAATACCTCAAAGGTTCTTGAGAAGAAGGGCTCGAAATCAGACCCGAGATCATGAGCAAAATTACTGAGGAGATCAAGAAGTGGTTCCATGCTGTATTGGTCGAGCCGCGAGATATGTTCAAGCAGAAGATCCAGTATCCGATCCTTGTGATACAAAATCTGTGGAAGAGTTTCTGATATGTACTGGACCTCATGTGCAAAGTCTCGAAAGCTGTTTGAGGTGTTTACTTGGACCCAATGATCGTAGGCCGACCGAAAGAACGAGCTCTAGATATGGCGAGTGAATTAGATAATTGAGGGCAATACTTTGAACGGCACGAGGATCACATTACCTCATTGGAATCAGCAACAAATGGCCGTTTTACTCTTCTAATCGCATCGATTTTGGTCCTGGCAGCTCGATCGCGAAAGGAAAGATACTATAGAAAATAATCAATCAGCTGTAAACATTCAAGAAAGAGGACAATGCCAAATTTGGACAGAATATACTCACCCTATATTTCCGTTTCTCGGAGTCTGTGCCTGATTTCCTAGCCATATTTCAAAAATAGAGATATCTCTAGGAGGTATGCTTCCCGATACTGGTGGCTATTTTATCGATAGCTTTTGGGATACTACTAAATGATTTTCGAGATTTTTTTTTTTTTTGGTGCGGCGTGAATTACTTAGTTCGGCTATCAGTTGGGAGTATCTTTGGGCAAGATGAAAACAATGGTGAAGCTGCCAAGGTCGACAACAAGGTACTGTAAGTTTTCAACCATAGCAAGTTGTAAAAGACGTTACTAGTCTAGAGACTATTTAAAAAGGAAATAAAAAAGACGTACTTCCAAAAATATGAAAAATAAGAACAAGACAGAAAGACATTTTATTTTTTGGTCGTAGAAAGTGTTCTCGACACCTAGAATAAAATACAATGTGCATTCGATATCTGGTGTGTGATGGTCCCCACTAATCAAATACGCGGCCAAAAGAAAAAAGAGACTCACTATCCGACCAAAACAGAGAGCCAAAAGAACACCAGAAAATAAGAGTGCTATCTGTTTTATTTTTAGTCTATCCCGACATTGCGACTTCTTGTGATGAATTTTCTGGGCGGACTTGCTCTGAGCTTTCCGAAACTGCAAATTGTCTGTCATTCGTGCCGTAGCTCTTCAATCCGCTGCCGACGTTACCCCGTTTATGAGGTGGGAGATATCCTTCTGGGTGAAGGAAAACACATATACTCTTTGGACAATTGACTCCAAACTTGCAGGGAGTAGGGATCGGATGCAAAAACGTACAGTCAGGTCGGGTGCAATGGTCGCCTTCACGGCAAGGAACCATAGAAAGAGGATGACGAAAGCGGCATGTAGGATTTTTGCAGTCAGTTCCGAATTTGCACGTCTCGAGACCAGTCGAGACAGGAGCGGGAACAAAAGGAGGAGCTTCCTTGTCATTAGCAAGCCTCTCAGATTCGGCATCTTTACCGAGCTTAGCAGTTAAGGACTTGCTTGCTTCAACCAGATATTTCTTTGTAACAGCGACAGGGGCAGGATGGGCATCTTCGCATACTGGATCAGAGCAACGACTTCCGGCAGGGCATAGGAAGTTCCTTTTAACAGTATGTGACCGATTAGCAGGGCTAGAATGGACTCTTTCACAATAGGGGTTGAGGCAACCGGCGTCGAACTTGCAGAGTTGCAAATGACGATTTAATTCCATTCTGGGTCGTTCTAGTCTGTTGCCATTTTGTTTGAACGTTTCGTATTCTTGTTCTGACATATCCTCTCCAATATGTATGTCAGGGCATGTACCCTTGGCGAAAAGACAGTCAGGAAACTTTTGACAGATTTCAGTTGGATGGACGGCTGGACAATTGGGAATATGACAATAAGGCCAATGATGGCATCGACTTTGATTTGATGGAACAAATGCTTTGGCTCTGGGGCCGCCCATAGCTAAACGATTCGAGAAATCTCTTCTTCCGTCCCGACCAAGCTTTGGACCTGTTCCAAATCCATTATATGGCCCCCGTCCCGCGCCAGATTTCTGAATAAATCCACCTCTACCCCGATTCATGGGGCCGCCAACTCCGAATCGGTTATTATGGGGATGATGATTAGGGCCACGAGAGCTATTCGAGCAATGAGTTAGTTGAATGTCTAAACGGAAAAAAAAAAAGAGCTTATTCTTTATTAAATACCTTTGCAATCTCCGTCCACCAAACTGATGATTTTGATAGGGCTGATCGCCATTATTATCAACTTGAGGTGTTGCCGAGTCAGAATCAGCAAATGGTGCAGGTGCTGATGCTGTATTACCATTCCTACCCGACAATTCACCGGGTAATTCATTGTATACATAGTCAAGGAGACCTTTGGGGGCAGCATCAGCGCCAAGAGCGCCTTCTAGCTCCGAAGCGATTTCTGGTCGGGACTTATTGTTTGAAAGCATTAGACTTACAAAAGTAGCGACATATTGACTGTCAGTACCGTACCCAGATCTCTCTAAGTATCTCTGGATGAGACCTTGAGAGCGATCAGATTCACTCATATTTTGATTCGGATTTGTTAGTTATATGTACCTTATTCCAACCACAGTGTTAGTTGTCTATATCGATGTCGAAGGATGCTGGGAGGAAAAAAAAAAGTCTATGGTTTTCTTGTGCGTGGCAACGGTTGCCATCTGTTGTTTTTGGGCCCAGATTCAAAGTACTGCCCACGCGCTACGTAAATTAACTTTGTTAATAATAATATATAGGCTCAAGCATGAGACAATATCCCTCAACCGGTCTTTTCTTCATCGAAGGAGGGTGGGTGTAGTACTTTAGATTGTGATACAATATGGCCCCGAAAATTGCTGTTGTTTACTATTCCCTCTATGGACATATAGCCAAGATGGCGCATTCTGTTGTTGAAGGAATTGAGTCTGCGGGGGGTAAGGCAGATTTATACCAGTTTGCGGAGACTTTGCCTCAAGAGGTGTTGACCAAGATGAAGGCGCCACCGAAGGATGATAAGGTACCCATCATCACTCCTAGGATTCTTGCTGGGTATGACGGTTTTCTTCTGGGGTTTCCAACCCGATTTGGTACAACTCCTGCTCAGGTGCGAACCTTCATTGACTCCCTTGGAGGGCTCTGGGTAAGTGGTGGTCTTTATGGCAAATATTTTGGACTCTTCTTCTCTACAGGGACCCTTGGTGGTGGTCAGGAGACAACTGCTTTGACCACTCTTACTGCGTTTGTCCACAATGGCGCCATCTATGTCCCTCTGGGATATGCCAAAACCTTTGCTTTACTGTCCAATGTTGAAGAGGCTCACGGAGGGTCTGCTTATGGTGCTGGTTGTTTGGCTGGCTCTGACAATTCCCGTCAACCTTCAAGCCTTGAGCTTGAGCTTGCCCACACACAGGGTAAAGT
This sequence comes from Trigonopsis cantarellii, assembly GCA_030574495.1. Taxonomy (NCBI): domain Eukaryota; kingdom Fungi; phylum Ascomycota; class Trigonopsidomycetes; order Trigonopsidales; family Trigonopsidaceae; genus Trigonopsis; species Trigonopsis cantarellii. Next base: position 104,089 of record JAJMFB010000021.1, read on the forward strand.
CTTTTATGAGACCTTGGCTCGAGTCGACTTTAGTTAGAATTCCTCGGAATTGGGTAGGTGTTTATCTTACAGATTAATTGGTCGATCTCAATAGAAACGTTCTTTTTGGCGCGTATCGCGTTGTCTTGTTTGTTTGTGCCGTGCATCTTTTTGCTCTTAGTTTGAAATTACAGCTCTATGTCATTCAAGAAAATCGAATTAGCAATACGAAAAATGACTTGTGGTTTGCGTCAAAGTACAAATTGTCAATTGATGTGTGTGTAATCTGTTATATAGTATATGGCAACCCAATCTCGTGCGTGATATTTTAACTTTAAGTTCAATTACGGATGACATTAAGACGAGATTTGAAACTTGATGAGTGTTGCATACTCAGTAAAGTCGGAAGGATATTACTAATTGGTACTTCAGGTTATCAAAAAAAAAAAAAATGACAGACAGTACCTATGGGACGGCTTTGTGAATACATTTCTTCTACCTGGGGAGATTATGGTGGGAGTTGGATAACTTTATCCGAATTTCGACATGCGGCATGTTGTTATCAGATTGCGCTATACTAGATTCAGACATTAGGAGGATCTTACCTATTTGCGTCTCTCACACCTTACCGGATAGTCCTACTTTAAAGCACAAGTACATTACCGGATAATAGACCGTGCATCTATAAGTCTTTTTTCTCCTTCTTGTTGTTGTTCAGTATGGGTTCAGCTCTTTCATCTCACAAGCACCATCATCACGAAAAGCCAGGCCAGGAGCCTAGCGAGCAAGAGCATCGCCGTTCCCAGGAACCTAAACCGGCTGTCGGCGCTGCCAAGACTACGTCCCACCAGTCGGCACAAAACAATGCCCACCCAATACTTTCCCCTGTCGAGACGGTACAATCACTGTCCCCTGTTATGAGCGACAGGCCACAGGTGGATGCTGACTTTCCTTCAATGTCTGAAGAACCCTCAAAGGCACAATTCCCTGAAGAGTATACTACCGAAACAGCTACCGGTTTAGTTCCTGCTAGTACAATTATCGAAGCTCGTAGGCAGAAGGCTTTGGAACAGCAGAAACTCAAGCGAGCCGAGGAAGAAGAAAAACAAAGGGAGAAACATCATAAGCATTAGTTCTACTCTTCTGAATTTATTGTTATTTGTAGAATTGTTTTCATTTTTTTAGGTATTTTTAGGGCTAAATTTGTTGCGTCTTCTGTTCTACTTTTTTATAATTATCATTATTTTTATGATTAATGGTAGCTTTAGGAGTAATTTTCTTACGTTTCCCAGCATTATTCATGTAAACTTATACAGGACAGCCACACGCAATGAATGACCGTCGTCTTAATCTTGTTTCAGTTTCGATCTCGATATGACCTGTTTGCCACTTTCGACGGTGAGTCCTTTGCTTTTGGGACCAAAAGACTGGTTACCCTAAACGACGCGCCCCACCATCCAAGGAGAGACTAAATCGGATTTAGGCCAGCATCCCTTTAGCGAGCAGGCACTACACAGAGGGTTTATTCCATTGTACACTTGAATCTTTCCTTTCTTTCTTTCTTTTATTTTTTTTTATTGTATAGCAAAAAGATGAAAGCAGCTTTCTGGTTATCGGCTCTCGCTTCAGCGCTGGGCGCGGTTTCAGCGTCTGATGTCTTTAATCTTACCGCTGCCAACTTCGATGAGTTCGCCGCCGATCATCCAGTCTTTTTAGCAGAATTTTTTGCCCCTTGGTGGTAAGTAAATTCATCTGAAGTTTGAAAATTCATCTTTTTCTGCCTTAACCGTGGCTGTATTTTTGATCCTGATGCTAATGGTTTGATCTGATCTAGTGGCCACTGCAAGAATTTGGCACCCCACTATGAGGCTGCCGCCACCGAATTGAAGGAAGAAGCTGCATTTGCTAAGGTCGACTGTACCGAAGACAGAGAATTATGTGAAAAGTTTGGAGTACAAGGATTCCCCACGCTTAAGGTTTTCAGATCAGGGCAAGAGGCAACACCCTACACTGGAGCCCGCACTCAGGAAGGCCTTACATCTTTTATGCGAAAGCAGCTAGAGCCTCTTCTTAATGAGATCACCAAGGAAAACCTAGATGATTTCAAATATCAGAATGATGTGGTGGTTGTGGCATTTTTTGACAAAGAAGGCAAGGACAATGAGACCTTCTCCCAAGCTGCTGATGTTTTGAGATCAAAATTCACTTTCGGAGCATCAAACGATGCTGAGTTGGCAAAATCCATTGGTATAGACTCGCTGCCTGGATTTGTCGTTTACAAGAACGCAGACGATGAAGTATTGACTTTCCCGTCTGATTCGGAATGGGACATTGAGACAATTGGAGACTTTATTCTCAACAATGGGTTACCTCTTCTCAGTGAAATTGGACCTAGTACATTTGAAGATCTTATGGCTCGAGACAAACCTCTGGGATATCTTTTCTACAACACCAAGGAAGAGCGTGATGAGATTGAAGAGTGGCTCAAGCCAATCGCTAAGGAGGTCCGAGATGTGTTGACGCTTGGATTCATGAATGCCACTACCTATGGCGCACACAGTGGAGCGCTGAATCTTGAACAAAAGTTCCCAGCTCTTGCCTTCTTTGATACCAAGAACAATAAAAAGTACGTTTTTGATCAGACTAAAGACTTTGTCGGTGACGTTGTCAGCGACTGGATTCGCGATGTGAGTACTGGAAAGGCCGTTCGCTCTATCAAGTCTGAGGCTATTCCTGAAACCCAGGATGAGGCTGTTTATGTTGTTGTTGCCAATTCTTTCAATGATATTGTCAATGACACTTCCAAGGATGTATTGGTAGAATATTATGCTCCATGGTGTGGACATTGCAAGGCTTTAGCGCCCAAGTACGAGGCTCTTGCCCAAGCATATGCTGATGATAAGGAGACTAGTGATAAGGTTATTATTGCTAAGATTGATGCGACAGCAAATGATGTTGATTTTGATATTGAAGGTTTCCCTACTATTGTACTTTATCCTGCTGGAGACAAGGAGAATCCAGTTGTGTATTCAGGGCAAAGAAACGAAGGCGACTTTGCTCAATTTATTAATGAGAAGGGTACTCACGGAGCGAAAATTCCCGATTCTTTTGCACCCAAAGAAGAGGCAAACGAATCGAGTGGGGATGAAGCTGATGCTGAAGAGAGTGTCCATGATGAACTCTAAAAGGTCATGTGTATGACTACGAAGAAAACTCACCTACTATTAGGAGTAAAAGAATAGAGAAAAAAAAAAATCTGACCATGTATGCAGATTAAGGGAAATTGAAAATAAGGGGAACAAAATTTGAGTATGTACGACAATAGACATGAAGAACAATCAAAGTTTATTGAAGTTCAAACAGGAAATTACGTAAGCTATGACTCTTGTGTAGCAGCAGCCTCATCTGGAGGATTTTCCGATGATTTTTGCGGCTCGTCGTTATTATCGTTACTGGCAGTAGTAGTAGTAGAAGTGGAAGCAGCAGGCAGGGGCGGATGATGATGGGGTGGACCACCAGATGGTGGAGGAGCCGAGATTGATTCGTTTGTTTTTGAGATGACATCCCGCTCTTTACTTTGCTTTTCCTGTTCTGCAAAGTATTCTTGGATATCTGATGCAGCAGGTTTGGGTTTTGATGTAGTATTGCGGTGATGACGAGAATGATTGAGTGATGGGGGCGGTGGAGGGGCACCTGAACCAACAGGCGGCGGTCCCGCAGCAGGTGTAAATAGATCGGCTTCTTCCGAAGTAGCAGCGACAACATTAGTATCTTCACTACCATCAAACATTGTCTCTCCGGGGAGTGGAACTCCACTCGATATTGCCGCTGTACTTGAATCTGACAAGCTGGTAACAAAGTCCCCCTTTGTTATCTCACCCACAGTCCCAGTAAGAGGTTGCGGTATCCTGTGAAGATATCCATAGGCAAGAGCACACCCCAGTAATCCATCACCTCCCCATCTGCGGTTGGGAATAACCGTCACAACCCTCGTAATATTTAGTTGATGATTGTAAACCAACAAGGGCAATGGTTGATCGACGTGGGACTCGATGGCTCGATATAAGGAGTTTTCCCCAATTAAAAGAGGTAAAAGACTCAAACCATCACCATTCTCGTCGTCGTCATCATCCAATAATTCTTCGTCTCCAGCATCTTGACTTGATCCCGCTTCTTTATTCCCTTGTTGAAGTCTATCCTCTGGTGACCATCGACTATTGGCTAATCCAAGTATATAGTCCCCAAACGGAACAAGATTAGCATTGTCAGCAGGAGAACCAGCCTGGACCTCCAAGACATGCCAAACAAAATCAGCAATAGATAGAGGAGTCCACTGAAGAGATATACCAAGCAAATTGGTAGATTGATCATTCCCAGTTGATTCCCCAGGTTTGTTGTCAAGGGTTATGATAACCTGCCGCAAGCTGTGTCCTTTTGATGACCATATTATGAAAGTCAGGCTCCGCCCTTGGCAGTTGAGTATTTCTTGCTTGAATAACTCTGTTTTTATTTTAAAAATGTAATGGAAATATTAGCCTGTGAACTTAGAAAATTTCAAAATAAATCAAACACCGTCTTACCGTCAGTTAGAGCAATATTATTATTATTATTTTCTACATTGACTGTATTCTGAAATGAAGATCCCTGTAGTGTGCTGGTAAAGGCTGCCTTCAATAATCCCAGACTGTCACCAGCACTAGAACTTTCAGCACTAGCAGCAGCAGCAGCAGCGAAATTTTCATCCAGAATGCGACCGTTAAGACCGACTATATAATCAAAGTAGGATTCCAGTCCATATCTTTCGCCAATCGATCCCGGTTCAACATTCACAATTCGAAATCCTTTACTGTTGCGTGTATCAATAGTTGCTTTACCGCCTCCGCCAGAACCACCAGATAGCTGACTTTGCTCGTTGCCCATATTTATATTGCACAAGTTACTGGCGGTTAATATTTTCCCACACACGCTTACAGTACCTTACCCTGCCCCTATCCTCCTTTTTGTGGAGTTGTTGCTGGATCTCTCTCTTCCCAACTCCACCACAACTTGTTTCACCACTCCATTGTAAAAAAAAGCGCCGAAAAGTGATACAGACAGATAGGCAGAGATGTAGCTTGAATTATTTGGCCTGTATGATACTGTTTTTACGTAAGGTTAATCTGTACACTAGATTGTTGTTGCCATATTTGCATTTATATCCTATTTGAATTATACCGATTAACTTGACCCTAATATACACGATCACATAGACTAATACTGTAATTTCTGTTGTTTGTGTGTGTTGTCTTGCCAGGCTGTTTATTTGCTTACCTCCTTCCCTTTTATGAAATAAAGTGCATACCACTCTTAACAAATGCCTCAATTACTCAGTTTCGATCGCATTTCAATGGCATTAGAATACCACCAGCAAAAGAAACTGCCCTATTACGTTGTTATGGCGTTCCTACTTTTGTACATTCTGTTTCAAGGTGATTGTTTGGTGTGTGTTATTTGCCTCCCTGTGTAGCTCTCTATATTAACCTTGAGCCCAGTTTTGATTTTGACCGGCTGTGCTTCTTCAGACCGAGGGCTGGCAAATCTTTATGTTTTGAGATTTCGATATGCTCTTAATAACGAGTCGATTCCTGTCAACATGAATGACAAATCTTCTCCATTGTCGAGTATCACTGAATACTTTGTTACTGCCACTATAACTCCAGTCATTGAGATTAGAGCTGGAATGGTAGGAATGTGCGTATATAGTGACCAACGAGGAGTGCCTTTTTGTGCATCAAGGTATAATCGTCAAAAGATTGCACTGGCATTCGGTTTATCCGAGCTTGATGATCAGGCTCTTGGTTCATCGTTATCACTAATGCAGGTCATCGGTTCTGACTTTACTGCCTTGAATTCCTTTGTTCCTCGCAATATCTTTGACAATGTCTACATGCTAGCAAATCGGTTGTTCCATCCCCATATGCTCCTCCTTGCTGTGGTATGTGCTACTTTCAGTTTCTGCATCACCTTCTGGTGCATATACGTTCGTGGCTCCAACATTGTCTACGTCGCGTGCAAATTATCCTTATTTGCAACCTGTCTCGCCTTCACGTTGACCCTGTTGAGTTATAATGAGCCAAACGGTGGATATTCAGAATACAATCTTCTACCTGCAACTTCGGTATGGAGAGCTGTCGAAGTAACAAGGGGGACATCTGTGGCTGGGCTTTTTATTGCCAGCTTGAGTATATCTGCGTCTTGTGCTCTTATTCAATGGTTTCTACAAAGGGAACAGTTTCGTGAACTTCGCAAAAAGGAAATCACTGCTGCTATTCCCAATTCCGTTCCAATCCAGATTCCGACTGGCCAACAGCAGCCGCCGCCGCCGCCGCCGCCTCCACCAAACTATCAGGAAACTTGGCGTTTATCTCCTCATTGTGAGCTGGAACGCGCAATCCATAACGGCATCGCTAGGAATGCTGACCCCGCCGGACCCAGACGCCGTGCCTCAAGTAATCGTTCAGGTCACAATGACCCTTAGACATTTTTAGCAATCAAGTAGACTATCTAACCTTTAACTTGCACATTTTCTGCCGTCGTCCTTCTCCCAACTTTTTGTGCAAGAATAAAACGTTAATGTGACCCCTTTTATAATATATACTTTATTGAGACTACAACTAAATACTAAATAATACAATGTCTCGGTGTGTCTATCTAGTGCTTTCGTTCAGATGCGTGAAAAAATGGGTTCCCCTCAATATTCGGGTCCATACCTGTACCAAGGTGCATGAATAAAAATGTTTGTCTTTATCGAAGAACACGAAAAAAATAAAGTTAAAAAAAAAAAAAAAAAAAAAATTTATATATCCAAACCGCAATATGAAATAACCAAAGTGTAAGCTATTTCGACTATAATATCGGTCAACGTAAATAATGCATACTGACTAGACTCGGATGGCCTTAAATGAGTGTTAAAATCAAGGAAACTTGAAATTTGCTTCTGCATTGGTTCTTTCCGAAGAAAAGCGAGATGCATTCCCAGCATTTCGTTTGGATCCCCCATTATCTCTGGAAAGATGTTGCGATTGATGATTTGCACCACCTTGGTTTTGGATTTTGAATCGTTCAACTAACCAGGCACATTTGCTTCCCCACTTGGATCCTCGTAGCGACACCATGTGTTTCCTGATCTGGGCAGCCACTTGATCTTTTTGACTTACAGATCCATGCTGAAGAATGTATTGTACAAGATAATTCCCATGAGCATCTGAAGCAATGTCAATAAGAGGAATTCTCGGCCGTTCTGGTCTACCTTCGCAGATAACGTCCAAATATTTCTGAATTAGCTCGGTGCTCCCCATTTTGAGAATTTTCTCTATAACTTTAGAAGCAAATTGATCAGTACTATAAGCCTCTGCCTTTTGGAATATGTTTTTAAGCATCGTTTCGGAGTCTTCTGGAGAACCATTTTCCACTAGATGTTGAACTACCCAGTTACCCCACTGCCCCCGCGCAATAGTATCCATATTCTCCATTACCTCTTCAATGCAAGGACGCTTATATAGAACTAGTATTAGCATACAATTTCCAAGATTCTCAAAAACGTGTTAGAGTCAATAGTTACCTTATCTTCTTCCAAGCAATTTTCAAATATATTCTGAACAACTAAACTTCCAGTTTCACCTAGAGCGACTTCGGCCCAGCGTCCAGCAAGCTCGCGGTTCAGGGCCGCCATGATATTTGGAGGGGCATTCTCCCATCTAAGCTCAAAAAGCTTTTGCCAAACGTGACAAGCATATCTGTGTGTGACAGTCTCCAAGATACAAAGCAGAAGTTCTTCGACAAAAGCGTACTTGAGACTTTCCTTGACACAATCCAAGGCCTTTTGTACGACATGGCAGCCGAACGCGTCCAAGGAAAGGCTAACAACATTGCCTCTGATAGCATCAGCAATACAGTCAACTTGAAAGGGAGTGCCGTGCTCAAAACATCTTTGGACAAGGAAATTGCCAAATCTATTAATCATCAATTGATAAGCTTGGTCGACGATAGCACCAACAATAAGATATTTCTGCTCAGAGGTACCAATTTTTAGTTTCTGCTGAAGAAATATGGAAGCTTGTTGATCATTCCTTGTTACAATCTTTTCGACAATAACCTGCACTTGTAGTGTTAGTAAGCTATCATAGCTCACCAAATTAAAAAAAAAAAAAAAAGAAAATAAAAAACAGTCTGTCCTACCTTCCAGTCGCAGCTAATATTGCGTTCTAGCAAACGTCTATAGTTGACAGGGTCGTCAAGGTGATAGATATAAGACCCGGATGAGCTCTGAAAGTTATTAAACTATCACAAAGGCTGTAAGTCATGATGGAAAGACTTAAAAACGGAAAGTTCACAAACCTGAGACCTGTCTGATATGGTACGGCAGAAACTGTTACCATTGTATTGTTGTTGATACATATTAGAGACAGAATCAGGCTCATATGTTGTTACGTGTTCTCCGTAGGCAGACAATGGTCTGACAGAATTAGAAGGGTAACTGATCCATGCGCTTTCAGGATCTATAGCGTTGACGGATCGGTTCGCACCCATTTGCTGCCTATCATCATTGTAGTGCTTTCGTTTTACTCCTTCGAAATAAGGTTGCTTACTCCACATAGACGTATCGTTGTTACCTGATTCTGCCAACTGATGATCTTCTTGAGCCATATCGTGGTCAGAAATATGGTTTGACGGCAAATGTTGAGGCCTGAAATGAGGTCCCACAAAATCTTCGCGATAAGATAAACTATGTTGAGGGATAGAGGGTCGTTTAGATACGGGAAAAGTTTCAGCTGAGATAGGTTCATGAAGGTACCCCTGAGAGTTAGAAAGGGGATGCTTTGCAGCTCCATAGTCTCTCCAGATGGTATAATCACATGGACGCATTTCGTTCATTGAAGATTGTGGGACACCAGACTTGGCCGGAGAATTCCAAGGATAACCATCATTATTAGCAAGTAGATCTGAATTTTGCTCTTGCCAAGGCGTGCAGTCTGCAGAATATGCAGCAGGAACACTTTCGTTGGAATACTTTTTCTGGAATGACGGCTTGGAAAGTGAAAAGGGATCGTCATTATAATTGCAAGGAGTATAAGCAGGAAGTTGACTGCGAAAAAGACCAGGAGAAATCTTCATGCCAGATCGAGAGAGGCTCAAGGACCCATTGCGGCTTGTCAGTCTGCCAGATTGCGATAGAGCCATACCGTTTATCATAGTAGAAGGCAAAAAGCCTTCTTGAGCATTCAGTGCTGAGGCTGAAGCCTCGCGCAGAGGATTGATAGCACAGCTGGGCTCCTTATCGGCATCGAAGTGATGCTGAGTGTCCAAATGAGAAACAGATTCAATCCCTCCATTCGAAAACCCCGAAGAAATGTGGCGAGAGTTCTCATTTGGGTCTGAATGAGAACGGTTCATAATCTTTGTCTGTGATCTGAATCTTTCCTCTTAAGCAATAAAAAGCTGAGCACTTCAAGGTAGATGAAAATAGCAAGAATAAGGAAAGGAAAATGAAAGGAAAGACGTTTCTATAAGATAGAATAACAAGAGAAATGGTTAGGTATGAGAAGGAAGAAATGTAGAGTAGCAATGTGTAAGCGCACAAAGGCTAAGCCGCACAAAAGAGGGCAACTTTCCTTTCTATCGCCTAGCATATACTTTGATGAACGCATTTGAGTCAAAGATTTCGGCTAAGACTATACATACGTATATGTAATGAAATGGGGTATATTTCCTTATATAGAGGTATAGCGATAAGGGTATTGGTTGGATATGCATGTACGGTATACTATTACAATTCATTCACTCAACAGCTCTTCGGAATAAGGTATTTGAATACTATTCCAGGTTCTGAACAAAACATCAGGGTATAATCGATAGCATTATATGAAGCTCACACCCTTGTGATTTACTGCGCATAACGATATCTTTGTAAATATATTTAAGTCACGTGACCCCGAAAATGTGTCCCATCTCCCACCACCAATTTGCGAGGGTCTAGGCCAAGCTTAAGTAGTTCAACACCAAAAAGAAGATATCTGAAACAAAAAATCCATTGAAGGGATTACGATCCCCTCTGCTATGGGATCCCAAAGACGGGGAAAGGACCCAGTTGAAATCCAGGTGGTGTTCCCTGACGGCCCCGTCTTTGCTGGCGAGAGACTTGTTGCCCTCATCAACTTCAGAAACAATAGCCATCTCGCTGGCAAAGAGAACGGCTCGGGAGAAGTTTCGCGGGCGCCTCCGACAAACAATAAAAATAATAGTAATGTCGTTCAAAATAAGATCCAATTGGACAAAGCGACTCATGTACGCAACAAGCTCTCTGGACTTGGGATTAGCGCCAGCAAGAGCGATGTTCCCGATGATAGTCCCGACCTGACATTCGATCAGGACTTCAAATTCCCCGGTTCTGGCCTCGCAGACACTGCAAAGGGGAATAGTCCAGAGCTGTATACCGCAGAGTCAGGAGGCAGTGTATCAATGGATCCTATCGAGGAACTACCACCCAAGCATCACAAGAAATCATCATCTATCAGTATAGTCAGCCACGTACCTGAGATTCCAAACCATTTATCTAGAAATCAGTCGGAGACTTTTGAAGGAAATGATTCGACCAATGTCGCGGTGAAACAGCGATCAAAGCGTCTACCCGATCTCGTCATTGTCAATAACAGCGCTGCAATCTCAGCTGTCAGCAATGGGACAAATAGTCCAACTGATCTACCGCTCCGAACTCCTACTCACAAGCCCGGCGCTCTAAGCAAACTATCGTTTGATCTGAGTGAAGAAGGATATACAGAGTACGAGCGCAACAGCAGCTTGGACCTAACGGCACCAGTGAGCCGAAATGAAGAAGCCCCTATGAATGCTAGCACACCCCAATTGTCTCCAATCTTACTCCTGATGGGATCAGCACAGGTATCTGGAGGATTCATTGTCGATCATTCAATGATCAGAGAATCTGAATTCGACAATGTGAAGCGTCAGTCCACTATTAGCAACGGCGTGGGAGTCGGCATTATTGGTACGGCTAGAGGCGGCGCAAATAGCGGTACAGGATTTCTTAAGGATTTGGCTAGTGGTATTGGATCATTTTTACGGAATGCAGATGACAAGAGTTCATTTGAAGAAGAAAATAAAAAGAATGAGGCATCTAAATCTGTTCCGGTTTTCCAGACCTTGCAGACTGTCCTTTTTATTGATCTATTGTTGAACCCGGGGGAAACAAAGACGTATAGATACGAGCTCCAATTACCCAAGGAGCTTCCTCCCACATATAGAGGTCGAGCTGTTCGCATAGCTTATACTCTTATCATAGGTATCCAAACTCAGAGAGAAGGCGACCCCCCTCAATACAGATATGTTCGGATTCCTTTCCGAGTCTCTGCTAATATTGATCAGAGCGGATCCCAGACAATTTACGATGTATATTCTCCCATTATACAGTTGAAAGAGGAAGCATCGACTTCTTTTATTTCTGATTACAAGGGAAGCAAACGGAACAGCGTTCTCATTGAGGAAGCCAATGCTCAAAGACTTAAAAAGAATGAGAAGGGGACCAAGCTGGCTTTTATCAAGTATTTGGATCAATTACTGTCATCTAAAGATGGCCAGGTCCAATCTCCAGACACTGAATCTGCATTATCTTCTCCTGATGGTCAAACGGCACATAGTTGTCGGGATAATATTGAATCGACCGTACGATCTTTCCAACAACTGCATGCTAGGAGAATACAGAACCATCCTGGATTTAGCCAAAAGACCCTTTTTACAATAAACTGGGGTAAAAGTCCCGTTACTATTGTCAGCCTTTCAAAGCCAATTTATAAAGTGGGAGAACAATTAAACTTTTTTGTTGATTTTTCGACCCATTCTGGCGAGCTCCAGTCGTTACGGCCATACTACCTAGTGGCAAGTTTAGAAGTGCTCGAGAAAGTCGATGCCTCAGTGAGTGCAAAGAGTAACTCGGAACCTTCTACGTACGTAGGTAAGGTTCATTCGGAAATGCGTCGATGGGTCGCATCATTATCTTGTGGGTCTTTCAGCCTTAATATACCTGCGTCAGCTACCGCCCAATTCACAACCTCCATATTTTCAGTGGAATGGTATCTTCATCTCCAAATTATCGTCTCTGTTGAAGACCTGGAGGCCGCAAAGCAGATGACTGAGAGGTCCAACACCTCGTCTGGCGAAAACGAGCAAGAGTCATTAAACACCCAGCTGTTAGGTCCTGACGACCTTCATGATGGGGTCACCCTCGAAGATCATTCGGGTACTAAAGAAGAGACAGAAGGAAAACATATCTCGGCGAATCTATACAGAACGAGAGAAGATTTATTTGAAGTTGTTAACGAGTCACCAGAATCGAGTATTTTCATATCTCGCAGCAAGATTTTTTGTGGGACAGTAGACTGCAGAGTACCACTATCTGTACTTCCAACAAATCAGCATGTTTCTGCACAGCCTGGGGTTGGATATCCTCGATGAGGACTGTTCGTTCATGAATTTCTTTATTACAGGGATCATTTGACAAGGTTTTTTTTTTCTTTTCTGTTTCTTGATAACGTTCCTGGTAGTAGGGGTAGTAGTACACATTATTTATTTTTGCATAATTTATTTTCAATTGAGAGACTATAAGTTAACAGGGGGATTTTATAAAGCAATTTATTAAAGTAATTTATTGGTGTAGCATTCCTATCCTTTTCTTTGTACAGACCAAAAGTAAAAAAAAAAATTCATATATATACATAGCATGTACTAATAAGGCTCATGATGATGCTACAGCTTTTGCGTTTAATGGAGATTGTAGGTGTAGAGTAATCTTATTGTCCTGAACCCACTGAGCCCAGGCAGAAGTGGGTCTTCTCCGAGGGATACTCGAAGGGTGGCTTCTGGCAATAAGAGTGTTAAGATCTTCTTCTTTCCTCTTCTTAAGGAACTGCTGAGCACTCATAATCTCAGGAGCTGATCCCAACGCTTTAGCTGACGCCTTGGTCTTCTTGACATAATCACGATACTCCTTGTAATAAAGAGCTTTCCCGGTCTTTGCAACCGGAGGATTTGAATCTCTGGCAATGCGTTCCTCTAGCTTTCTCTGCTTCTCTCTCTGAGCCTCAAGGACCTGATAACGTAGTTTCCACCCTGTCATGCCTAGCTCCTTGATACGGGCCGGTTTGTCTTTGGTCAGATAGTTGTCAAGCCCTCCCTCTTTGTCAATAGTTTTGAGAACAACAGCAGCAACTCTAAGTTTAATAAGACGATTAAGGCTTTCAGACCAGAGTCTTTTTCTGAGCACATTAGGTTTCCAAAACCGCCTGCTATGATTTCGAAACTCGGATATCTGATTACCGTAGCGTTTTATTCTCCCCCCATACAGCCCTCGATCAGACTGCTTGTAGAACGTAGCCGGGCAATATTTATACTCTGGAACAACAGGTGCATTCTTAAACTTAATCCGGTATGGGTTTACGTATTCGGGCATCGTGTAATTGACAGTTGGTTTCGCTACTCGTCGATTCATAACGTGGTTCAGCGATCGAGCATTGACACCAGAAGAAGAAGAAAAACTCCTAGATCCCCTTAACAAGTCGGAGTTTGCTCCTCGAAACAAAGAACTTATCTGCCATGGAGCTGAGCTCAGATAATTCTGTGCCATAATTGCAGTTGGTTCAAGATCTCCGTTGATCTGAAGAAAAGGGAGGGAAATTCTTGACTGGAACCTTTCAGCACGGAGTAAATAAGAGACCACCCAAATTATTAAAACTCAAAAAAATATTTGGGAGAAAGTTTTTTTCCTCTTTTTTCCACCACATCTTTTATGGATGTCGAAAGTCTGTGCTTGACAATTGGATTGGTCTTCTCGGAGATTTCAGCGGTTGGCAAGCTATTGATGGCATTTAAGGAGGCTGAGAACATGCTTTCGCACGGTGAGGCAGATTTCCTGCCATCACAGACTTTAGATCAATGACCTGGGCTCTTGTGTATCTGAAGATGGAGCATTATATCTTTTAGTATTAGAAGGGAGATGTCTTGAGCTATTATATTACTGGGGTTCACACTTCACGATATAATGTGCTCGATGTCTTATCTGGTATTATATGGGTCTTTTGCGTCGAAGTCTTCTAATACATAGCCCTTGTCAGGCATCATATTCCTAGACGCTGCGGATGGCCGTCGGCTAATGACCGTTTGGGTAAAACCATGTTGCACACATTATTCAATTTATTTTCAGTTGTATTACTGCTTTCATGTTTAGTGTTTGTAGATCAGTAAGTACAGAGAATCTTAGAATTCTGTCTGAATCCCTCTCTTTTTGTCTATATTGAAGTGGAAATCAATCAAAGAAATAGCATTTTATCTCAGTCAACTTTTGGTAGCATCAAATTAAACAAACAAACAAGTTTTAACTCTATCAACGACGATTTTTACCCCTGAATGTATTGCCTCTCCCGCCGAAATTGGGCTTCCCTGTTCGCCTTCTTTTTGAATCAAATCGGGATGACTTTGTATTGTTTTGATTTCGTCCAGAAGTCTCCACATCTTCTTCATCCTCATCGACAACGAGTTCTTCATCCGAATCGTATTGTTTCCGTCTTTTCTTTGTAGGTCTTTTACCGATAAATTGGCCCTTCAGCTCTGTAGTAGATTCCCCATCTCCAGCCGCAGCTTCACCGCCTGTGGCTAAACGCTGCTGCTCTTTCTTGTTCCTACTGGTTTTTTGATCCTCATCGTCGTCAAAGACAAACTTGCCGTTGGTGTCTTTGCGAGCATCACGCGGGCGCTGTTGTTTATTATTTCCAGAAGTCAATCCCTTAGCTAATGATATCTGATCAAGAAGGTTCATTGGCTCAGATTCGTTCTCTAAGAGGAAGGCTTTGGTTTTATTGGGCAGCTTTTTGCGGCCTGCATCGCCTTCACCATCCGAACCAGACATATCTTCATCTGAATCGCTGTACAAAGCCCGATCATACTCGTTACTGAATGATTTCTTAGCAGACTCCTTTTCGCCACTTTCTGAAGATTGAGGCAGCTCTAACTTCTTTCTGCTTGCTCGATCTTTAGTTTTGCGAATATTGCGAAGAAGTTTCATGTCTTCTTCTGGGAATCTTGACTCCAAAGCATCAGTCCCAACTCTCCTGATAAGACGCTCAAATATGTGCTTAACTTTAGCCTTAAAATGACCCTTGTGCTCATGGGACCATCTCAACAAGTTGGGTATCAATTCGTCAAGTCTTGGTTGGAAAATATCGACTGGTAGTGATATGACTTCGATTTTAACAAAACCAAGTGTAGACTTGACAATCTCTCGATTCGGTGATGTCAAGAAAAGCTCTACCGTAGAACATAGCTCCACAAGAAAGTTGTCATCGAGATCTTTATGAAAGTCATACATTATACGACTCAGGGCAGTGACTGTTGCAGATATCATATGACCAGTTAAGCCTGCTAAACCAGGAAGAATCATTGTAAAATATTCTTTCAATGAGGCATCAACCACTTTTCCTCCAAATTCTAGGCGACCTCCTTGTTTCATTCTATTCCCCATAGAGACAAGCAGCTCGTATGCCCCTTCTCGAGTCTTTTCATTTACTTCTTTTGTTCCCATAACAGCTTCAGAGATGATCTCTGGAATGAAACTCATTGAGCCCTCATTCGAAGTGGCGTTCACAGCTGAACAGAGAGCCAATAGTCGCTGGCCACGGGCAGGCGGAGCTACAGAATCCTTTAGTTCAACAAGGATGATCTTGACCTGCTCGACAAGAGAACTATCAAGCTTCTCCAGCAACAATGAAATCATTTTGTAAGCTTTTTTCTGTAGCTGAGCATCGTTAGATGAACCAGCTGTCGTCTTAAATATATCTACCAATTGCTGATACCTGTCATCTTTTAGGAAAGGCGAGATGGCGATTATAAGATCCATCAATCCGTGTGAAGTGGGAGGTAGCTCTCCTTTGGAATTATTATTTGTGGTTTTTTTCTTGGTATCTCCATTGCCGTTACTATGTTGCTCGCGACTTTCACGCTCTTCCTTGAGCGATGATTCCAGCATTGCTACCATGCGGTCAAAAGTTTGAATGAGAGCTGGATACTCACTGATCATCAAGAAAGGGCTCACACATTCTAGAATGACTTGCCGTTCGTTAGGTAGGGTAGAAAAGAATACATTGCTCAGAACTAGCAAGAAAGTTTGAGCAAAATTCTGAGAAAGAAATTTTATATTCTTGTTGGCTTCCTTCAAATCAGGCCTGTATATGGATGCCAAAATGCTGTCTGACTCATTGCCCTCTTCTTCATGTAGCTGCTGTACCAAGAGATTGGGTTCCACCAAAAGCCGAAGCGATCGACATATAACCGGTCGCAACTGGGGAGCTTCATACAGGTTACTAGCCAAAACTTGAGCAAATTCCGGAGTGAGCCCCTTCGTAAGGTCTGTGCAAAATTCACAGAACCTCGGAAGAAGAGACCATATTTGATCAACGAGGGTTAGGAAGATCTTGTTTTCCATGGAATCAGGTTTTCCTTCAGATGCACGTTCGCTCAATTGATTAGTGAGTGGTAAAAGCTTTTTGGCAAAATATGAAAGCTTCGCTCTGTAAATGTTATCTCGGAGAAGTGGGAGAAGCCAGGCTCTACCCGGTTCCGAGGATGTAGGGTTAAGCAGATTGAGAGGAAGAATCTCTAAAATCCTTTCCGGCCCGAAAGCTCGAATGGCAGCTGTAAGGACTTTTTCCGCTTCATTATGGCCTTCAAACTTGTCGTTTGACCTTAGTTGTCCAACAATGTTAATCGATTCAACAAGATAAGGGTCCGCTGCTGGTCCCAAGTGATCAAGGACGGCAGATAAAATATCCGAAATTTCTATCCAACAGTCCTGGTATCTAGCGTTGAGCAATCCACTTGTCTGCTTGGCCAATAACTCGGTGGCCTTCTTGATAGGTTTACTCGAGTCCTTGATGACTTGCTGTTTGATAGAAGTGGATATTAATGCCACTAAACACTGGGCACCAGATGTACGAATATTGGGAGCCTCAGATCTTAGAAAGCTCGTCACACTCTCGAAACTAGTCGGTAGTGACAAATAGCATTTGATAGGGTCATGTTGGGAATAGCATTCATATGTTTGAGCAAGTAGTGCACACCAAGGAGGAGCAAGCTGGCGATTGTTGACTGCTGGTTTCAACTTCATTACAGAGTCAACAATTTTTGAAATTAAATCGCTGGAGTCGCTGTCATCTGGAATATTGCGGAAAGTTGACTCAAAAGCATCAAAGGCAACAAGGACAATTCTCTGATCAGAAGATCGACATAAAGAGAATAAAGTAGAACAAAGAGTCCCGATTTTCGATTCGGGAAAACCACCTGCAGATGTGACCGCTTTTAGAAGTTGGATCGAATGGATAACTTGCTGTTTTGCGCTCTCTTCATCAGATTTCTTAATTTCCCTACCAGCATTTTCCAACGTGGTTAAGGCAACATCAACGCACATATCGTTGGCAGGGTGCAGGCGACTTGGACTGGGGGGTATGTGTCTCAGGACTGCAGTTAAGGCTTCCAAAGCACGTTTCCGAACTTTTGGACGAGGATCTAACCCAATCTTCATTAATCCTCTTATAGCGGATCGAGCACCACCACTTTTGTCTGACCAGGCAGAGGCATCTTGCGCTTCCAAAAGATACTGAAGACAGCCGATTGAGGAGCGAAGAAACTGAGGTTCCGCTTCAGAATAAGTCAAAGCATAAGCAATTTGCGGAAGCATGGTTGAAAACTTGGACTTTAAAAGCCCCTTGGGCACAAAAGGCATAATTATATTGAGAAAATATGTTGCAGAGCTGGCAAGGTCATGATCAACCGATAATGGGGATGCAAATGCTTTGTCGAGCAGAGATAAAAAGGAAAGAAAGTAATAAGCACCATTCAGCGAATCAGTCGCATTTTCGTTTTCATCCTTCAAGGATTCCTCCACAGCGATCAAGATAATGGCAAGCTTCAAAGTAATGTAATGTGTCAGTAAGAATAATTACTTATAGTTCTCCAACGTTGAGAGAAATACCTTTTTCTGATGAGGCAGTTTTGACTGGACATGAACCCGGATACGTCCAAGTTTGTCCTCGAGGACATCTGCAAAATGCTCTTCTTCTTGCCTACTTTCCTCAGACATGATTCTTGTCTGGTCTCCAAGTGTCTCAATCATCTCGGAGGGAGAAAAAAAAAAAAAAATTTGGAAATTGCCATTTTAGGAAATAGTTGGGACATCTCCAGCGAAAATATGTCCCATAGTAAGATTATCAGACAATGACTGCAATAGAAGTCTTTAGTCCGTGTGTACAGCGCTGTAAAAGCCCTGTTTGTCTAGAAACAGACGGTTAATGCCATCACCATCTGGAATTAGACTTGGGCTGACCAATGTGAAGAGGCTGTTGCAAAGTCTGGGAAGCCCTCATAAATCAGGGTGGAAAGTGATCCAGGTTGCAGGTACCAATGGAAAGGGATCAGTATGTGCGTTCCTCAGCAGTACTCTAAAATCTGCACATATTAAAACGGGCAGGTTTACGTCTCCTCATCTTGTTGATCGGTGGGACTGTATAACCATAGATGGGAAGATCATCGAGGAGAGTTTGTTCACGGAGATTGAACGGCAAGTGATTGAAACTGATCAGAAGGAGAGCATAGGATGCTCAAAGTTTGAAATCCTCACTGCGGTGGCTTTTGAAATATTCCGCAAGGCCAATGTTGAAATTGCAGTTGTGGAAGTAGGAGTCGGAGGCCGGACTGATGCGACCAATGTATT
Organism: Trigonopsis cantarellii; assembly: GCA_030574495.1. NCBI lineage: Eukaryota > Fungi > Ascomycota > Trigonopsidomycetes > Trigonopsidales > Trigonopsidaceae > Trigonopsis > Trigonopsis cantarellii. The sequence continues at coordinate 122,873 of JAJMFB010000021.1, forward strand.
TGACAAAGAGCAATTGCTTGTGTCTGTGATCACCAACATTGGGCTGGACCATGAGGCATTGCTCGGCAATACTATAGAGGAGATTGCGCGGGCTAAGAGTGGCATAATCAAAAAAGGAGTACCTTGCGTTGTTGACAATGAGAATAGGGCTAATGTCATTGAAGTAATCAAAGACGAATCCAAGCTTGTGGGAGCGCCGGTTGTCATAAGTCGGTACGATGAAAAGAAATCTATCCTCGAAACTGAGGCTTTTGGACATTTGAGTGTTGGATACTCTCCCCGTGAAAACATATGGACGAGGCTACCCGGAAAGCATCAACTGTTCAATGTGGCTACTGCTGTTACCGCGCTTTCAATAGTAGCTGGCAACGATGAATATGGATCCAAGATAACAGTTGAGGTTGTGCGTGAGGGAATCAGCAATGCCGAGTGGGCAGGGCGTCTGCAGTGGATCGAAGTAAATGGAAGAAAAGTACTTCTTGACGGGGCCCACAACAAACAAGCTGCAGGATTCTTATCTGACTATGTGGAATCTATCAGGAAGAACTCCTGTGTGACATGGATAATGGCCATGTCTGCTGGCAAAGACGCAAAGGACATTTTTGGTGAGCTCTTTCTCTCTCATCGACAACAGCAAAACTTTCTGATTGCCGTGGAGTTCGGTAAAGTAGACGGCATGCCATGGGTTAAACCCTGTCCGAAGGAGCAATTGGAAAGTGCAGCGAAATCGTTCATACCATCAGATCATGTCAGCGTTGATGATTCCGTCTTTGACGCCTTAAACACCAAAGTTCCCGGAGACCATTTGGTGATTGTATGTGGCAGCTTATATTTAGTATCTACTCTCCTACGCAAACTAGCTGAGCAATCGTGATAGTTCATTGTACCTTTTCTGTAAGCTATTCATCTTAGTACCGTACTACTTACTATACATAATATTACTATGGTGTTTGTTTTCTCCCACTTTGACATTTTTTTTTCCCTTCATTTTTCCGCAAAGGGAGAACAGAAAGTAAACACCCAACAACTGACAGTTCGTATTCGGCTTTTCAACACCTTGAGCGTGCTACAAGATTGGAGGTTTTCTCATTTAGCAGAGATCGACAGGACGAAAAGAGGTTTTTTTTTTTGGTTTTCTTTTTTCTTTTCCCTTTGTAGATATTTTCCCATTTTTTTTGTGTTTCTTTCTTGGTCGTCCTTTCTTGTCACTTAATTGGCAGTGAAATTTCTGGATCATTATGCATCTCCCGCTTCCGTCTATTGCCGACAAGAATGCTCGGCTTAAATCAAAGCCGTTTAGAAAACATTGGCGGGTCCGGACAGGCAGCTGCCTCGCTCTGTTGGTGATCGGTATTCTCGGTATACTATTTGTTTTCTTCAAGGCCCTTTCTTTTGTTTTTGCTAGTTGGGGCCGCCCAGCTATCGGATCTCCATATGTTGTTATCGTGACAGCTATAAATGTTGCTGAGTCTGCGGATGTGATCCAAAAGTTGGTGCAGAATCGACAGAGTTACGCGTTGAGACATGGTAGGTTTGTTATGATTTTCTGCTCCTTCTAGTCCATTCTGCTGACTTTGATTCTTACAGGATATGGCCTCTATACTCAATATGACTCTGATTTTTCCGATATATTGACTGATTCTCCAAAGGTATTACCAGTGTTATTTTAAGAATCACGTTGTGTTATATTTTTATTCTAACTGGCTATATTTAGACGTGGGCTCGCATTCCGGCAATGCGCGCTGCTTTACAACATTTTCCCAATGCACAATACTTCTGGTATCTAGACCAGGACGCTTTGATTATGGAACCCTCTTTGTCAATTGAAAAACATATCATTGAGCCTCTTGACAGCCTCATGCTGCGAGAATACCCGATTGCTCCTCCCAGTGAAAACATAAAATCATATCGATTTCTCAAACCCCAAGACGTACAGATCATTGTAACTCCTGATGATGGTCTAAGCACAAATTCATTTATTCTAAAGAATGGCGACTATGCTAAATTCCTTCTGGATGTTTGGTTCGAACCCCTGTATCGAAAGTTTGGATTTCCCAAAGCTGAAATGTCCGTTTTAACTCATATTGCTCAATGGCACCCGACAATTCTAAGCAAGATGGCTCTGATTCCAAGGCGGCGAATGAATTCCAAAGATTCTGGGGAGGATCCTCAGGCTCGATTTCAGCAGGGAGACTTTGTTGTAACCTTCCCTGGCTGTACTGTTACGTCTTCCATTTCTTGTGAGCCTTTTATGAAAAAGTACTATGATATGCTACTTTTGCCCGAAGAGGGCAAGGGATCTGGCGACTCCTCTCTTCCTCCTCCAGCAGCAGCAGCAGCACCTCCACCACCACCACAAGATGTAGTCCAACAGGAAAAGGAAAAGACTTCAGAAGAGAAAACAGAAGGCGAAAAGCTGGCGGGATCTGATAAATCTGATAAGTTGGTTGTGGAGGATCAGAAGTGAAGATAGTGTGTGTGTGTGTGTGGCATTGGTATAATTTCAATGGTATGTGGAAAAACCAACATGAGATGGATGCTTAATTCTTATAATGAGCTCTCCCCTTAACTTTGTTTTCTTTTTCTGCCCTCTATCCGCATCACATCTGTTAATGGTGTCGATTTGTTCACGGAAATAATTTTATGGTCCCCAGCAATAATACCCTTTGTTTTTATCCATTAATCGGGGATAAAAACCTGATGGCTGGTCTAGATGTATCTTGGTTTAGGTGATAGGGTAACGTGTGCGTGGTAAGGTATCACTGCTCTGCATTTTTGTTCGTCTTGACACAAACGCTCCGGAGCGTTTTCTTTTGTTTAAACTTGTCATTTTTCTCTTTTCTTTTCTGCAAATCATGTAATTAATACTAAGCTAATTATTAGGAGAGTTAATCATAACCCTGTTTTATTTGTAGAAAATGATCTTACTCAAAGACATCTACTTGTTACTGATCAATGCAGCCAATAAATTACTAGTCAATTGTAAACAGTCGTGATAGAGCCGTGTGGATACAGAAAGTCAAATAAGATACAGAGCCAGACAAGATTTAAGTTAGCTCTCTAGCATAGTTTAAACACTACTTTATTTATCGGATTACAAAGTTTGTCTTTTCCAATAAGAAAAAAAATTGTTATCTAATTCCCTTCAAGCTACTGAATTAAAAACTCTAAGAGGTATTTTTATTAGCATCTATATCGGAGCCCATCGGCTCCTCAGTTGGTGGCTCACTAGAATGTAGCCGCTGTAGTTGTTCTTGTTGTTGTTGCTGCTCTTTTTGCCGGTGTTGTTGCTGTTCTAGCCTAGTATCAAGAGCTCGTAACGCCAAAGCCCGCCGCCGCTCTGCTTCTGCTCGAGCAGGTGCAGCATTATCCCAGAAGGAAGCATTACTGCTGCCATTGCCGGTATTGCTTCGCGACCCAGGACCAGCCCTTTGCCTGTTGTTGGCTGTCGCTACATCTGATTGAGAAAATCGCGGTAGAAAACCTATCGCCGTCAATGGGCGTTTCACTGCTGTCGACACCTTTTCCAGAGGTTTATGTACAGCGTCAGGGAAAAAATGAGCAAAGGAAAATGTCTCCGATGGGTCGCCGCGCCAAGTATACGTTTCGAGACCAGAATTGGATATGTCAGATGCGGTTACAGGCAAAATTGACAGGGAGGAGTTGAGTTTGAAAAATCGAAGATATGTCCAAGACACCAAAAATCCCCAGCATACAAGTATCCCGGGGGCCAGGCTGACAGCAAAACCGTAAATGAGAGAAAAGTATAGAAATAATTGCGGTAGATGCTTGATGCGAAACCTTGCTACTCCCCCAAGCAAGACAAGATTATGCTCAGGGATCAGCTGTTTCAGCGCAACAAGCCACCCCATATCCAGTGCTGCTCCACCATAAGTAGCAATCTGTGAACCGCTGATTAAGCTCGTAATCAACCACGTAAGAAAGTTTGGTATTATAACCATCAAACAAATAAATTGAAACACTTCTCTGCTACCCCACGTCCGCTCAAAATAGGAGCTAGAATATATAAATACAACAATTTGGACTGGTAGCATAAAGTAATGCAGTTCAGTGAAGCTGGCTGTAATCAACGTCCATGGGTGGCCGATCAGTCCATTGAAACCATTGTACAGGCAAACGTAGTCTGCATATCCCACCCAACTGGCCAAGCAGCAGAGCACTAGCAATACGACTTGTATCCGACAAGTGACCGATATTCCGTGAGCCATATAGGAAGCTGATCAGTCTGAGCTGGCAATGTCTATGCACCGTATATATTGACAGTTCAACACCTCAGTCTTATCTGTTGTTAGCTCAATCACAGCACATGATTGTTTCCATTATTATACCTAAACTTACAACCAGTGACCAACACGTACAGCCATACATTAAAGCTGGTCTCTATCCAGCTCGGCTCCTTTAATAAGATCTAATTAATTCAATCCACTTTCTTTTTTTCGAAGTCCCAATCCAGAAAACAATCCACGTCCGGGTAAAAGAAGTTATCGAGGCCCAGGAGATGCTCATCGGAGAAGACAACAAGATCAGCAACGACTATCAGGGGATCATCTTTCAAGGTTGAATGATATGACGCTGACATCTCATGAGCTAAATTACTTAGTATGGCGGTATCTACAGGAGTCTGGTGAGCTACAAAAGTTCTTTCCTGTCAAGATATTTGACAGCTAACATGGGAAATAATATCAGGTTTCATTCACTCGACGTATGCTTTTCAGAATGAGTCTCGGGTTGCACAGTTTGATTTCAAGTACGCAAACAGGATCCCGGTGGGATCGCTAGTTAATGTGGTCCAGAAAGGGTTACAGTATATGTCGGTTGAAGCAATGGTTGGTCCCGATGGTAAAGAACTTCCGGAATCTGAACGTAAGCCTTTCAGTTTATTTGGAGATCAGGGCATTAGTGAGGATACACCAATAGTGGAATCTTCAGATGGGCGCAATACCACCGATGCAGCTGCTGTTGGTTTACTTGGGTCGGCAAAGACTAGAACTCCCGATCTTGTCGATAATGGAGTTTCTATCATCACTCCTGTGTCTGTCCTTGATAGAGCTGGAGAAGTTGTCGAATGTCAATTCAATCCTATTCAGTCGTACAAGCTGGCAACGATATCTAAACAAGCCATCATTTGGGATCTTACATCCGCTCCTAAATCGACAGTTTTACCAATTCCGGAACAAGCTGCAACTCCTCATAATCCCGGACTCGAAAATGGTAACGGTACTGATCAAAGTACAGGAGATCTTACTGCTGTAGCTTGGAGTCCAAATGGAGATGCAATAGCTACGGCTGTGTACGGGGGAGCGGTCGAAATCTGGTCTGAGTCTGGAGGTTTGCGTCACACTCTACGTGGTCATACAGCTCCAGTTTTAGTATTGCGATGGAACAGGCCAGCAAGCGTACTACTGTCGGTTGATGCTCTTGACATTGTCATCATATGGGATGCTAGCACTGGGGAATTAAGACAGCAATGGAATCCACTGGCAGGAGTTACTTCATCACCAGTGGTGCCAAAACCTTCTGAACCCATGACTGTGGACGCAGACTGGTTGGATGACTTCACATTGGTGACTACTGCAGGCAATGACCTATGTGTCTACAGGTCAGGAGAGGTAGAGGCAATTAAGCGGCTAAAGGGACACAAATTGGCAGTCAACGCTGTGCGACATCAAGTGACTACCGACTTATTAGCCTCCGGGTCTGACGATCATACAGTCAATGTGTGGGTCTCTTCGTCTCCAGAGCCGTTACACACATTACATGGGCATATATCTACAGTATTGTGTGTCCGTTGGCATCCTCTGCAGCCAAATATTGTGGCTTCAGCATCTTTAGATTCTACTGTCCGACTATGGAATGCTAGTCAAGGAACTCCACTCACGATTTTAAATCTGCACGAGCTCTCCATATTCACAATTGAGTTTTCCGGTCGATTCTTGGCTTCTGGTGGATTAGACCAGTCAGTAATTATTTGGGACACAGATCGAGGTGTACCTGTTGCTCGATACGATCAACCAAAGGATGTAACGGACCGCTCTCAAACCAATGGAGAGCTAACTCACGACGATAACCACGAAAATGACAAAACCGCTGATCGTAAGAGTCCCAACCGCCGCAGCACCACCAATACCACCGTTAACTCGTTATCATGGGATAGCAGTGGGACAAAACTAGCAGTAGCTACGAGCAAAAATGTAAGTCTATCATATCCTTCTGAGCGGCGTCTTTACTAACTAATTTTCCTTCTTTTTTTCGCTGCTTTACAGTGTGTTGTACTGTCATGGCCAACCTGAGCTTATCCAATAGGACCTCTCTCTCTCCACGATTACCATTTTGCGAGTCAGTCCATGCTCCCGTTTGGGAGATATAATTACTCATTGATTTCCGGAAAAACTACGTCCCAAGGAAAAAAAGCCTGTAGAAGAAGAAATACAAACTCTAAAAAATTTTTTCTCCCATTGAGAATTCTCGAGTGACTCTTCCAAAGAGAACAAATTCAGACAAATTATAAATATCTATCGATCCGCTCCAGGTTCTCAATATATTAAATCCTGTGAAATATTTACACAATGTCAGAACAAGTGAATGGAAATTCTACTCCAGCTCTCGATAACGAGGAGGTTGCTAATACCGTCCCTCCTGTCAATACTGCTACCGGAACTGAATCCATCGAGAGACCGCACAATCCATATGGGGTTAACCCTTCCGACTTTCTTTCGAATGTCGGAAAGTTCAAAGTAGGTATCAGATAATTTCTGGCAACCGTCGAATGTCAACTAACATTTATGAAATAATAGATAATTGAAAGTACCCTTCGGGAAGGTGAACAATTTGCCAATGCCTTCTTCAGCCGAGAAAAGAAGATCGAGATTGCCAAAGCCCTGTCAGATTTTGGTGCCGACTACATTGAGCTCACTTCTCCTGCTGCCAGTGAACAGTCTCGTCTTGATTGTGAAGCCATCTGCAAGCTTGGTCTCAAGTCCAAGATCCTCACTCATATACGATGTCATATGGATGATGCCCGGATTGCTGTCGAAACAGGTGTCGATGGTGTCGATGTTGTTATCGGTACTTCACAATTTCTTCGAACATACTCCCATGGCAAAGATATGAATTATATTGCTCAGAGTGCAGTTGAAGTCATTGAATACGTCAAGTCCCATGGAATTGAAATTCGGTTCTCATCTGAGGATTCATTCCGTTCCGACCTTGTTGATCTTTTAAACATTTACCGGACAGTCGACCGGATTGGAGTCAACAGAGTCGGCATTGCTGATACTGTTGGATGCGCCAATCCTCGCCAAGTTTACGAGCTTGTGCGGACTCTCAAGAGTGTTGTGTCTTGCGAGATTGAATGCCACTTCCATAATGACACAGGATGCGCTATTGCAAACTCCTACACTGCTCTCGAGGGAGGCGCTACTTTAATCGACACTTCAGTACTCGGTATCGGTGAGCGAAATGGTATTACTTCTCTTGGAGGTCTTATGGCCCGAATGGTTACGGCCGATCGTGATTACGTCTTATCCAAGTATAAGCTTCACAAGATTCGAGAAATTGAGAACTTGGTTGCAGATGCAGTTGAAATTAACATTCCCTTCAATAATCCCATCACTGGTTTCTGCGCCTTCACTCATAAGGCCGGTATCCATGCCAAGGCTATTCTTGCCAATCCTGAGACTTATGAGATTCTCCGCCCATCTGATTTTGGTCTCACCAGGTACATCCATTTTGCCAACAGGTTGACTGGCTGGAATGCTATCAAGAGCAGAGTTGACCAGCTCAATTTGCACCTTACCGATTCTGAATGCAAGGAAGTCACTCAGAAAATCAAGAAGCTCGGTGATGTGAGACCTCTCAACATTGACGATGTCGATAGTATTATTCGCGAATACCATGCTGAGGCACGAACCTGCACTCCAACAGACTCACCAGCTCTTGGACCAACTGAAAGTAATGGTGAAGAAATTCCTGCCAAGCGTCAGAGAACTGAGTAACGATTTTTTAAAGAGCTTTTATTATGGCATCAGAAAATAAAAAGAAAAGTTTTGTTTTTCTACAAGAATTAAAATTGGACGAAGATTTAGAAAATACGGAGGGAGTTTTATTTTTATATATTTATTTTTTTTTTTTTCTTTCTTTTTGTTTTAATTTATCTTATTGAGTTTCTGAGCCTCTAAATCTATGTAACAGTTTGGCAGTAGATCTGTTTTTAATGGATAGAAACAAATTGTCTGTTTTGTGTCAAAAAATAGCCAGCACCTTGGTATACGCGTATAGCTGCTAGCTAGATTAAGCAAAGTTGATCATTTCAACAACCGAACTACTGCGAACAATTGGCCTGAAGAAGCCTCAAAGTTCATGATAACGCCATGCTTACATACCAATTTCTGAGTTGAAATATACAAAAGAAACGCACCAGTGTCAACTCTGTATTTGCTTATAACAGTCTGTTGACAAAGTTTTCCCAAGGTTTAAAAAAAGAATCCAACACTACGGCTAGACAAAACAGACACAAACTTCAGTAAAAAGGAAGATCGATTCTAGCGATAAAACTGATCATCCCCGCTTTTAGAGAATGACTCTTCTGTCAAAACTGCCAAGATTGGCGAAAGCGGGGTCTATGTTTAAAGGTTGACAGCGATTAAGGTCCATTGTTCTTCTTATCAAATCAATCAAAGTTTAGCGACCGAAAAACAAAAAAAAAAAAAGAGACTGAGCTAGTCTTGTTGCACGTGAATTTAATATAATCCCGCTTTTATTTCAAGGGGGGAAGTTGATCGACTGGCCTCAGCAAATGATCTTTAAATTTATTAATTGAAAACCTAAATCTACGTCACGACTGTGGGGCTGTGGGAGGTTTGCAAAAAACATTCTGCGGGGCAAAGGAACAAAGCCCAGAAAACCTTCCATCACTGACATTTGTCGCCATTGTCCGGAGAAATGGAGCCCCATTACATACGTTGCTGATCTAGCGCCAATCCCACCATCCATTTTACCGTTTCATGTAAAGGAGGCATTCTTCGGCTAGATCGGGCCATGTAAGCAGCGTCTGGACGATGTGCAAGAATAGATGTTAAGCAGGACGTTCGCGAAGGTCATATCTTACTATATACCATTTAAGAAAGTCTCTTTTTCCAATACATTCATTTGACTTTTCTACATAGAACTTCAACATTGAATACACTATATTCATGTACTGTCAGGACTAGTCTAATCTGAAAATAGTAGAGATAAAGAATCAATGGAAAAGCGTATGTACCAAAATGTCTTTCGTACGTGACGTATATTTTACTCAATAGAAGATCCAGGATAGAGTTAGATTCAGAGAATTTCTGTGGGGTAATGGAAGCAACCGGAGGAGGGGGGTAACAGACTCGGTCCTAAAAGGATACCAACAAACACAAGAAACGTGATTGGGTATGGTCAGCAGCCTTTTCTTTCTTTTCCAAATAGTTCATTTTGGGTGGGGGAGGAAAGGAGACTAAACCGTATATGGCAACTACAGGTGTCTCCATTAAACCGAGCAAGAAATATCTAAGTTACGATAGGCCCAAAAAGATACATACACCTTGTCAAACTGTACAAACACCTCGTGAAAATCAGGAGGGCATCGATGCTAGCTACAACATAATAGGCTCTTTAGTTAACATTTCAGAGGGCAGATCGTCCCAGGTTTTAGGTTGCATCAGACCTGATAGAGTAGTTTCGTTATATAAAAACCCCCCCGCCTTGTCCTCCAAGCTAAATAGTTTTTCCTTGACTTGGCCCTCGGTGTTTTCTTGCATTTTGTTGTTGTTAGTTTTGCTCTTTTTACCCTGTGCCTCCCTGACAACCAAAACCACACCAACAAACTTGCTAAGCTTTTTTTGTTGAGCTCATCATTTTGCCCCACAGCTTTTTTACCTTACCTTCTTACCTTGGTTCAAAGACAATAAGAGAAGACCGTCTTCGCCAGCTTGTTTTAACCAACCCCTTCCACAACTCAATATCAATTTCACAATGGCTCCAACAGCAGTAGTCGCTGAAGCGCACAATGTTCAGGCTGTCAAGCCTTCCAAGGAATACTTTGAGTAAGCAAGAGAACTTCCTAATCTCTATTATCTCGACTAATTTTTTCTTCTATTAGTAAACACCCGGGCAAACCCCATTTACAATCATTTGAACATTACCAGGAAATGTACAATGAGTCAATTAAGCAGCCAGAGAAGTTTTGGTCTAAACTTGGCCGTAGCCTGATTGATTGGGACAAACCATTTACCAAGGCTGTACATGGTGGTCTCAAAGATGGTGACATGACTTTTTTCACCGATGGCACGCTTAATGCTTGCTATAACTGTGTTGATCGTCATGCTTTTGCTACCCCCGATAAGGTACGTTAGGTGTCTTTTTCAGTGTTTATTACTTGTGACTAACGTTATATTACCTAGGTTGCTATCATCTACGAAGCTGATGACACCAAGGATTCACGCAAAATCACTTATCGTGAACTTTTGCAGGACGTCTCTAAGTTAGCCTTGACATTGCAAGCGATTGGTGTCAAGAAGGGCGATACTGTTGCTGTCTATCTTCCTATGATTCCAGAAGCAATTGTTGCTCTCCTTGCCATTACTCGAATTGGTGCTCTTCACTCTGTCGTATTTGCTGGTTTCTCGTCAGGTTCTTTAAGGGACCGAATTTTGGATGCTGACTCAAGGGTCGTCATTACCACCGATGAGGGTAAGCGAGGAGGAAAGACTGTTGCTACCAAAAAAATCGTCGATGATGCACTCAAGGATTGCCCTGATGTCCAGAATGTCATTGTTTATAAACGCACTGGCTCTGACATTCCGTTCGTTAAAGGTCGCGACCTTTGGTGGCACGAGGAAACTGCAAAGTACAGACCATATACTCCCCCCGTACCTGTTTCTGCGGAAGATCCTCTGTTCTTGCTTTACACTTCTGGATCGACTGGTTCTCCTAAGGGTGTAATGCATACTACTGGTGGATATCTTGTTGGGGCTGCTGCTACCGGCCGATATGTCTTTGATATTCAGGACAATGATATTCTATTCACAGCTGGTGATGTAGGCTGGATTACCGGTCATACTTACTGCTTATACGCTCCTCTTCTTCTTGGTGTCACCACTGTCGTATTTGAGGGAACTCCTGCCTATCCCGACTTTTCAAGATACTGGGACATTGTCGACAAATACAAGGTTACACAATTTTATGTTGCCCCTACAGCCCTTCGACTGCTTATGCGGGCTGGTGATGACTTTATTCATCACGATCTTTCTAGTCTGAGGACTCTTGGATCTGTTGGCGAGCCAATTGCTAGTGAAGTCTGGAAATGGTATCATGAGAAGATTGGTAAAAATGTTGCCCACGTTGTTGACACATACTGGCAAACTGAGACTGGATCTCATATCATCACCCCTCTATCTGGAATCACTCCTACCAAGCCTGGTTCCGCATCTCTCCCCTTCTTTGGTATTGAACCTGCAATCATCGATCCTGTAAGTGGTGAGGAGCTTGTTGGCAATGATGTCGAGGGAGTTTTGGCTATTAAGCAACCCTGGCCCTCAATGGCACGTACTGTTTGGAAAGCTCATCAAAGATTCCTTGATACATATCTCAAGCCATACCCCGGATACTACTTCACCGGAGATGGTGCTGGACGAGACCACGATGGTTACTACTGGATTCGTGGACGAGTCGATGATGTTGTCAATGTATCTGGCCATCGTCTCTCGACTGCCGAGATTGAGTCAGCTTTAATGGATCATCACAATGTATCTGAGTGTGCTGTGGTTGGAACGCCTGATGATTTGACTGGTCAAGCAGTTAATGCTTATGTATGCCTTAAGGGTATTCCCGACAGTCCTGAAGTTCGAAAGGAATTAATTCTCCAAGTCCGAAAAGAAATTGGGCCATTTGCCGCTCCCAAGAGCATTATTATTGTTTCTGATCTTCCAAAGACAAGATCAGGAAAGATTATGCGTCGTATATTGCGAAAGATCCTTGCTGGCGAGGAAGATCAACTAGGAGATGTTTCAACTCTTTCAGATCCATCGGTTGTCGAGCAAATCATTAAAGTCGTGCATGCGCAAAGGAATCGAAAGTAAAGAGAAAAAAAGAAGAACGAAAGAATGAGATGATAAGTGAAAAAAAGAAGAAAGAAAAAAAAGAGAAGGACATGTGATGACTTGAATTGAAAGAGCTTTTCATATTCTTTTGGAATGTCTTGCTGCGTTTGTGGTGATGTTTTGCTCACATTTTTGTTATTGTTCTTTTTGTACAATTGTTAAACTCGGGGTCTTCCGTTTATTTTCTTTTTCTTTTTTCTGTTCTAGTTTCATGTACGTTAATAATTTGAAATATCTTTTTATCAATACTGTATTAAGACACAAGATTTACAACAAAATTTATACACATTAATCAGTAGAGAAATTTATAGGGACACGGGTGACTTTATTACGGGGCACAATCTTCAAGTGAAGAGCTTCTTGAACCTCTTTTTCGAGAGATTCAACTTCCTTTTGAGCCTCATCGGTTGGAGTAAGAATATTAATGTTTGGGACGGCACCTGATTCACGTGGTGTCGCGGGACTAGCAGGGTGGTGGAGGTGATGGTGATTTGACTGGTGGGCATGATGCTGATGAGGTAAGTGAGCGTTTGCAGCGGCAAGTTTATGTTGTTCAAGACGACATTTTTGAATTGCTTGCTTGATAATTGAGGATTTAGTTCCTGTTCTTAGGGAAAAGATTTCGTCGCGGGTGTCACGGCTCGATAAATGATCAACCTGTTGTTGAACTTTTGCAAGGCGAGATTTAAGATCAGATTCAAGACTTTGATATACTGATGCAGGTGTTGTTGTTGTCCCATCATTCTTTTCGGTAGGGGTTAAAAATGATTCATAAGCATTGATTGCCTCTTTATATTGTAGATCCTTTTCGTTTTTACTATTGATGCCGAGATTTGACTCCTCAATTCGATGTTCCCCCGAATAAAGGGCAGCAGGGGTCCCCAGCACTTCTTCCATCCACTCATGATGTCTCATGAATCGGGCGATACTAATCTCTCTCGCCGTAAGCATATCTAAACTATCCCCCAACGATGTATCTTCATCTTGGTATCCACCTGGGAATTGAGTTGGCGCACTACTACCTTCTCCTCCACCAACAATTGCCTGGCCCCCGGTTGTTCGCCGGTATGATGAAAGCGAACCATCGTGTTTTAATCGCTTAGCCGCTGGCGGAGTACTGTGCATGGTTAAGTCGCTTATCAAGTTTCCTGTGTTCGTCGCGCGCACTAATGGGCAATTTTTTGGTGGTGACTAAAACGTGTTGTTGTCTCCCAAGGGGAGGTTGGTTTAAGTAAACTACAAGTTATATAAAAAAAACAGGCAAGATTGCGCTCAAAAATTAATTTGATTAAATAGATTCTAGAAAACACACACAATACACCTTATTTATACACTTGTAAATGCTCTTTTAAATGAATCTGGCTCCAAAAAATGTATGTCCAAACAAACAAATGTAAAAGAATATTACTCTTCCGTCTATGGCTTGCAAGGCTCATCTCAGAGAAAAAAAAATTAGACATATTAAATCTAACTTGAAATTTCCATCCTTGTCTTGCAATCCATTGCCAAATGAACTTCGTCTTCAAACTCTTTCAAAGCACGGCCTTCGCTTCGACCAAATAAGAATCCAATCAGGAAATCCACAGAGCCCGTCAGCAAAATGATACAAGCTCCAAGCATCATGATGAATCCTCCATATCCATGGTTTACCCACCATATTCCCACGTGTAATCCAATGATTACAATCAAAGAAATGTAGAAATGCCATAATCGGAGTCGGGCCTGCCAAACATGAGTGGACCAATAATTTGCTAAAATATTCAGAACCTGCTGGTAATCAGATATGGTCATGGAATCAGTGTGACGATCTTGTGTCTTCAAAATCCCGTCAGGTAGCATATAGAGATTCACAGCAACTCCAAAATGATCTGAACATGATCCAATTCCTGGAATCGGTGAAGTAAAGACAACTTGTATATCATGGACCACAGCCGCATGAGGATTGTAAAAAACATAGTCTAACCGACAGGCTTCATCTGGCTTACGACCCTGTCGCCACGTGTTCAGAAGACTATCACATGTTGTTCCCGCTTGAGTTATCTGTTCAACTGCAGACAATTGGCCCATCTCATATCGGCTCAGTTGCATTGATTTCTCGCCATGTATGCTAACCCAGCTATCCTTCAACCCCCCGAGCTTAGTAATGAGTCGATAAGCTACACTATCTGGCCGGGAATTGAAATCTCCAACAGCAATCGTCACATGTCCCCTTTCAACAGATGATTTGAGCAGCCTAGCAAGCTCCCAGGCCTGAGTAGTACGATGACATTCGTAGGACGCGTCCCCTGGCCCGTAAGGAGCATGCATCTAAAAGTTTTAAATGATTTGTTTAGTTCAAGATCGGCTTCTCTGCGTGTCGTTGAACTTACATGAGTGTTGAAAACCTCAATCACGCGCCCGCAAGGATGTCTTATTAGAACACTCGCAACTGACTTTCCTACATACCTGTACTCTGAGATTAGTGTTTTGTTTACCAACTATTATTAAAAACAAAAAAATTTCACCACATACCAATCGCCCCTGAAAAAAGCACTCGGCCGACCATTAATCGGATATCTGAAAACCGAAGCCGAAAATATAGGGAATTTTGAAAATATAACAAGTCCGGGACCAGCGAGAATGCCACTAGAAGGAAAGCCATCAGTCAGATATTTCAATCCGACAATCTCAAACAACAAATCAACTCGCATACGAGAAAAAAAATTTGCTATAAGGATGCGAAGGATGTAGACATTCCCGGATATACACAAAGTCAGAGTATACCCAACATTCTTGAAGTGCAATAATATCATAGTCATTACTATGATTTGTCAGTCGCTCCCCGATTTCTCTCATCCGCTTCTCACGAAATTTTGACACATATTTGAGCCCCCTTAAATAGTAGCCTTAATTAGAATGCTTTCCATGTTCGATTCTCCTAATTAAACACTCACCAGCAATTTAAAGTCAAGAAAGAAATCTCGGGGCACTCTTTGTCGGTGATACCCTGAGCTTCCTGGCTGACCCCTTCCACTCCTGAAGTGTTCTCCCGCTGGCTTTTAGACTCTATTATATCTTCGTCAAAATCATCCAGTGTTTTTGCTGTCATTGCAAATCTTATTATCGAGTCCTCCTATTTCCTCATACAATTAATGTCACTCCTTCCACTAACTAATGTCCCATCAGCATCATCTTTCGAGGTTTGCCAATGGAGTACAAAACAACGCCCTACACTACGCGCACGTCAACCAGCTTATTTGCATTGCGTGTGTATTTTTTTGCATACTTGAAGAAACACTAGATAAGTTTTGATAGTATATGCAGTTGAATAATAAACGTGTAAATTAAAAATGAATCTTTGCTATACTAACGAAGAAAGAGGAATAATAATAAAAAAAAAAAAGGCTAAATTGGCTCTCCTATCCACTCCCATATTCGCATAATCTCACCGTGAATTTCCATTTGCCTAGCACTCACATTGGTGTTGCTCTCCACCTGTTTTTGTACTTTTTCCCACAATTTTTTTCTGATTGCTGAGTCCGGTTCGTTCAAAAGAACAGCATCCCGCAATTGAGCTGCTGCAATATACCTAGGGGTCCTCCCCTTGACATCACTGTCACTTGCTATCTGCTGTTTCGATAACTTTGTGAGAGCCAACTGAACCAACTCACTCACGCGCCTCTTATAAGCCCTCTGATTTTTGATTGCATTCTTCAAGTATAACGTAACGACAGCCAAACTCAGATATCCTAAAAGAAATGAGTCAGCAGCATTCCAAACCCAAAAAATCTGTTTATACGTACGAGCAATCTGGCTTCGATGTCGGACCAAGTATCCAAAGAACTGGCGCTTGATGGCGCACTTGAACGAGATGCTGGCAAGGGATGTGGACTGGAAATATCGTTGACCGTACGTGTCGAATGACTCCTAAAAATATGTAACAAAAACCAATCTGTTAGCTTTATTGACTAATATTAAAAAAAGATCATGGTAGAGAATTGTCGTTCATGCCTTACAGTGATTTCAGGGTCGGATTCAACATCAGATAATGCTCTTGACCACAATTCATCAAATTCTTCATCTGAAAGAGAAGGCTATTTTGAGCAACTGGTTAGATAGTGAGTAGTATTAAGCCGAATTGTCAAATTTCTCCTTACCGATTTGATGTCGTACAATTGACTTTTCAAAGTCTCTTCGGAGATTTCATTGGTGGGGATCTCGTCGGATTTGAATTCTCCGCAAACAGCTTTAGCGTTCTGTACTCGCAAGGTATTGACAATCTCCTCTTTAACCACAGCGACTCTGCGTAACTTTGCAGTATCAGGAACGCAAAAGGGAGCAATGGCTAAAGCCCCATTAAACGAAAGGGGCGATATTTTTTTGATATAACCTTCTTCGCATTCAGCTACAAAACCAGGATAGCAAACAGCATGGCTCGGACAAGGCTCGCATGAGGGGTAAATCTTGCTCCATAAATCGCCATTGGGTATCTCCGACCAGTTGTAGCCTTCATCAACTTCAACGTCGCAATAGCCGATTTTGAACTTTTCTCGGTTCCACCATGTCAGGAATGCTCCAGAGAGCAATAATCCCAGCCAAATAAGGAAGGGCAATAGGCGACGCTTGTGAGGCTGTTTAACAGCGGTGCTGGCCTTTGCAGAGTCATTGGATGAATTTTCTACCCCACTTATAATACTCGCTGAGGAGTCATCAGAGTCGTATTTTTCCTCATCACCAGAAAGCGAGATTTTTTCCGATCCTGTTTCTTCATCATCTTCTTGCTTCATTTGCAAACCGGGAGGAGATGGTAGTGCTGATGTCAATTTCTCTTTTAAAGAACTCTTGAATTGGTCAGACATGCGTAGAGTATCGATTGAAGGCATGAAACTCTTTCGTTTCGCTTTTTGGTCCGATATTTCCGGTAACGGAGGCGTCGATGTATCTGGCCCCTTGCTTGAAATTTTAACATCAGGGGAGACAGAGGGCTTTGACACACCCTCCGAAGACCGCGATTTTCTTCCTGGAGTCTTCTTTGCACTTAAGAGTGGATCGCTAGCAGACTGGAACTCATTCGATGGAGACGAAGCAGCATTGCGATCCTCCACTGCAACCTAGTAGAAAGGTTGTAGTTAATAAATGTTCTTTTAGCTGATAGAGCACATAAATGAACGCACCTGTTGCTGGAAACGGGAAGGTGTAGAAACGTTTTGCACGCCTTTCGATAGCATGCTTTCATTTAGTCTACTTCGGCCATTACTTGGAGCACCAGGTGACAATGTGATGTCGGAGCGTTGATAGCCTAGGTCGAATTCCTCGTCCGGTTCATCTGGTGAAACGAACGGCTTTCCTAAACGCTTCTTTTTCTGCCGAGATGGCGTTCCTTCCTTGCTATCAGGTTCGGGTGACTCTAATGACTTGGGTTTTAGATCTGCTATCGGTGCTCTAACCGGCTTTCTAGGGGATGATCTCTTTGTTGGTGAGACCGAACGACCTGACTAATGTAGAATAAGATAAGGATACCCATTAGCACAAATTATTCAGGGTGACGAGATAAATAGCAGTGTGCATAATCTCACCCGCGTCCTTGGTAAAGCATCGATGATCCCGTCATTGCTTGGTTCGACTGATTTGGATTGAGCAAGCAGCTTAGGACCTTCTGGAGCTATATGTTCATTGAATAGTTCAACAAGCTGTGCTTTCCTAAAACTGGTAGGAAACTGAATTTCATGTTTGTACAGCAGATTGCGTAGATCTGGAACCTTTAGAGTATTGGGATCGAACCCTTAAAGAATGACAATTTGTAAGATCTGCAAATTATTCAAAACTTATCACGTATGTATATACAAACCTGGCTGTAAATAATATAGCTCGTCCTCTGTACTTTGCACCATTTTCAGTTGGCTTTAATCGTCTTTTGTTGATCTGTTTCAAGTTTTATAGTACAGTTGGTGTCATTTGGGAGGCGGCGCGAAGAGGTAAACAAAAGAAAATAAACACGTTGCTATGCTGTTTATATGAAAATATCCACCAATACAGAGAGCAATACTTGTCTCCCTCCTATACAGGAGACATTGTATTAGATTAAATGTGTAAGTAAATACAGACAATTCTAATAAATGGAAACAATGAACAACTCGACAGTGGTAGTATATGTCTAGAAAGATAAGAAAGTGAAAGTGAAAATTAGTTCAAATGCACCCAGATTTAAATATTGTTTGCAATGTTACTGTTGTTTACGCAGGCAGGTTTTTGCTCTAGCAATGATTATAACAAAGAAAGAATAACTTCAATTTCAAACTTAGCACTGTATCTAAAACTGTTGTATATAGAGCTTTTAAAACTTGTTACAAACGAAAGAGGTTTGAAAGATTGTAGCTTTGAAAAAAAAATTCCGACTTTTCCCTTTTTAAAGGTGAATCTTGAACCAGCAAGAGAATTGATCGAATGCTTGTTGACGGGCAAATTTTTCTGTAAATTTATTAGGGTCTCCACGTACTGCAAACCCATGGGTTGTGCCTCCATATAGCGCGATGGAATAATGTTGACCAGTCTCAATCAAAACCTTTTCGGCTTCATGTCTATTCTCGGCAGTGAAGATAGTATCAACTTCGGCTGCAGCAATTGTCAAAGGCCCCTTGATAAGAGAAATCTCCTTTAGTTCCAAAAACGAAGGGTGAGCAATAGCGGTCGCATTTACCTTGCCCATATCCAAGAATGCAACCGCCATCTTACCACCCCAACAATATCCTACCGAACCAATCGATTCAGGCTTGATTTCACTAAGAAGTCCTTTGAGAGCAAGCTCCCCAGCATCAAATGATTCAGAAAAGGGATGTTTTGCTTTCCAGGTTGTCAACTCTCCAGATTCGAACGGGTCACCCTTGAACAAATCAGGTACAACCACGAAATAGCCTTGCTCTGCGAATTGATCGGCAGTTAATTGAGTGTTGATGAACTTGTGGCCATAAATATCGGTGAAAATGATAATTGCCTTCTTTGAGGTCTTGCTGCCAGTAATGTAACTCTCGATTCCATGGAAGTTTACCACTGAGCCTGTAGCAGTTCCAGTGTATTTGAATCCAGAGCAACAGTGCTTATAAATGTCCGACATTTTGTCAAAAGTTCACGCAATCTCGTTATTAAAGAATGTTCCTGACCTGAAAAGCAGAAAGTTGGAGATCTTTTGTAGTTACTATGACGTATGTTTTTGTTTTTCCGTTGTTGGACACTCACTAACTTAGCTAGACCACTCATCTTCCTAATTCTACTCTTCTCCTGGCAAAATGGCCACTTTGATTATCCAATGTACATTTGAGCAAACAAACCAGTGTTCTACTTTATTCTGTTTCGCGAGTAGCTAAAGGAAAATTCAACGAAGAAAATAAATAATAGCAAAAAATACAGAAAAAATAACTTCATGACTCTACAGAAGGGCTATTTGTAAGATTCGCTGCCATTTTTCTCCCTCTGGGAACATCAACGAAATAAAATATAGGCAAAGGAGCAGCTAGCATGAAGAGTAGAAAGTAAAATGCATATCGAATGTTGTCATACTTATCAATAATATATCCTGTAACCAAAGGACCTACGACTGATGAGCCTTTATCAGTTATGGAGTACAATGCAAAGTACATACTTTCTTTTCCTGGGGGGATTAAAAGAGCATATGTGGAACGGCACGTTGAATTCAATCCACCAAGCGCCAAACCATATATCATAGCTAAAAAGTACATCTCTGTCTGGGTGTTGAGTCCTAATTTAGGTGACCAGATACCAATTATTCCGTAAAGGGGTATGAGACAAGATAGGCAGATACACCCTATAATACCAGCTGTAGTTGTCGATAGATGACTTTGGGCTATGAGCTTTGGAACAGTAAATGCTCCAACAACCCCAAAAATAACTACCAACACGCCGATGAAGGCAAGTTGAAAGGGTTGCATATACAGTTCCGATTTGGCAAATAATATTGCTGCACTATTGATTGTCGTCGCCCCATCGGATACAAGGAACCAGCCAGCTAGGAATAAAAGAATGTCACGAAGCTCTTTAGCTTCCATCAAGGTTTCACCAATATTGACCCATCCGTAGGTAATTTTTCCCAAATAAGTTTTCGGCATATGCCTCATCTCTTCATGTGTAATTGAAGATCGCGAAACGGAGCATTTCAGAGTGACAAAGGAGAAGAGAAACCACCACAGTCCTACAAGAGACAGAGCCAGCTGTACAGAAAGAGTAGTGGATCCAAATGTGACGATTAATGCAATTGTTAAGAATTGGATAAGAAATGCAGAACAATATCCGACGGCTACCCCAAGTCCACTGAGCCGATTTGAGATTTTCGACTCTTCAATGTCTTTGCTTTGATCAGAATCTACAGGGTCCTGTCCATGGTAACGAGAGGGGTAATATCGTGCCAAGGACGGCAGAAAAGAATTGCCGCAGACCGTCACACACCCAAAACAAATATTGGATAATATGGTTAGGAGAGCTACTGCATAATACTGAGTCTCGTACAAAGAGCCAAACATCATACAGGCGATACTTCCAGCAAAGGCAAAACACAGAAGAAACAGCCTCTTCAAGTTTCCAAGATCAGCCGGACCACTGATGGATATGACTAGGATTGCTTGCATAAGGACACTAAGAGAAACAGTGTATAGTACATAGCTTTCGGTACTAACGTAATGGCCAAATAGTTTGATGACACAGATATTAGGAGATGAAGGGTCAGATATATCCCCAGGCGGACTAGGAACCACAGGCTGCAAGCAAGGAACAAGTCTGTCGGATTTCAGAACACCATTAATGCGTGCAAACTCGTCGAGTAATACCGGGACATATGTCCCCATCCCAGCAATAGCAAAAGGTTCAGCGGCCCAAGAAAACGATAACCTATAGGCGACTGTCAGGGCTTTAAGAAAAGACATGCATACTCCATTAAAAACACTTACCATCCAATAAGTTCTTTCCTAGTTGTCGTCTCGGGTTCACTAGAAACAGCATCATCCCTTTGAAGAAGTGGACTGGTCGGCTCCACCATACTCGCTGAAATAAAGCCACCAGAACCCCCCTGTAAATATACAATGCCTGTACTAATTTCACCACTTGACGCTTCAAAGCGGCAAATTTACAGGCAAAACATGTGCCTGGCAATTCATATCTGATAATGGAGGGTGGCTGAAACGTCACTTTTGGGTGTGGAAACTCCCAAAGCTATTGAAGGAAAAGATTGGGGGAAGAAGCAGGGACGGACAATATCGATCGATTCATCTGGACCTATTAAAGAATATGGCTGGACATCCCGGAAAAAAACAGTTTTTGTAAGTCACAATACTGCTGATGGATCATTACATTCTGCAGGTTTGCTGATGAAGTTATTCAGATTTAAGCCTTCGCCTTACTCAGATACGAGGACATGGCAGATGAGTCCTGCTTTGTTGCGAACCCGACAACCTTACTTTTGGAAAAATATGGCGACGGGTGTATTACTTTTCGGATTTGTTTATGGAGTTTGTATGTTGTACAAGAAAGCAATTTTTCTTCTGCGACATTGTTACTAACTCTAGAAAGACTCATATACTATATATGCTCTCCGGCCTGATGACTTCAGTGACGTTCCTGTTCCTCCAGTGAACGAAGAATCACTTAGAAAGTTGCGCAAGGAAACAGGCAGTAATAAATAAAAGGGCAACTGGTTGAAATGTACATAATCGTTTACTGCAAGAGAGTATTTACCTTACATCTACTGAACATGACATGAACTAAAGAGAGAGAAAATACAGAAGACTTTGTGAGAGTAAATAAAACTACCATTTGTCATGCGTAAATCAAATGAATAAATGTTCATATCTAAAATTAGATTTGCCCAAAGAAAACAATGCTGTATATAAGTAGTGCAATGGCCAAGACTATCAAAAACACACTATTCCTAAAATTGTTATTATATAGCTTCAAAGAGACAATATTCCTTTGACGGCCCAGTTTCAATAACCCTTCGCCCCTCAAGCTAGTCTACTTTTGTATATTTTTAAGTTGAACCACCTGTATGGGAAACACCAAAGATGATAGATGGGACGACTAGTATAGTATTTTAGCCTTTCTTGAACAGATTACCAAACTTCTGACAACAAGCCATGTACAACAAGGAGAAGCTTTTATCGAGAGTGGATGCTTTTGTGAACAATCCAGAGCATCATGATCTCTTGTCAATAGTCAAGGGAACTAGAAATGGTAGGCAAAATTAGTTTATTTATTTATTTATATCTGCTGGCTAACAATCACATATTTTGCAATATAAGGTCTTATTTATGGCTTCAAAGTCCGAGCTGCTCATGCTTTAGCTATGGTGGTCCTATTTAAATCAGGACCGTTAGTATGACGCTTGATTTCCCTATCTATAACAAAAACTTCGTCTCATCATTTATATAGGATGAAAAGCAAAATTCGATTTGTCCTCACTGTCGCAAAAGAGCATGCGCTTACTCTAGGATCGTTCCTCTTTCTTTATCGGTCCTTTTGTTATTTTATAACTAAAGCCCAACCGAATCATCGAGCTCGCGATACTGACAGAATCATCGCCTGCCTTCTTGCCTCCTACTTGGTCTTTGGTCGCGATTCAAAGTCTAGATTGAAGGAACAGGTGAGTGTTTTTTTTTTTAATTTGGTATTCCGTCTTACGGCACCCACTCTGACCCCAGAAACCAGATCATTCTCTACGTTTTATCACGTCTTGTTATGAATTTTGCGACAATTGCTCTTGACAATGGCAATCTAACGCCAGTCAAGAACCATGCAACCGGCAGAGCATGGCCTATAGTTGCTACTCTTGTTTGGTCACTAACTGTGTACTTATGGGAGGTGTCTCCTCACACCACCCACCCAGGAATGTCGCCTAGCATGAAGGTAGAGTACAACATTCCTGTATTCCATTTAAAAATTAAGTTTATGCAAGGCTATTAACATATCTCTGTAACACAGTACCTCTATACTGATTCTAATTCATGGACAGGCCTGAAGACTTTGCTATGGCACAACGAGTGATACGACTAGTCCCCCTAGCTAGAGCTATCAGGAATGACGCACTATGTATCTAACTAGGTGAATTTTTGCTAGCTTCCTACTCTGTATTCTTTTAACTCATTTAAGGCTTTCCTCCCGGATATGTCGCCTTAAGCACCAATGAACTTCAATTCCTCTATTAGAAGGGGTTCTGTTGACTTGTCTTTTTGTTTGTAAACCAACTGATTAAATACATGATAATGTGACGTGGTAGAGAAACTCGGTCCTCCTATAGGGGGAATGTTACCTTGGGTTCTAGGTACGCTCTCATAGTCGCTTTGTATGTAAATAATAGATTCTTATTATTATTGCTTGCCCCTTTCATCGAGGTTTTGCTACATACTAAATACAAATACACATTTTCTCAGCCAGCCACCCCACTAATCTAACAGTCATACTTCTCTCTCGAGTGGCCCAGCCCCTGGCTAGTCTGTTGCCTACTTGGGCTTCGGGACTGGCACACTTGTGAGCCCTGCTCCTTCTGTTCTCGGTGGGTTTGCTTCCGGCTCTCATAATCATGAGTCAAGTATTGTTTCCTCTATTTCTAAGTTGAATAAAGATAATTATATGGATTGGTCTCGGTCTTGGTCTTTGAAAACGGTCTTATCGGACCCAACTGTTGCACTGTGCGACTATATCTCAGATGATTATACCCAACAATACTATGATAATCTGAAGCGGAATGCTGATATCTTCATTGAGAAAAATCTCAAGTCGATTCGTCTAATCATGTTTACTGTTAGACCATCCGATTACATGTACATGAAATGTGAGAATCCAAGAGAAGCCTGGTCACTGTTGAAGGATAAATATCTTTGTAACGAGTCTTCAGTACTCGCCGCCTCAGGACCAGCGTCCTGACCGGCTCTGTGCAATGTAGTATCCATTCTTAGTATAGTATAGTTTGGGGAAGGTGTAGTAATATAACTTCTTTATTGGTTCTTGTATTTCCTCTTGATTCACTATAGAACTCGGGCATTTCGACCCCTATTTATACACATTTGCTATATAGATCCCCAAGAGGAGCGAACCTTCGTAGACCCCCAGAGGTCACAGCCATCGCCGCCCCGATCATCACTTATCGGGCGGTGCACCGTATAGACTCCTCGTGATATCTCAGTATCACACGATGCCTCCGCATCGAGAGACCAGCGCCTCGAGGTCCGTCCCGATCGAGCTCTAGAGACTACTTGGCTCGTATTTCTCGAGAGAATCGCGGATTCTTGTCCTCTTTTGACAAGACGGTGATAAGATTGGACTACGTTCGGGAGAGGAGGACTAAAGAACTAACACGGATGTGTTACAATCTTAGAGACAATGCAAGAAATAAAGTCACATTGGCGACAAGATTAGCAACCATGGAAATGGATGACTTTAGTAATTTCCAATCTTAACAAGTAGCTTTCTGTTCTGAGTATGAAAAGCTAAAGAATCTTGACACAAAATTTGATGATGCTGCCTTATTCTTCGAGGTGTCTCTAAGAAACTTAATAATATTGTTCACTAATTGCTCAGTTAAACCAAGACTTAACCATATCCGCAATTACTAGAAGAGTACAAACCGGATTGGTGCTCAACGTTCAGACGATTTTCTGCCGTCGCCCTCTCTTTCTTTTGGTTTGCAGTAGTTGTCTGTTGGGTCGAATCGGTATGAGGTCAGTTTTTTTGGCAACCGTGACTACCTTCCATTCTGCCTTTCGTACTTTCGCGCTTGTTGTTGTTGTGTTCATATTAGCTTCGTTCTTGCAATTAATGCATAGTCAGTCGCCTTGATTAGATATATGATTTCAATCTTAGAACTTCGTCACCACGGTCGAAGGAATGTCGTTTAGATTCATGTGCCTGGTCGAGCCATCGCTCTATTGCATAAGATAACTTGTCCGACCCTCGATGGCTTCAAGCCGCAAAATCTCTTGAGGTTGACACTCCTCGACCACATTATTCGGGGGTGGTGTACCCTCATAACGTTTCCCCTGGAAACATGATAAACAATGTGCCTCCTTCGGTGTCTACCCTCATGTCGCATGTCAACTCCTCAGTTATCATCAGCCAATACTTGTAGAACCCTAGATGGTCCATAATAATAGTCCTGAAGCCTTACCAGGTTGCTTCTCTCCTTGATTTCCAAATTTCTTGAATAGGACGTAGTCACCAGTTGTAATCATGTCGGAAGGTCTCGGGAATTTTCACTCTACTGTTTACAAAGTGGTTCGACGGTGTGATGCCTGTCAAAAGGCCTTGGCCAGTTCTTTAATTTGTTTAATATTAGAGTAGTGGTTTAAACATAAATTTGTCCAATATGTCCTTTTAACTTAACATAGTCCTTGCAACATAGAGGGTCCATTACCGAAATCCAATTGGATAGCTTACCTGCATGACCTTTCCTAATTTTACTAGGATAGTTGAAAAATACTCGGAGATGAAGAATATTGACTGCATTTACCAGTCCATAGATGAAGTTGACCTAAAACTAGAAGTCCCTGTCCCCGGAATTAAGTGACTTTGTTGATGTTGTATTAGAAAGTCCCCCAGAAAATCTCCTTCCCAGTCGACCAGTGGAAGATGAAATTACATATGCAACCGATAAGACGCCTCCTTATCGACAGCCTTATCGTTATCGATAAAAGAACAAGAAGAAGTTAAAGGTCAAGTTACAAAGTTATTGAAGAAAGGACTCATCCAAACTTCTTCGTCATCCTTTGAATCACCAGGATTGCTTATCAAAAAGAAGGATGGTACACAAAGAATATGTATTGATTACCCATGACTCAAAAGAACCGTTATCCTTTTCCGCGGATAGATGATCTACTCGACAAAGTACGAGGATCAACAATTTTTCGAAACTCGATTTGCTATCAGGATGTCATAAAGTAAGGGTAGTACCATCGGATATCCCTAAAACAGCATTCCATACTCATCACGGACAACACGAATTCAAGGTATGCTTTTTGGTTTGTGTAATGCTCCAGCAACCTTTCAACGTTTAATGAACGATGTGCTTCGCCCTTTTCTCGACAAGTTTGTTGTGGTCTACCTCGACGACATCCTTATTTTTAGCAAGGCACCCAGTGAGCGCCTCAATTCATGTCAAACAAGTACTGAAAACACTCAGACGAAGTTCGATTCTGCAATATTGCGTATCAAACGTGAGACTAAATTGATACTGCTAGCTGTATCCAGAACGGCAAGAACATTCTGAGTGCCTAGACTTACGTTCCAGAGGAGTGAAGATTCGTTGTTGAAAAACATTTCGAAGTAAGATGAACAGATATTGATCGCTTCTGAAGTACTAATAATATCTCGGGGTCGTCGGGGCTCTGCACATCCTCTAGCGCAATGACCAAATTTTAAACAGTTAAAGACCTTCTCGGGACAGTCGAGTTCCCTGAATTCGACTTCTGCTCATCTAGTTTGTTGACATTACCAGATTGATCATTTGAGTTGGCGCTCGCCAGATAGGATTTAGCTCTGTTAGAAATAGTTCGCACTTTGTTGTAAGGAGTGTTGCGTCCTCTGTTCGATTTTCGCTTTCGGATGTACCCAGGACCCCGACGCTGATCTTTATATTTCTCGAGACCAATTCTGACTCTTACCGCTATTTCGAGTAACCAGAATTGACGTGCTTCCCGATAAGTGAATGTTTTACTGTCCTTTAACTTTTGCTGCGATTCGGAATCGAATGTCAGATAGAATAAAGCTCACTTGAATAATTCCTCATTTTGATAGATATCGGGTGGCAGATGTGCATGTTCCTTTTCCCATGAGGCAATGTGCTTCGGTATCGGCGTTCTGGTGTCTTGGCGTAGCATCAAAATGTCAATTAACTTAGCAAAATCAGTGTCATTGTGCACTAGAAGTTTAAACTCTTGAGCAACGTCCAAAAATGTAGACTTCTTCTCATTCCACTCCATCTCGTGGCTCAGAGCTTGATCACGAGCTGAGCCTCGAGTGTTCCCAGTAGTACATCAATCGCCATTGTTCCGCCACGACGTCTTCCTGCTCCCCCCTAAGCGGAGGAATAGCAGGTTGAACCATTTTTTAAACCTTTCCACTGCGCTCCCAGGATTTGATACAGTGATCGCTACCATTTAATGTCGTGGGGTCAGTCTTCTTAAAGGGGAATTGTCGCCCGTAGTTTTGGGTACGCTCTCAATGTTTTCCATAGTTGTTGGATGTAGATAATAGATTTTCATTTATTATTTCTTGCCCCTTTCATCGGATATTTGCTACATGCTTAATACACATCTCCTCAGCCAGCTGCCCAAAGATCGACGACGTATTGTTGGAAGAGACCTGCAAACCTATGGATGTAAGGGACTTCATTTGCGATAACATGAAGTCGATATCGAGGATGCATCGTGAAAGTGAGCCTCAAGCGTTGCCTAGTGCCGTCATCATGCGGTTGTTCATTTTCATGCCAGCCTTTGTCGCCATGAGGAAACATAAGAACATACTGTAGAGGGATATATGCCACTTTGGTCGGACTGATGATGGTTAGCGGGCCATTGTCATTCTGAATAGGCCTCAACTTTAGAACAATTGCTCTGCCCTCTAGTTCTTGCTCATTTGAGATAATTACAGCAATCTCTTCAAATGCAGGGAGATTATATCTTCGCTGATCTCTATTTTGATCGACCACCAACCGCAGCGCGACGTCGCATGCTCTATACCCTGCGATTGTTCTCGAGCATCTAAATATGATGCAGAAAAGGGATTGTAGGTATGGAGCCACTCGGAAAGCTGTCCGAGAAGAGGTAGCAAGAGTCGAGGATTGTTCGCTCGCCAGAGATTAGCCGCTTCGGCTGGGTAGTAGAAATAGAGCTGGGCATACCTTGGCTCTAGTTGAGTGGGCCGGTTCAAGGATCCTTGAGCATGGTAAAGAGCCCCAAGAATCTTAAATGGCTGTAGACCTACCATAGCCTGAAGGTCTCGGTAAGTACGATACAGGGCCGAGGTGAAAGCAAGGTCGTTGTTGTATTATCAAGCTATTTTTCTGAAGGGCCGTGATTCTGTAATTTCACCGCAGACCAAATCACGAAGGAACTGAGGAGGCTATATCTCAGAGGGGGGTAGACGAACGGCGCCAAATTTGCAGCAGAGATTGAAACCTCTAGGGACCTTTTCTACATCGAAATGCAGCGCATCACAATGCGGACACAACACGGCCATTGGGCCAAGGCTGTGCTCATCAGGAGTGTTTCCAGCCGAGACGAAAGCTGCTGGTACTGGGTAGGTATTTCAGCGACAATTGGGATTCTACAAAAGTTAGATGTTGATATACTTATAATTGAACTTCTAAGTTCACCTTCTAGAAATTGATATGCCACTGGCAGAGCATCCTAGGATTATTTGGGGAGACATGTCTCGAAGACTTTTCAGCGCCTTGTCGCTGTCGGTGATAAACACACTCTTCAAAGAAGAAACCATAAAACTGCGTACTTACTCCCGTTTCCGCCCCTCATTGTCCGAGAATAAGAGGACGAAAGCGAACTAAAAGCTCTGCAAATGATTTTCTCCTCAGCAATATGAAGCAGAGGGAGCTTAACCGATTTTTTTCGTATGTAGCATCCAGAAGAAAAACGCCGTTGCATATTTAATCAGTATTTTGTTGGCGAATATCAGCTGTGACGCTCTGTTCTTGTCGTTGATGTCGAACAGGTAGTAACATTTACCGTCTTGTCGCTGAAGTTTGTTGCGTATATAGTCCGAGATGCTTCATCCATTGAATTCCTCTTCGATAAGGTGTTGGTGATCATTGCAAATATCCTACTGTGATTTAAATGTCTGGATGGAGACGGCGAAGAACCCAAGCGCCCGTAAAACCAGTAAAGACCGGAATTTGTTAGCGTACCTGGGCCTACTGTTGTGAGACCCGCGAAGAAGCAGTTTGGTTGGCAAAACAGGCTTCCTCGGTGAAAGGTTGAAATTGTAAGCGCGATGCGATAGTAAAATGTTCTTCAGGAGCAGGCGATGGATCGATGGAAGCTGAGGGTGAAAAAGAGGCAGAAGGGTCGACTGTACGTTTGTAGAATGTGGCTAACTTCATGGGAGAGTAGCCGTAAGAGGACGGTCGAGCACAGTAAATAGTCAAAGCTTCGGGAAGCAGTTCATCCCAGCGGTTAGTTGCATGCCGATTATTCATGAGCTGGTAAAAAATAGGTTCAAAGATGCCTCGCATTTGCCGTTACTTTGGGGGTGATAGGGAGAAGCAAGATCGTGGGGGATTCCGAGACGACAAATAGTAGTAGAAAAAAGTGTATGAGGTTAAAGCGGCATGGCAGAAAAGCAAAAAAGTAGATCACGAATAAGATCAACTGATCACCTTTGAAATAAAATAGACGTGCAACGAAGTAAAGATTAGAAGGAGGAGATGAAGGGGCTTGAAAAGTAGAGAGGAAATCATGAAGTACAGTAAGGGGCACGCCGCGGAAAAAAAGATCCGTAATAAGCAAGGCCAACTCACAACAGCTGAAGTAGAATCCTGAAAAAGAAGGTCAGTACGCCGGCTAAGAGCATCAAGGACAACATTTTGGGAGCCTGAGACACAACTATTTTTGTTCTTTTGACTTAAAGTTACATACGGACGTAGCAACTGATCCAAGGTCTTATTTGTCCGTTCCGTTTGTCCTGCGGTCTGCGGATGTTCAGCCGTTGACATCTTTATTTTTGTGCCAAGGAGTTTATGTAGAGTTTTCCAGAATGGAGTTGTGAAACGTGTATGTAATTACGATCAGAGATAAGCGCAGCAGGGATTCCATGCAAACGAAAGATATAGTCAAGAAAAGCTTGCGCAACATCTTCAAAAGCAGCCGCGCCACCATAGGGATAAGTGAGCTCTTTTGGTTAATCGATCCACAAAGGCCAGGATACTCGTATGTCCTTTCGCTGTTCTGGTAATTTAGTTATGAGATGGGAGGAAACTTTTTCCCATCTTCGCTTTGGAATCGGCAGCGGCTGATGTTGACCAGCAGTTGCAGGCATGTGTCAGCTTCGATTCGCTGACAGATGGGACATACTTCTTGATTTGTTTATACATTCCTGACCAATGATATCGTAATG
This sequence comes from Trigonopsis cantarellii, assembly GCA_030574495.1. Classification (NCBI taxonomy): domain Eukaryota; kingdom Fungi; phylum Ascomycota; class Trigonopsidomycetes; order Trigonopsidales; family Trigonopsidaceae; genus Trigonopsis; species Trigonopsis cantarellii. The sequence goes on from JAJMFB010000021.1 coordinate 153,118, forward strand.
TGAGTAGCTCATGAGTCCTGTCAAATCTTGGATGTCCAGCCACGGGAGCATCATGATTATCATGAATCAAATCTTGTCTCATGTTAGATCTGGGAATTAAAAGACGTTAGTCCTCCAAGTTACCAATGATGCAGGATTGCAAAGCAGTCCATCACGTTATTCGTAACGATGAGCCTTCGTGATTAAATAAGGTTGAAAAAAAGGGTCTCTGAGTATTGACACAAGTTCGTTGAAATTGGGCAGCACATTGAAACTCTTGTTTTTCCTCAATATCTGTTACCTGCACCTCGACTTAAACTTAAACTTTCGGCCACTATATTTACTTTTCCTGGACGGTACTTAATTTCAAATCCGAACTCGGAGATGGTGTCTAACCACAGAGCTAGGCGCCCTGAAAGTTCGCGCTGCAGAAACAAGTACTTCAGAGAGTGGTGGCCGGTTAGTAACTGGAATTTATTACCAAGAAGATAGTGTCGCCAAGTGCAAAAACGATAGGAAAAAGCTCCTTCTTTCGTACGTCAAATCGCAACTCATCATAATGCAACTTCTTGCAATGGGGTGTAATTTTCCATCATGACCTTTTTGCTCCAATACCGCTCCGAGAACAGACCCGGATGCGTCAGTACTAAAAGAAAAAGTTCGTTTAGAGCTGGGATCAAAAGTACAGGGGCTGAGATGAGTAGTTCTTTTAAGACAATTGAAGGAAACTTGGCACTTTTGCGTCCATTCAGACTTCGTGCCTTGAGACGTGAGGTCATGCAACGGTGCTGCAATTCTGCCGAATTCCTTAACATGAGGCCGATCCAAGGAAAGACACCACCTCTTTTATTGTATGAGACTATGAAAATTTCTAATTGCTTCAAGTCTCGTAGGACGGATGAATACCAGTGGCATCCACAATATGCTCAGGATTTTCAACAGAAGTCCTTTTGAAATCGCATTTCGATCTTTTAGCATATAGTTGCTGGTTTCGGAGGATTTCAAGGACTCGTTGTGTTAGATATTTAGATCGTCAGCCTAGCCTAGATACTAGAAATGAGCGCGTCAGCGTGCTTAACCTTTGTAGGGTAACTACACTTTCTAGACTTAGAGTTTTATCCCTGTGTACGCTAGTATTATCTACTTTCTAATGTCTATATAAGACTAGTATTTTGAAGAAGAATAAATAAGCCATTATACATACTTGTTCAGTATTATAAATTAAACAAACTCTCTGTGCTATATTCTATAACTATGCCTCTTACACAAGAAGAACTGTCTATCCTAAGAAGACTATTGTCTAAAGCGGATACTCCCAACACCGCAGCTCAAGAAACGAACCAAAAATCTCACAGGTTATGAACCCCGCGCTCTCCCAGGATAATGGGCAACGAAAAGTGCCTAAGGACGTGGCGTTGACCTCTACCGTTCCCAAACTAACTAAACAAAACAAACTACTTAGACTGGAGCTTTGGTCTGGAAATGGCTCTGTTCAATGCTGGCTTCTGGGACTTTGTTGCAGAAGTGTCTCTGGATGTATATGGATAATTGGCGAACCAATCAGATTCTCGATATATGAACACGCGTGCTATCCCTATGTTGATGGTAACAGTCAGCACGGAGGATTATCAGATCCTACGATGCAGAAACGCCATGCAGGCGTGGATTGCATTGAAACCGAACAAATACTGCCGGTGTAAAGGCTGACCTTATTTCGCATCTTTGCACTGTGACTGGTGATCATTTTGTAGACTTTGATCATTAAGATTCGCCATTCAAGCGCAATGTGGAAAAAAGTTCTCAATCTTGGTATTGATGCTGATGGTATCTTTAGCACTTTGTATCTACGTGGCCTTTCAAGGGACCTAGGCAACGTGGCTAGCTGGCTTGGCCAATCTGACGGCAATCTGACGCTGGATACCATTGCAAATACCGTACGCTCGGAACTGGCACTGAGACAACAAAAGCCAAAAGAGCTTCCGTAGCTTCTACTTCTTATGCTCGTCTGTTGTTGTCTCTGTAGATGCCGGGCCTGGTCCGGTCGTCACGTGTAAATCCAGGCTTTAGGATGGCGATATCTAATATGTTGGAAAGTGGGGTTATATGAGTGCGGGGTTGTTATGTGTGAGTATTTAGTATAGGGCCTATGTCCCTCGTGTTAATAGTTAGCTGAATTAATAAAACCAATAAATATATCATATCTATTACTATCTAATCCTCTAATAAACAAAGATGAACGACAAAACACAACAGGATTTCCATCGCGCCTGTGGTAGTAGTAGACGGTCTTGCCAGGTCTGACTGAATACCAGGTCTCATTGCTGTTCAATCGAACGGTATGTAGAATGAAACGGTTCATGAGGAATGTTCCGTTCGTAGATCCCCTCGAGAATGCCGTCGTCTAGGGGTTTCCATGGATCGTTTGAATAGTCCTTGTGGATTATTATACGGATAATGGCTCTGTCCTGAGTAAGCTTTCTATTGCGGGCCAGGGTATGCCATGAAGATAGTCATGTGATAGGTCGTGGGATATAATGTAAAAGCCACTTGTGTGAAACACAAGTGGCGTTGTTGATTACGAAGTTCTGTTGTGTTTTATCTATTGCACCGGTTAGAATCCGGGCATCGTGTATTCAATTTATTATGTAATTAGGGCATAGTGACTGCTGGGGTTGAACGGTCCCGAGTATAAGAAGACTTCTCCGTCTTCTCTGGACTTAACTTCTTAACATTCACTTAATAAAAAGAATCGATTTGCTCTGAATAATAGAATATGTCTTCTGAAAATCAACAGGTTATGAACCCTGCACGCTTCCCACACATCGGAATCCTCTCTTGTCATCAATGTACCGAAACTGAATGACACAAACTACCTTGACTGGCCCTTTGCTCTTGAATTGGCTTTGTCTGATGAAAATCTGTTGGATGCAGAAGCCGCACCTGAGGTGGCTGGGCGTTGCCCCTGACATCCTGGCTGAGGCTAGCATTCACGGGTGGCTGGACGTTTGTTTACGTGAGTAGAAAAGATAAATAGATAGAATTTTCCTGTTCATAACATTTTAACTACAATAACCAATAATAACCATAACAACAACACACAACTCTAATACAATCAATCTCTCTACTATACAACTAGACCATATAAGTCTACTCCACATTACTATCAAGGTAAATACTCTTTAACCTCTAACAATATTCCACAGAGCGTGCAAGGCTCCCGTGACCGGTTCTGTCGTCCTGGCAACTCTGCCACATCCTTCTACAAAATCTGTCCGTTTGGGAGTATATCTCTCATGAGGTCTTTGATGCTAATACCGAATTTTGCAAGAAGACAAACAGAAATTTTCTCGCATGAACTTGAAAGCTCTTCGCCTTATGATGTAGACCGTATCTACCTCTAATCTTTCGGCCCTGGTATCTACCTCTAATCTTTCGGCCCTGAAATGTGGTAATGCTCGCGAAGCATGGCAGAATATTCGGTCCAAATTGTGAGATTTCAAGTTCGGAGCTGGTATCCATGCTAAGCTCACGATCGGCACATATTTTAAGTTGTTTATCGGGACAAGCAAACTCAGAATTTATTCAAGTGATAGTTAAGTGGAAAGGAGCAAAGTGGCGGGAGGAGGTGCTTATATAGACCGTCCAGCCCCATGTTTCCATGACAACCAGTGTCACGTGCTTTTTGGCGCGTTAATCCGCTATGGGCGGATTAAGGTTCCATCCCAACAAAACAACTAAAATACGAGTTACTTCGTAATACAGAGTTCCAAAGCACAACAAAACAATTCACGTGACACAAAATTTCAATGCTCGATCACATCATATTTCAACAGGGTCAGCCCCGCTGCCTTAGATTCTGTAAGGTTACAATGCATGGAGAATTCACGCCCTTTCGACATGAGTTGTACGACCACAATCTGGTCCAACAACACTGATGATTGCGAGAATAGTCCTTTGACTCTGGCGGGTGTTGCTCACGGAAGTCTTTGTTTTGAGTCTTCCTGGATTAATCCAGACCATACTAAGTTGATGCTACTGCCCGTGTCAATGGTTGCGGGGGCTTCGTGGGAACCGAGTTTTACGTTCCAAAGAAGAGGAAGTGGTTTTGAGGTGTTAAAAGACATTATAGTTGATATTTATTTTACAGCTTGTATATCCAAAGAAACTTGAAATCAATTGCGTCTATGCTTCGTTATTAATGGTTTCTCGCGGTCTGTGCGGTTCGGGGCACTCTCTAGCAAAATGACCATAGTCGAGACAGTTGAAGCATCGTCTCAGGGCACTCGAATTCCCTGAATTCGGTTTATTAATTTCTGTTTTGTTGACATTGCCGCTTCCGGACTGGTTGTTTCGCCCCACGGTTGCTCGATATGGTTGAGTTTGTCCGAAGATACTCCGCATTTGGTTATATGGACTGTTACGCCCCCTGTTCGACTCCGTTTTGGGAACTTGTCCAGAGCCCCGACGAAAATCTCTATTGTCGGTTGTAACATCACTTCCTGTTCCACTGGCTCGCGTAATCAGGAACTGTCGGCTTTCTTTGTAGGTAAGGGCTTGGCTTTCCTTGAGCTTTTGCTGTAGTTCTCGATCCAATGTCATGTTGAGAGTGGGTCCGTGGTTGATCCGTCCTCTTTCATATGCAGCAACAACACACTCTACGATTGAGGGGTAAGTGTTCGTGAGAGGTTCTTTTTGTTTTTGTTAGTGTTCGTGTATTATATATATAAGTATGTAACACATTCGTGTTAGTTCCTCTTAGTCAAGCGTAGTCTACATCCAAGAATGGTGATGCCGTCCGGGAAGGGCAGATTCAGCGGTGGAATCTTGTGGTCTTGCCGAGAGTAGCTCGAAGTACGTTGGTACTAAGTAGACTTCTCGTATTCGGTGCATCAGGCGGTGATTAGGTATCACGCCAAGGATGGCTGAATGAGGTTACGAGTCATCGAGGGTTTGTCTCGGATGACTTAGATTTGGGTATATATAGAAGTGCTTTTGTACGAGATAGGAGGGATCTAAAAGGTTGAGGGAAGAGAATAATATTTACGCACTTGAAGTAACAATAACTCAAAGAACAAACTATGGCGTCCCCAGATACTACAAGAGCCAGCCAGGACACTGGTCCTGTGGCGACAAGTACAGAAGTTACTTTGTTACATGGTAGCGATGCGTGGTTGGATAACTACGATCGTCTTTTTAAGTATATCAAGAATCATTGCCCCACTCTGCTCTCGGGAATCGAATCCCCCGTGACAAAACGACGTTGGTTCGCAAAGCTAAAGCAAGAAATAAGCTTTTACGGTGGAAGATGTGATGATAAGATGAGGATTGGAGTGATGCTTGCCCGAACAGATGACAAGGCAGCGGAGATCGCTGGCCGACACCCAGAATGGAGAGGTGGAGACATATCATTTGAAACGGCTTGGACTAAATTTCGGGAATTGTTAGTGCCGTCAGATACTCCGCAGAAAGCGGTTACCGATACAATGACCTATCATCAGGATAGGCTCACAACAGGGCAACAGTACACGGACAAGTTTGAAGCACTGTTCGATGAAATTCCCGAAGAGATATTACAAAATAAAGATAAATTGAAATGCTGTTTTTATCGTTTTGGACTAGCGCCGTTTTTTTCAACAGAGGTTGATAGAGGCCAGAATAGACAAATACGATGACGCACGAAATATAGTCATAACATTGGACAGACCCCCTCCGGGCCCTGTTAGAACTCTCATTGGAGCAACTACAGCTGAAAGCCGATATAGACTGCAATCAGTATTGCAGCCAAGAAAAGTGAATCAGAGCCCATACGAAAGGCCTAATGCAGCTGGAGAGGCGAGTCACCGAAGGGTGCTAGCCAGATTGGGGGCTTCGGGAAAGTTTGTTTTCGATGCAAACAACCAGGACACTTTATAAAAGATTGTTCACATCCTGAAAGTGCTTAGAATAGAATTTTTTGTTAGGATAATTCGGATTAAGCAGATAAAAATGACAAACTTCAAGTTACAACTTAAAATCAATAACTACACTACAATAGCCATTGTCGACGCCGGAGCGGATGTGAATTTGGTATCTGCCAATTTTCAAAGGAAAATTGAAAGCAAGAAATGGATGGCCAAAAACAGAATTACGTTCCGAGATATTTCTGGAGGAACAACAGTGCTAGAGCACGTAACCCTTTTACACTTTCAAACGCCGCACCAAAAGTTTGTGAGGAAATTTCATGTGATAAAGAATGAATACTTTGACATTTTGCTCGGCCGAGAATTTCTAAAAGCCGAAGGAGCTACGATGGATTTTGGCAGTGTTGAACTCAATATAAAAGGAGTCAACCATAATCTACATCAACCGGAATCAACAGAGGTTCCAACAATATCAAAAAAAGAAGTTAAAAGATTGTTAAGACAAGGAGAAATTATCGACGTTGCGTTGGCACAAGTCGAATCAAAGAGTATTGAAATCGATGAAGAACCAGAGGCAGTTCAAAATTTGATCAAGGATTACGTTGATATCTTTAGAGAAGATATGGAAACACTACCAACAGAAATGGCACTCATGAGAGAAGATCAGTTGGAAATCAATCTGATTCCTGGTTCTACAGCAAAATGGAAGCCAACTTACAGACTAGCAGACAAAGAGCTACGTGAAATGAGAAGACAAGTTGATATTTTGCTAGATACAGGAAAAATTACACCGTCAGCAAGTCCTTATGGAGCACCCATTCTGTTTGTCAAGAAAAAGACAGGAGATCTAAGAATGTGTGTCGACTACAGGGCTCTAAACTCGCAAACGATTAGAGATCGATATGCCCTACCCCGAATTGATGAACTACTAGATCGAGTAGGCAAGGCAAAGTACTTTTCAAAACTGGATCTAACGTCTGGGTATTATCAGATTGGTATTGCAGCTAAAGACATACATAAAACAGCATTCAACACTAGGTATGGTTCATACGAGTACAAGGTCATGCCATTCGGTTTGACGAATGCGCCAGCAGCGTTCCAGAGGATAATGAACAAGATGTTCTATCAGGAATTAGACAAATTTGTGGTGGTATATTTGGACGATATTTTGGTATTCTTAAACAGCAAAGAAGAGCATCAGAAGCATTTAAGTCAGGTCTTTCAGAATTTGAAAGAAAATCAGTTCTTTGCAAACCTTAAGAAGTGTGAGTTTTTCAAAAGTCAAGTGGAATTCTTAGGTCATGTTATTGAAAATGGCACTATCACACCAAATCCAGCACTCACAGATAGACTTAAACAATCTCCCATGCCGACTACAGTCAAAGAGGTACAGCAGTTTCTCGGATTGGCAAATTAATATCGCCGATTTATATCTAAATTTTCAGAATTAGCAGCACCATTGTCAAATGTAACTGGGAAACCGCAAAAACAACCCATCAGTTTTACTAAGGAAGTAATAAAAAGTGTTAATGATCTCAAGACACGTTTGGTATCATCTCCAGTTTTAGCAATTCCTGATCCTAACTTACCTCTCGAAGTTTTTACTGACGCATCTGCGCTAGCTATCGGCGGAGTGTTAATGTAACAGGGCAAACCAGTAGCATACGAGTCAAAGAAATTGGACAGACATCAAAAGAATTATGCCACTTACGATAAAGAACTTTATGCGGTATATCATTGCTTTAAAACCTGGAGACCTTTTTTGATTAGTGGAGAATTTGTTATTCATACTGACCAGAAAGCACTTACAAATTTTACAAACAACAAGATGCTTGCTGGAAGACGAGAAGAATGGACTCAATTTATCAGTTCTTTTCCATACTTTCCATACAAGTTAGCTTATGTTAAAGGTAAAGAAAATGTGGTAGCAGATTGTTTATTAAGACCACCCGTTGACAATCTTCATGAATGCGACGCTTACCTTGGTGATACTCACAGTCCGTCATCTGATCCGTTGGTTGATCAAGACGATGTTTCAAACACCGTACTGAGCGTGCATGCTCGTGTGGAAAGCAGTGTTATTGATTCGACTGTTAGTTTGGAAGGTTTACTGAGTCGACATGCTCGTGAATTGGCAGAGTTGATAGCTGTTGGGCTAAAGAATGAACCTTGGTATGCTGAGTTAATTGAAAAAGTCAAACGGGAGGACAACGATACAAAAATCAAATGGTCATTAGTTCAAGTACCAGACAAAGATATTGAATTACTTACGTTTCGTGCTAATCGTTTTCAGCCTTGGAGAGTTGTTATACCAACAAAGGAACTGCAAATCAAATTAACGCGTCAGCAGCATGAATTAGAAAGTGGCGGGCATAGAGGAATCGACGGGACTTATCAGCAACTTTACCGAAGTTATTATTGGACTAGAATGTATCAAACTGTCACTAAAATAGTTGCCTCATGTGATGCATGTCAGAAAGTCAAAGCCCCAAATCAACACCCATTTGGATTACTGCAACCATTGGAAATTCCAAGCAAAAGATGGGAAGCAATATCAATGGATTTTGAAGGACCATTACCGACTACACCAGAAGGTTATGACTATCTTCTCGTTGTTGTGGACAGACTCACAAAAATGGCACATTTCATTCCATGTACTAAGACTATAAACGCATTAAACACAGCAAAATTATTTTTTAAATATATATTTCGACTACATGGGTTGCCCAAAGACATAACTTCTGACAGAGACTCTTTATTTACATCAGAGATGTGGGAATGTTTAATGAAATTGGTAAACATGAATCATAGGTTGACAGCAACAGAACATCAATCTGCAAATGGTCAAGCTGAACGAACTATTCGAACTCTCAAAGATTTGATATCAGCTAATTTACAACCTCAAGATACGAACTGGGCAGAATTGGTCCCTGCACTAGAATTCGCATATAATGATACGGTTCATTCAAGCATAGGCATGACACCTTTTCAAGCAAATTATGGTCTTCACCAAAGAGGTTTACTAATGTTAGTAACTACCCCGCCGTTACCAGAACTATCTTTCTTACACGCTCAACAGTCAATTCTCAACCGCATCAAAGACAGACTTTCAGAAGCGCAACAGCGACTGTTGAACTACAGCTCGCAGTTTAGATAGTCATAATGTTTATTGTGTCTTTGTGCTCTCTTGTTGTTTGATTATTGTCATTGTTAACAGTTGTGCAGGGTAACTCTTTTGTACTGACGCACAACTAGAAATAGTGTTATTTGTTTTTTCTTTTTCTTTTCTTCTTCAGAGTTTCTGTTAATACACTACAGACTGAACTAACTCTAAG